>JANEHU010000316.1:0-220387 GCA_027563435.1 Nasonovia ribisnigri | reverse complement strand
GTACTTCCAATAATAATTATCCTTTATTATTATAATAGTGGGTACTTTCTTATTTAGACAGAAAAAAAAACTTTTTTAAAATATGCCGCGTTTCCTGCTATGATCCATTCGTGTTAAAACAGAATTAGAAATTATGACTCAAAATGAAAAAAAACATTATTCCACATTCACATGATTTGGTAATTGATAATAGTTTCATTCAGGCAGATACAGATAAAATAAATAAAAAAGATTGTGAGATTAAAAATAAAATGGAAATTATGTGTGGTATGTTTAATTGTTCAAATTTAAATGAAGAGGATAAAGACTTTGTCATAAAGCATTGTGATAAAATAATTTCAACACTATCCAAGGGCACAAGATTTAAAAAACCAGTCAATGAAATATTAAAAAGAAAGATTGAACCATAGGCACGCTTTTGGATGAAACAAAAAGTGCAGAACCATCAACCTGCTCTATCATTTACAGATGCTAAACATATAAGGCAATCTTTAAAAAACAATACAAAATACACTTTAAATGTTAGTTCAACTCCAACATTTGATCATTCTTATATAAAAGATTAATTTTAATGTTATTTTTAATAGGCATACTATTTAGTATTTACCAACTGCTAAATTAAATTAAATAGTTAAATGAAAAATAACAATTTAGTTATTTTATTGTAATTTAAAAATAATATTTATGGGTAATTTTAAGAAACTTTTAAGTACCGATATAAATAGGATTATATTTTACACACACAATGGCATTATAATTAATAATAATTAATTCAACCTATGCTGTATATTCAGAACTTGTATTTAGTATAGTTTTGTTTTTAATTATGTTACACTAATAAGTCTCAGTATTAATATAAAAAAATTCACCCTACATCCAACCACCCGCCAAATGTATGTGTTGCTTCAGCAGCACATATACCATAGGATATTCGCCACTGGTATTACTTATTAGTTATTACATAGTTTTTTTTCCGACTGTCTTTAATTCTAATTAATGAAAATTGTAAAAGTCCAGATACGTACAGATGGTGTTCGGTGTGGCCCAGTGGGAATAAGGGGTACATGTAATCAGAGAAAATAGAAACTCAAGAATATTTTTATAAAAGTGAAGAGGTATCCTATCATAGTTTGTTATATTAATTTTTCATTTTCTTTATTATTTATTAATGACAATTTGCATTTATAACCATTCCATTATTTTAGTTTAAAGCTTAAAATTTACATGGTTCAGCCAGGCAGTAGGCTATTCTCACTTAATAGTGGGTACTTTCTTATTTAGACAGAAAAAAAACTTTTTTAAAATATGCCGCGTTTTGTATAATATGCTTGTCCACTGTTATCATTTTATCAACAATGATAAACGGCATAATGACGTCATGGACAGTAAGAAATTTTTCCTGCTATGATCCATTCGTTGAAACCACGATTAAAGATATACCTAAGTATATCTTTAATCGTGGTTGAAACCCACCCTATGAGTATAAGCCATAGAGTAAGAATATAAGCAGAGCAGGCTGGTCTATGAGTATCATTTGGTATCATCGATGCTCTTTGTTCGTTTCGACAGTGCGGCCACCTCCACGACGATCATCATCGACCGATCTTGAAGACGCCTTCATATTTTTTTGAAATACCGTATCTATTCGATTGTTAGGTTAGATAGTCTGATAGTATTCGCCTCCCACCACGGACTAAGATACAATGTATCTCCCACCAATCAACGCTCGATTTTCGTGATAATATAATCGTGTGTAGCTAGTTCACGATTTAATATTACAGTATGACGAAATATATATTATGATGTAAGGTGGTACCGTGTCCACTGCGGTTGTGTTTTTGTATGTGTGTGCAGCTGGTGTGCGTGCGTGGGTGTGATTGTACCTGAGTGCAGCGGTGTGCGCGTGCGTTAGTATCCTTCATAATAGTAATAATAATAATAAAAAATAATAAATGCGAAAATGTACAATTGAGTATTGACAATAACTGATTAACGGCATTAATCATTATCATTTAATCATTATGCAGTATTGAAGCGAGGACTGAGTGGCATTTGTCGGAGACTCTTGGCTGTCGAGCAAATACCATAATATACGTAAAATATAGTATTTGAGTCGAGTCACTCAATATTCGAGTTAGTGTCCAGTGCTTTTAGGTGTTTAAGTTCGCGTTTGTTTGCTCGGCGGTGGTGCCTATTTTGTTTTGTAAATATTCGTAATTATAATATAATAAATATTATGAATAAAAATATAATATTGAAGTACGACAGCAGTTATAGTGCCGAAAGCCGATAAAAATCATCCAGTGGTCAGAGGACGACTATATAGTCTGAACCACTGGTGGCCATCAACGCGATTAATCTTGTGTAGTTCGTAAATTCTACCTATCGCACTTTTGGTTCTGAGTCTCCTTCTTCTCTCAAGAACAGCAAAGCTTAAAAAAAAACTATGTCGTGGTTGACACACGGGTTGCTGGTTGTGTTGTGCTTGGGCCAAGCCATGGCGTACATCGAAAGTAAGTAAATACCTACTTAGAACCCACTTTATATATTTATATGGGTCCATGGGGCACTCTGCAGAGGTCACTACACTCTCTGTATGATCAACTATTGACTCCTCGAGCGTTCATTTTGATCGTCTGATGACCAAATTGATTAATCGTTGCTCATATCTATATATATTTATTATGTGTATGTACCTAATACATCTGAGTCTAAAACAATACTTAAAGGTTGTTTGCATGTACTATGGTTTATTAAAGGGATATTTTGGTATAATTATAAAAATAAGTATATAATTCATTATACTTTTATTATTCACTTCATAAAATGATTGATATTTCTGATGACTCTGCCTAGGAATTATAGTGTTATGGTCTTATGGCTGATAAGCATTAGAATTGGGTATTATTTCCTCATTCATAATTACAGATTAATTTTAGAAGGTATTAGAACAGAAATAACCATAAGATTAATAATAAATCATAATTTTTTTAAATAATACTTTTTTTCTTTACGTTTTTCATTTTTCATTTTAGTATTAAACAACATTTTTTTTATAATAGTAAATCCAAAATAATTCTATGGACAATATTGAAGACTGGTACAACTGGTAACCTATAGAATTGCTAGTTTTTAATGTAAAGAAATTATTTTAGATATTATTTAGGTGGATGTTACGCACATTTTTTTTATCGGTCTTAGGTATCTCCCTTGAAAATATTTTATACAGTCGAGTCGCGATAACTCGAAGTTGAAGGGGGATAAAAATACACTTCGAGATACGTATTATTCGAGATATATAACTCGAATTTATCAAAATTAAATCAAAACTTCGAGTTATGTAATGAAATATAATAAAATATAAAAATTATAAAAATTTATGATAAATATATGTAAATAAATGTTGTATAACATAACTAAAATAGATACAATGGTATTATAAGTATATGTACATATGTATTATTTATTAGAAACAGTAGAAAAATAATTTTTGGGTTTTCGGCTGTTTATTGACAAAATCTTCTAATTTTCCTATAGCTTCGAATATAGAAGTATCCACACCTGCGACGGATTCAATAAACTGCCTAACAGTGTGTAGTGATGATATTGCTTGGTTCGCCGTTATCATATCTAAAGTTCTTTCAGGCTCATCATTTTCATCATTTTCGGAATCACTGTTTGATATATTGATACCCATGTGAATGTGCTCATCAGTTTCTATATCTACTCATTTTATCTTAAAGTAGATAAAACAAAATATTACGAAATACCCAGATACCCATATATCACAGATATAAATAATATACTTCGGCTAAGCTATTCATTACAATTTTATATTCGAGTTAACAAGACTTATAATACATTGAGTGTTATGAGAATTTCTAGGGGAATAAAAAAAAAATCGAGTTGTCAAGTTTTTCGAGTTATCGAGGTTCGAGTTATCGCGACTCGACTGTAATTTTATTTATTTATTCAGCTAAATCAATTAATGCTTAAATTACATTAATAATAGCTGATACTAAGACCAACTGAGCTATAAGCTTGTACCTGGTATAAAGAGTTCATCAATGTTACAATTAATTTTATAGTAAAATACTTATACAAATAAAATACAATTTAATTAATTAAACATAACATACTGTCATACTAGATTGATACTTGAAAAAAAATGTAGGTATATATATGATAATTGATATTATGTTTAAACATATTGATTTACTATATAACTTTATTGATAGGTACACACATTATCATCAAGATCACTGATCATTCTATTTATTGCCTTTTTTATTTGATTTTAATTAATTATTTCATTGGTATTATTGGATTGACTTTCACATAAACTTTTTATTAGACTCTTTACTTCGTTATTTAAATTGATGAATATGGTTTTCCCAATGTAATTGGGAGAATTTCTTGAACTTGTTAATAATGTATATGACGGTTTAGCGTATTTTCCTGTTCCTCTGTCTGTTATTTCTGTAGCATTAAGTGTGTGGTTTTGTATGGATTCAACTAAAATTTGTCTAATGTTTAATTTAACAACAGATAATATATTTGTATAGTTTAATAATTCCTTTGATGGGTATTTTAATGGTACCTAGGGAGTACGCTGCGTTTACAATAGTTTTTTGGGTAATGTGTGATGCATTAATGCCTGTTCTACTAGTGCCTCCCCAACATGGTATGCCGTATAATAGAATTGAATTATTCAGTGCCATTTAAATTTGTCATTTGTTATTTATTTAACTAAGTAAGTTTGATGAACAAAATTGTTTTAAATATTCACACATCTGACATACACTAATTTTGTATTCGTCTGTTGATGAATCTATACAAATATTAATAGTTTATTGACCTTTTAGAAGTTTGTCTCCCATCTCATCTTACCTTAATTAATTTTATGTCACAATATCTCATGTTTCATATTTTCATCCATTATGTAATACAATGGACCTCACAATGGAGCTAATTATTTTCTTTGTTGTTTTCTTACAAATATTTTTGTACCTAGGTAGTTGTTTTTAACTTTTAGTGGGACTTTTAGAGACTATGGACACAATGTTTTTTTATTTAAATTATCATTAATTGCTCCTTCAACTATTTTTCCCATATATTGACTGTCTTAACTTTTTAACCCGTCTATCATTCAAAGTTTCCTCGGCTTATACCCGATCAACTAACCTATTTTATTTAAAATCTCGAAACTACTAATTATGATAATAACAAACCACTCTTAAGAATTATGAACTTTGTAAACAATTATAATATTGATCCGTTTTGTTCTATTTCATTTAACTCATTTCAAAATCATGTTTCCGCTAAACTACCTACTCATATAAATGTTTATATCTACCTGTATAATATTAACTGTATATTCTGCTACGAACTATGTATTAATGCAGTCAAAGCAGTAACGCATAAACATGTTTCCAGAGGGTTCAGAAAACAATTCATTCCGAGCTGGGTCAAATCTTTGCACTGAACTTTTCGAAGAGTTTCAAAAAACAAAGCCTAACAATGATTCTAATAACCTTATTAAAGCTCTAAACACTAAAAGAAAACAAATATGGCAGGAAACAACTAAAAAGATGGATTTTAAGCACTCAAACCACAAGGCGTGGGGTCTTCTCAAAAGAATTGGGGCTGTCAACCAGGGTAGTAAGAAACAACAGTCAATCAACCCGAATCAAGCAGCTACCAGACTTATGGGAATAAGTAAACAAGTTATGGACAAAGAACACGCAAAAATAGTTATATTGATAAAATGTACTCAGAATTTTCTTAATTCTCTGGACCAAAAACCCGTACATGGGTAACTTCTTTTTATTGTGAAATACTTAGAAGTGGACACCTGCCAAAACTTTTTAAGAGAGCTAAAGTCATTACCTTGCTTTAACCCTGGAAAGATGGTCTAGACGCTGCAGATTTACGACCAATATCACTTCTGAGTGTACCATTCAAATTACTCGAAAGAATTATCTTAAAATGCATACAGCCCCATATTGACAAACTAATTCCAGTTGAGCAGGCAGGATTTCGAGAAAATAGGGGCTGTGAGGAGCAGGTACTTGCGCTTACAACCCTAATTGAAGGGGGATTTAAAAATAAGTTAAAAGCCAGTGCTGCATTTGTCAACCTTTCTGCCTCGTATAGTCGTATGACACTGCATGGAGACATGTACTCATGTATAAATTTAGCAAAGCTTTACCTTGTAAAAGCCTTATAACACTCTTGGAAAATATGCTAACTAACTGTCGCTACCCGGTATTTATGGGCTATGTACCTAGGACGTAAGTGGCACACAGCAAATAATGGTCTTCCGCAAGGTTCAGTACTTGCACCAATTCTATTCAACCTATATCTACATGATATATCAAAAACCAAAGGACTTAAGTTCCAATATGCTGATAACATTGCGATCGTTTACCAGAGCAGGGAATTAAAAGACGGGAGCAACACATTAAATGACGATCTTGCTGCATTAAGTGATTATTTTTATAAATGGCGACTAAAACCTAACCCTATAAAAACCGGGGTGTGTGCATCGAGAAAACAACTAAGAAGGTACATTCGCGCATTAACATAATACAGAAACTGGCGGGCACGGGCTGGGGAGTAGATGTCAGGACTCTGAGAACAGCTACGTTGGCTCTAGTATACAGCACCACAGAATACGGTGCTCAGGTCTGGTGTAACAGTACACATGCAAACAAAATAGACACTCAACTTATAGCGCAATGAGGATAGTTAGTGGAACAGTAAAAAGCACTCCGATGGAATGGTTACCAGTCTTAACTAATATCCTGCCACCATCCTTATACAGGAAGGAGGCACTGCTTAGAACAACTAACAAAGCTGATAAGACGAAATGGTCCCTGTTATACCAAATATTGAGAAATACACCTAACCTCAGGTTAAAATCAAGAAATTCCCCGTGGAGCACAGCTGAGGAGCTGTCAAACTTTGAGGGTACAAAAAAAATTGCGTGAAAACTGGACATCAACAGATGTAATTAGTTACCTATTGTCACACCCAAATACAGGTGTAGAAGGCATGGATTTACCACGAGATGTATGGACCATACTTAATAGAATCAGAACTGGACACGGCCAGTGCGGTTCTATGATGTCCAAATAGGGTCTTAAGGACTGCCTACGTGCAACTACGGCTACGATAACCAAATAATACACCATATTGTGGTAGACTGCCCGAAAAAGAGGTTCAATCGGGGTATTAAGGGAATTCATACGGCAAATAATGAAGCAGTAAAATGGATTCGAGAATTTTATCTGTAAGACTGTAAACCATGACTATGTACTTTTATCTTTATTATTTATTTAGCTATTTACATTTTTATATTTTTATTTATATTTATTTTATTTTATACTTATTTTTTGATTTATATTTGATTTATATTATTGCCTTATTGTGTTGATATGTATACCAGCCATACAAAATAAAAAAAAAATTGTATAGTGTGTTTTGTTGTATGATATTAATTATTTTTATTGTTTAATAATATTTTTGAATGCTATGTATTAATAAATTCATATAATAAGAAAGAAGTACTAACAAAGTATAATATTTGTTTTATTATACACTGTGTCATATAGGTATAGTGAGTTATACATTATAAAACTACAAAATTAAATAGTAGAACTAGTTAATAAAATGTCAATAATTTAATTGAAAAATGTTCTATAAATACATAAATAAATGTTCATAAGAATCATAAATTAAAAACAATTATTTTGTATTTGTCTTGAAAGGAAATGCTGTTAAACTGAGAGTACTTTCAATGTAATTTATAATATATTATATAAGTTTTTGACATTAGATTAAACACTCTTTAAAAGATGGAATTAATTAAGACTTTGAAGACAATAATTTATGTATTTGCTTAAATAAGAATTTAAAATAATAAAAAAATGTTTTCCTTTTGTTTGTAGAGATCATGGAAAACGATAGTGTTTGTTCAATGAGTTTCTTATCTAATAATTTAGACCTATCTGGTCGTGAAGATCAATCAGCTTTGGTGATCAAAGATAACCAATATTTTCAAAAGTGGACTGGCAAGCATGAATTTAATTGTAAATTTACAGTAACTTCCTCACTTGGGTTGGGTGTTTTTGCGGTCATACAGCATATGTCTTTTAGACGTAATGCTCAAGGACATTGTATTGATTATATTCAAGTACGTATATTCTTTCATTATTTATTTTTAAATTTAATCATTATTTAATTACTTTTATAGTTTCGCCATGCTGAAAAAACGATAAGTGTTCTAGACTTAAATATTAAATTTAAGACATCAGACAGCTGGGGTGAGAAAATTTGTGGAAAAATAAATGCATTTGAAGCCAATGTTGGTAGTGAATATAATCAAGGCAGTGATGGAAATGATGATAAAGAAATAAAAAATTCATTCGTTGATCATAAGGGTCTGATTGAAGTTAAAATATATCTTGGAAATAAATCTATAGAATCTACTGATGAACTAAAGTTCGAGATTGTATTCACAGCATTCCAAGGTATGTTATTTTTAGGTTGATAAATATAGTACTAAATATATTTTACTATTTAAAAACTCCCTGTATATTTTATTCATTGAAACATAATAATAAATTGATTTCTTTTTTTTGTAGAATGCAAATATGACAATGGTCATTGGAAAAGTTGTGGTAGAAAAACATGTATTTTTAAAGATTTTTTCAATGATGGAAAAGTTAACTGTCCATACAAAAGCTGTAAAGATGAGAGTGGTTGTCGCTCAGCAAACTCAGTACTCAATAGTAACTATATGAGCAACACAACTTTTGGGACTAAAATTGTGGCTGCAACAGTTGCCTGCTTGGTTACCATGATTTTAGTGTTCATTGCGTTCCTATGGGTATTCAGGCATTGTGGACCTGCATTTTGTTGTATAAGCAACTCTAATAGTCATCCACATTCTTCTGAAATGCAACCAGTGCCACGCTTGGACACTATGGCTATTATAGCTACAGCTCCACCCGATTCTATGGTGGCAAGTGGTACTGAAGTAAGAACAGCCGATAAAGATCTACCACCTTCATACGACTCATTGTTTCCAAGTAAATAGTAACCACGATCAATATTATAAGGATCTGTATAATTTCTTAATTTATCTCATGTAGTTTATAAGGTGGATTTTATACGTTAATTTAACATTTCTATCTGAACAAATTTATTATTATAATTATTTTTTTTTTTTTTTTTTTTTTTGGAGAGAAATATTTAAGACATTTTAAGCTAAGTACACCAATCATGTTCGATTGTACCAGTGATTTTTATCTTTCAAAACAAAATTGTTTTATTCTTAATTAGACTTCCTATATAACTGATTAAAAAAAAAAACACAGTTAGAAAGTACTAAGACTTTGAACTATTTAGAATATTTTTTTATTTTACTTTTTTGGTTTAAAGAGTGGGACACAGTGTCTTGCTATTTTTTCAGTGTTGACAAAGAAAAACACTGGCCCACAATGTATTTGACTACAATTAAATTGATCAATTAATAGTAAAAACAATCATCTTTATATTAGTATTTTTTGTTACACAAATTAGTTATAATATATATACCTAATATATTAATTTTTTTTTAATGGTTTTGTATTAAATATAATAACTATTTACCAATTGAAGTATCACATTAAATAAGTATACTCTTTTTAACCAAAAGAAAACTAAACCTTGTTGACACACAAGACTGAATAACTCAAAATTTTCGAATTGATTATTACCTATCATTTAATAATTTAAAAAATTAAACCGAATTAAAAAAAAAAAAAAATAATATCTTCTTTTTAATAATAACATTAATTTGTTTATTCAGATTTGTGTAATGTACAAATGTATACTCTATAGGTATATTCATTTTATCGACCAAATCAGTATTTCAAATAATTTTAGTTTCTAAACTTATACAACACAGTATATCTTGAATATCTTGTACAACTTGTTTAATTGACTGAACATCTAAAAGGCACCATTATTTTGATTGTAATTTGTTGCTCTTCCATCAGACTATCAGAGTCCATCTTTTATAATTACCTTAATATTTGTTGTTCAAGGTTCAATAATGCCTTTTTCCATTGATATTCAATCTTTTTGTATTTGTCCTTGATTGTGGACCACCACATCGATTTTTAAATAATGTCTATTTTAAAATTACTTTATTTTACCTTATTAAAACATTATTTTAAATGAATGTTATGAGATCTTGCGTATTATTGTAATGTATAGTATAAATATATGTGATTTACATTTTATTCAACACTAATAGTAAGTGCAATACCACATCACTCTACTATAAATGTTTACTTTTATTTTGAACCAAAAGTCAAATATGTATAATGTCTAATATTGTGAAGCTTATTTACTATGTATTATTTTACACAGTAAGACATTAGGTAGAACTCAATTAATCTGACCAAGTATTCTTAAAGAACAAAATTTATTTGTATGATTATATTATTATTGGCTAACTTTAAGTAAAATCAACTTTGATATTATTGTATTCTTTATGTTTATTTTTATATTGACTTAAGTACCAAAGACGAAATATATTGTTTGTACCTTAATAATGTTAGATACTTTGGTATTTGTAAAAATAATTACATTTTTGTGTATATACATCTATATGTCAATATACATTTAAATATATTCATGCTTGTAAGACTCATGTATACAATTAATATTACCCTTACATTTAAATTTGAAGTATTATTTACTACACTTCAATACTGTAAATTGATACTGTGATAAAAAGAAGTATATTTATATCTAATATATAAAATTTGTTATTGAACATTAACATAAGTGTTTTTTTTTACCGGTATACAATTTATTGATCACTGACCTCAAAGAATTAAATAATAGCAAGCTTATCAAAATGTATGGAATAAAACTACATAAAGCAAAACAAAAAATACCTTATTCAATAATGATATAGATTGTCTACAGTATTATATACCTACCAATTACCTATTAGCTATTCAGCAGTTAGTATTTAGTAGAGACCATTTCTATGAATTAATGTTGCCTTTTTTTTCAATTTGGTAGACTGACAGTGGGATGCTAGAGTTGGAATTGTAAGATAGATGATCTTTAGTCTATACCACACTTCTTTTAAACATTTCTGACACAATAATCCAATATAGTAATTTGGAAAATCTAAAATATATGATGTGGTAATCGTAGAATTTAAATTCTGACTTTGATTGTTGACTTATGCTCCTCAGGATATTGCTAATCTGAAAATCAAGGTGATTTGATCCCAACTTTTTTTTCTCTAAAATATTCCTATCTTTTACTCATCGTAACAACTAACAACTGTCGTAGTTATCAAATAAGACTTTTGAAAACATTTTAATTTTCATGAAGTTTGCTTGATGAAATTATGATTACTCTCCCAGTTTTTTAATTTAAACTTTTAAACACTTCAAAGGTATATTTTAAAATTTTAATATTTTCATAATATTGAAAACAAAAGTTAAAAATGTATGTATATTGTCAATGGTTTCAGAAATGTTATCGGATGATTCGTTTAGTTAATACAATTGCAAAACAAATCATATTTTTAGACAAATAATATACAAAATAATAAGAATTCTTGTAGACGTAGAAAGACTCCCTAATTGAATTCTAATCAATTAATAAGACAGACTGCCTCATATGAAAATTACCTATGCAATATGTATAAAACTAAATCAAATGTACCAAATTTAATAATGTCCTCAAATGAGGACATGACAGCTAATATAGATATAATTCCGACTCCATGCACCAAAAGATCTCTTCCTAAATCTTTCAATTTCCCCTCTCCCTCATTACCAAACTTACATAATATAACCATTGACAATCCCTCACAATGTATCATATTAGAAAACCAAAAAAAGAAAATACAGGAAACAAAAAAACCCAAAATAATTTCTAGCTCTCAAACAATTTATAGGAAACATTGATACTAATCTAAATCCTGCGGAAAAATATTCAATGATAACGAATATTTCAAAATTGATTACATTATATTTAAACATCTTTTCGAAAATAACCAAGGAGATTTCAACCCATACGACGTCTATACAGAAAACACTCGATATAAAGAACTACTCTATATTTTTTTTTTTTTTTTTATTAAAAATAAAGTATATTTACAATCTATACATAAGTGTATAATGAGTAAGTGTGGTGACAAAGCAAACAAGTAATATATAGAAAAAAAAATAACAAGAGAAGGAAGGCTCCCAGCAGTGCCACCTGACCAGAAATTAGGGTTTGAGTTTATTTAATTAATGTTAGGTGTTGAGGAGATTTTAAATTAGGTGTTGAGGAGATCTCTTGGCCATTGCCTTTTTAACCTTCTAGGAATGATAGAGGTAGAGGATAAACTTTTAATGATGGGGTTTGAATGAGCGCGGAGCGTTGAGTGGAATTTTGAATAATAGGATTTGGCTAGGTCGTTAAGGGTTGGCATGTTCAGATCTTTATGGAGGTTTTTATTGGTGACATACCAAGGGGCAGAGGTTATTAGGCGTAGGCATATGGACTGGAATGCTTGGAGGGTTTTGGGGTTTGATGGTTTTGCTGGCCCCGAAAGTTGGATGCCATAGAGTCAAGCCGGGCGGATTATCGATTTGTATATCGTAAGTTTGTTTGTTAAGGAAAGTTTTGATTTTAATAGGGGTCTCGAAAGATGAAGTCTGGAGTTCACTGATTTACGTTTTTATTTAATATGCGAGCTCCAGTTGAGGCGTTTGTCGAATATTAGCCCTAGGTATTTTACTTCGTCTGACGAAGGAATTACTAGGTTGTTAAATGTGACAGGAGGGCAAACAGATTTGCGCAATGTAAAAGTTACATGAGTAGACTTCGTTTCATTTATTTTAATTTTCCACCGTTTTGTCCATAGATTTATCATGTTAAGGTGACTTTGGATCATCCGACAAGCGGTTGCGGAATCCTGGTGTGATGCTGAAATTAGTGTGTCATTGGCATATGTACCAAGAAAAGTGAAGTGTGTTTTGTGGATGTCGTGAGTGAACACAGAATATAGAAAGGGAGCGATATCACTACCTTGGGGGACACCTGCGCTAATGCGATGGCTGGTTGAATAGCTATTTTTTAGACGAACCTTAAAGGAGCGATCAGATAGGTAGGATTTTATTAATAAGAAATAGGGTGCTGGGAGAAACTTCTTTAGTTTGTAGAGTAGCCCCTCATGCCAGACCCGGTCAAAAGCCTGTCAGACATCCAGAAACACAGTAGGACAGAATTCTTTCTTCTCCAGTGCGTTAGAGATTTTGTTGACAGTGCGATGAAGTTGATGGATAGTTGAGTGATGAGCTCTAAAACCGAACTGTGTGTGTGGGATGATGTTAATTTCGGTGGCAAGAGGGATGAGTTTTTTTAAGAGAATTTTTTCGAATATTTTTGAGAAAGTAGGGAGAAGACTTATCGGTCTGTATGATGCTGGGTTTTTGGGGGGTTTATTTGTCTTGAGAATGAGGATTACGATGGAGTGCTTCCAGGAGTTTGGGAAGAAGGATAATCTGAGTATTGCGTTGTAAAGGTGAGATAAGTACACTATGGCTTTACGTGGTAGGTTTTTTACTATATAATTCGTTATTAGGTCATGACCTGGGGATTTTTTGGTAGGAATATTTTTGATTATGGTGTTAATTTCATCGGGAGATGTAGGTTTGGCAGGCATGGACATTGGTAGAGGAGCATCAAGGTACTTTTCTACGATTTTTAGTTGGGTATGACTGGGTTGGATATCATGAGGAGAAAAAGAGTTTTCCAGGTGTTGAGCAAAGATATTGGCTTTGTCAGAGTCGGTAATAACCCATGAGTTGTCCTCATTTCTTAAAGGAGGGGTAGGTTGATTTAGGCGGAGTAGAGATTTGGTCGCTTTCCAAAGAGATGAATTTTTTGTGGTTAGTGATTCCACATTATAATTATTGTAGGATTGATTCCTGTCATGTTGCCTTTTTTATTTTGCTGTTCAATTTGTTAAGTTTGACCTTGTCGTTTGGGTACTTGAATGTTTGCCATTGGTTTCTTATTCTACGTTTCTCGGCTAGTAATACTTTTATGTGATAGGGGGTTTGTTTTTTGGGGTTTGTGTGGTTATAGGGTTTTACTGATTCGCGTGAGGCTTTTTGGATAGAGGCTGTGAGGAGATTGACAGCGACATTGATGTCGTCCGTTGTTTTTAGTGGAATCGAGAGTTTGATATCTTTATTTATTACTTTTTTAAAGGTAGACCAGTTTAGTTGACTTGGGGTAAGAGATTCCCTTTGCTGAGGAGGGACGTTTAATCCCAGTTTAAGCATTGTTGGATAGTGGTCAGAAGAAAGGTCGTAGAGGTTGGTGAGATCGCTATGTATGTTACTAGGTAGTTTTTTGACAAATATGTCCAAAATGTCAGGATGTCTGTTACTATAGGAGGGCCAGTATGTTGGACCTGGGGGAGCTATTGATGAGTATTTTTTGTTGTTTATGCATTGCTTTAAAGCTCTTCCTCTAGTGTTGGGGGAACGGTTACCCCATGCAGGGTTTTTTGAGTTGAAATCACCACCAGAGATGAAGCGATGACCCAAGGTTGAGAAATAGTTGGAAAAGTGGTCTAAGGTGGTGATGATGCCAGGGGGGCAATAAACTGCAGAAACGGTGACAGGTATGTTATTAGGTACAACTAATGAGACACTGGCTGCCTGAATGTGAGGTGTAGAGTAGGGGGGTAGTGAATGATGGGTTATGTTTGATTTAATGTAAATTGCAGCACCTGCGTGAGCCGTGCCATCAGGGTGACATGAGAAGTAGGCATTGAAGCCGTAGATTTTCGCGCAGGTGTTTGGGGTGAAATGAGTTTCGGAAATAAGTGCAATGTCGGCATTTATTTCTGATAGGATGTGCTGGAGTTCATTTATGTGTTGTCTCTCGATATTTTACAAAAAATAAAACCTATACTACAAAATAAAATTATACAAAATAAACCAACTCGTTTTACAAAAAAAATAGTAGACGAAAATTATGACTCAGTTAGTTCAGAAACATAAACAAGCCAATACAATATTAAAACAAAAAAAACCAACATAATAATATAACATATAACATTCTACAATGAAACCTAAATGGATTCTATAAAACAATCAGCGAACTACAAATAATAATAAACAAATACTAAAATCATATATCTACAAGAAACAAATTTTACACGCTACAGAGAAAACACACTGAAAGGATACACAACTTACATCAAAATAAGAGCTAACGCAATCAGATGAAGCGGAGATATCTCATAAAATCCTCATATCCTTCCAAAGAAATCATAATAAATACTCCGCTAGAAGCCCTAACCATAATATAGGTCTAACTCAAACAGAAGATTATAATTTACAATCTCTATATATCAAACCAAACACATTTTACTGAAACGTATGAAACAGAAATAAAAAATATCATCCAACAACTCCCTCCACCTTTCATTCTTCTGCGTGACTTCAACAGTCACAACCAATTATGGGGCTGCATTACCACAGATACAAAAAGAGGGAAATTAATCGAATCTGTTTTAGACTCTGAAAATCTAATCATACTACACAACGTCAAACTCATCTATTTTGGAACAGCAACCGGTACACACACAGCTATTGACTTAACGTTAAAAACACCTACACTTGCTCCTCATTTTACATAGGACACCTTGTGGCATCCATATAGAAGCGACCACTTACCGCTTATCGCATAATTAACGTACAGAAACACAGAGAACATTCAAGTAGGAAATGCATAAAAATGCAAACTAAACTCTGAGGTTTGGAATCTCTTCATATCCCTCTTAGTCCTTGGTACAAAAAATACACAAAACTGAAACCGAAAAATCCAAAAATAATTAATTTAAATGAAGATATACAACAATTCACAAATTCTATATTAGAAATAGAGAACTTAACAATAAGACAAGCTAAATGCTCAAGTAAAAAGCCCCCAGTTCCTTGGTGAAATCCCCAATGTGATAATTCGATCAAAGCAAAAAAATAAATACATTTCAGTATTTCACAAATTTAAGCCCACAAAATCTCACATAGACTATAGAATTGAAAAAACTGAGAGCACAAGCCAAACGTATAATATTAAAGATAGCAAAACTAAAAGTTGGCACGACTACACAAATATCATTACTTCTAAAGCTAAGGCTAACCTCAAACAAATATGGAATAAAATTAAACTATTAAAATGCATCTATAAATATGAAAATATACAAATCCTCAAAGACAAAAATAGCAAAATCGCAAACGAATTTGGTTCTTTTTCCGCAAAAACTAGCAGTACCGAAAGCTACCCCTTAGTTTTACTAAAAATATAAATATATGGACAAGAATTAGTACCCCCCCCCCCCATAGTTTCTATCAAAATCACAATAATACGCACATCAATAGCCCCACACTGCAAGAAATGGAAACGGCCCTCGCTGGAAAGTATCTTTTTTTCTCTTTATTCGCATCTTGATTTATTAAAAATTATAAAATTTAATGTATCTCAGTAACGCCAATAACCCTGGTAGTTGAGACTTGAGGCGTAGGTCATAATAAAAAAAAAAATAGCGAGCGCTCTAGCACGCGCACAATAAGTCACCGCCACAACGTTGTGCACGACGCGCGTGTCTATATGCTCATTTGTATATTGTACTTTTTTGTCAATTCTACCGAAAGACCTGATAACGCCATAAGACTTCTGAAAAATGATTTGAATTCGTTGATATCGACTCCTCCAATGAAAAGGGAAGTAACTCGAATTTTATCATTTTTCACTTTTTGATGAAATCTGATAACGGATTTTTTCTCTATCTCCTACGAAAACGGCAGTAACCACGGACTAAGATATACAGGACTGGAAACGATAGACTGGGGGGGTGTGGTGGTATGGCTCTCAAATGTTTCGGTTTGGTACAATCGTGACTGTAACCGCTACCTGGTGTACTATACAACTACTAAATTGAAGCTATTAAAACTACAAAACATTAATTCGTATTTTAAGAAACTACCTAGGTATTTAAAGACTTAAGTTTATATTTTTAATTTAAATTGTTTAAAATACATTTTAAAAATGCCTCGGCAATGTTCCGTGATTTTGTGTAAGAGTTTAAAAGAAAAACATGTAACTTTGTTCAAAGTTCCTGCTACTGATTTCCATTCTTGGAATGAAATTATTGTCAGCATAAATGGGGCTTATAATAAACATAAAGTGTCCTACGTTTGTGCTGAACATTTCACTGAAGACGATTTGATCACAACTTACAGTGGACCAGATGATTTAGTAAGAAAATATAAAATATTTATTCTAAGAATTTTTTTTAAATTATTATTTTATTGCTCACAATTTATAATTAACTATAGGTGATGGGAAAAAGAAAAAAAATGGCATTAAAAAAAGGTGCGATTCCATCAATTTTTAATTTTCCATTAAATACGTCTGGAAATGCCGAATGTGATTCAATGGTACCGGCATCTTGTAGAAAAGAATTATTTGGTGAACCCCCATCTAAACGTTTATGTACAACAGTATCCTCACAAGTATGTTTATAAAAGTATTTATAAATTATTATTTATGTTCAGTTAGATCTAATCTTGTTAAGTATATATTTTACTATTTTAATTATACCAGCTATTTATTTATTACTTTATGTGATTTATTGAAGGACCCATTTTCATCTTTCAAAGGATTGTTATTGCCAGTTGGATGGATATTATATCAAGATTTGTGTATGGTATCATTGTATAAACTAAATAAATCATCATCAAATGAGATAAAAATCATTATTAAAAAACAAATTGTTTTTCAATCAAGTAATTTAAACATAAGCTATTTTGTAAACCAAAAACGCCAGGACTCAAAAATGTTAGGTCTAAAACAGTTAACATACCCACTGAACATGATTGAAATTGCCAATACTGTTCAATTATTTGATAATCAACTTATTTGTCAAGGGGGCCCAAGTGTCATAAACTTTCCAAGTATATTTAAAATATTTTGGAAATAATAATAATTATTATTTATTCCTATATATTATACATTATTATATTATATTATAGATATAATATTGTTTTGTAATATTTAATTATTTGTAATTAGGTATTCACATAAAAAACACTCACTTAGAAGGTACAATATGACGCCATGATAAATGTTCTATTCTAACTGATTTGAAAAAGAGATGTGGAAAATGCAATTCATTATTTCCTCAATTTAGGACTTGTAAAAAAAGATTGACTCAAAACAATAAATCGTATTATGTGGGTTCAGTTCTTACTCCTAGAAGACGTAGTGTACTAGGTAATATATTAAGAAGAACCAAAACTGTCAAAAAGTCAAATAAAAGGTAAAATTATTATCATTATTACAATACAAATATTAAGGATGTACAATGATTTATATTTATATTAATCTAAGATTTAAATCAACCATCCAACGATTAAACATGTTATTGAATAAAGAACAGAACAAATCAAAAGAATTAACAAATGAATCTATTGATAATATATTTAGAATGGACAAATTTAATACATCTCAGAAAACAATAGTTAGTGAAATCATTACTGCCAGTAGAGTCACAAATTTGAAAAATAGAAGGAATTCAGAGGACTGGATTTTATTATGCATCTTATTAAAAATAAGGTACCTACTTGTACATTAAATATAAATTCTGCATTTTAAAATACTTTAACTAAAGTCTGAAAAATGTTGACATTATAATTTTTAATTTATAGATCTTCTTCAACATATAGATTTTTGAGGGAGCAAGAAATATTACCACTACCTTGCCCAAGAACAATACGCAATTATTTATCTTTGATAGATGTTAAATGTGGCTTTGACCAAAAATTTTTTCAGTTATTAAAAAAAAAAATAGGAATTCTTAAGCCCGAACAAAAGCATGGTATGCTTGTATACGATGAAATGTTTTTGAGAGAAAGTTTTAATGTAAATTTCCAAACATTATCCTATAGTGGTTTAGAGGATTTTGGGGGAGAAGTTGATTCATGCGGATTAAAAGCAAACCATGCATTAGTGTTTATGTACCTATCAAAGTTTAGCTATGAACTTTACTCAGGCAATTGCAGTATTTACATCTAGAGGACCTGTTAAAGGTACTTTTTCAAATCTATAAGATTCCTTATGTTCAGATTTACTAATAATACTCATAACTAGTAACTAATTAATTATGTATGTACTTGTCATTGGTGTAGGACGTAGATTGTAAACAATTAAATACCTACTTGTATTCCTTGTCCAGTGAGAGAATGCCGACCAAAATCGGTGTAAAAGTATCTGTTTTATTCTATATTTCATTTGTTATAATATGTTATTTATTATTTGTTAGTGTAACTAACAAAACCTACTAATGAAAATATTGAATTATGTGTTGCATGTTTGTGTTGTAGATTTTAGGCATTGTATTCATGTTTTTCTTTTGAGATAATTATCAACATGGTAAGTTCTTCAATGTTCACCTATTTTGAATGCAATAAGGTTAAATAATTAAATATAAATTATTATAACTTGTAGGTATCATTTTGGCACAATTAGTCATTAAATCCATTTGTTTATTGGAAAATATTGGTTTGAGGGTCTGTGGTGTAGTTTCGGATGGAGCATCTACCAATCGAAAGTTGTGGGTAGAACTTGGCATAAGTGGACAACAAAATAAAAACTCATTTGAGCACCCATTGAATCCCAAGCGGAAAGTTTTCATGTTTGCTGACGCTCCTCATCTGATAAAAAATGTCAGAAATAGACTCCACAATAAAAAAAAGTTTAAGGGTTAGTAGGTATAAATTAAGAAATTTGTATCAAATTAATAATTCAATTTAATGTTATTTGTTTTTAGGTATCAGCAGAAACCCCATTTATAAGATGGTCACATTATCTTGATGTGTACAATAATGACATCAAAAGAAATTCAAATTCACCAACAAAAGTCTGTCCCAAAATCACTTTAAGACATTTAGAAGTTGATGGCTTGAGTAAGATGAGTGTTAAATTGGCTACACAGGTAACATATCTTATGATTACTAAAATATTAAAATAACAATAATAAATAAAAATATAGGTATAGTAAATAGTTATTAATTTGAATATAATATTTATATTTCAGGTTTTAAGTAACTCTATGGCTAGGGGAATAGAATTTTATCGTGATTACTGCAAAGTAGAATCATTAAAAACTAGCCATCAAACAGAACTTTTCACTGACCGTTTTAATAAACTATTTGATGTGCTAAATAGAAAATATCCCGCAGAAGGAATTAGAAATGGTAGTCTTGACTTCCAGGTATAGTGTTATATGAACCAAAATATAATCCTAATAGTAATTTACTAAATTTAATCAGATTTTAGAAGATAATCTTAAATGGATAAATTGTTGGGAAGACCAAGTAGCGAATAAAAAAATAAGTAAAGATGAGTATTTAACACAAAATACTGCGGATGGGTTGCGTGTTACCATAAATTCAACTATAGAATTGTCAAAATATTTATTAGAGCAATGTGGATTTAAGTACATATTGACATGTAAGATGAATCAAGACCGTGTGGAGGTAATCGAGTTTGTTACTAACATTATTGATTAACGATAATTGGTTTATACATATATCCATTGATTACAATATATACTCAATGATATAAAATAGATATTTAATTTTGTTTATAGCAATTTTTTGGTATGGCTAGGCAAGCCACTGGTCCTAATGAACACCCCACCACGCCTACATTTCTCCAAGTGTATAAAATGATATCGGCTTATTCATTACTTAAGCCTCCAAAAACAGGAAACTGTAAAATATTAGAACCAAACATACATACAATTACCATTAATGATCTAAAATATGTTTTAAATAATGAACATGTTTCACAAAGAGGTGAAAAAATTGAAACTTTGAAAAAAAAGATAGACTCTTTAGTCATGAATGAAGTAGAAGTAAACGACATATTTGATAATAATATACATAATTATTATAAAGCAGAAGTTGAAGATTGTGTCCTGTACTATATATGTGGCTATATAACAAAAAATATTGTAAATAAAATTAAATGTAATAATTGCCTTACAGTGTTAACTGGTATGTATACAAAATAATTGATTTTAAAATAATCACCAACTTGAAATTTATTACTAATCTTTATAATTTAGGTAAAAAGTCTTACTCAAGCAAACCAGAAGCTACTCTTCTAAATTTAAAAACACGTGGTGGTTTGACTCATCCAAATGATTTTTTATTTAGATTACTGATCACTGTTGAAAAATCATTTGTCAAGTATTGTGGAAACAATGATGTATTTTTAATGACAATTGATGACTTTTTTGGCAACAATCAAAGTATCAATTTTCCTTGTGTTGAACATAAAAGAGACGTACTTACACAAATTATTTCAAATTTTATAATCATGAGAATGCAACAGTATTCATTAATAACAAATAAAAATGCAAATAAACTTAATGCAAAAAAAAAAAAGCTAGCTAAATTAGTAAATACATAGTAATAAATAATTATTAATTATGTTCTAATATTTGTATAGATAGCGCTAGGTACACACATTGTACCTTTTAGAAACATTCATGGACTACTGATAAGGTCTTCGTTTCCAGTCCTGTATATCTTAGTCCGTGGCAGTAACTTTACTATTCCAGAGAGGTTAGAATTCATAATATTAAAATATATTTATAATCTCACATGATAACATTTCCGGTGAAAAAGGACGTATCTTAAGTTACTTCTATTTTTAAATCAACATTCCCCGAAATAATGGAAGTAACTCATTTTTGTATTTTAAATACAATAATTTATTGTTAATTATTTGAATGCATATATTTTTATTTATAGTTTTTAATGATAGCATTGATTATAGTATTGTTATCAGCTAAGTAATAACATAAAATATTAAATAATAATACGATTCATAATCGAATTAAACTCGTAAAATATTTACCCAAGATTAAAGAAGTAACTCGAGTTACTTCTTTATAATAAATGATTTTTCCCAGAAAAAAAGAAGTAACTCGAGTTACTCCCTGAAAAACTTTTTTCCCCCTGAAAAAAGAAGTAACTTACACTTATTCTCCATCAAACATCTACTGTGGAGGTTAAAAAACAACAGAATTATGGTGATAATATTATATTCAAACATACAACAAGAGTACATAAATAAAAATTTAAAAAAAAATCGTTAAAAAATTATAATTAATAGTAATTTAAGTTAAACCTTAAAATAGCTCTACTGAAAAATGATAAAATTCGAGTTACTTCCCTCTTCATTGGAGGAGTCGATATGTCTACTATTGAGCTTGAGTTAGCCACATTTTAAAATATTGGATTTAATTTTTGAATAAAATAATAAAAAAAAAAAGAAAAAAGAAGGTAAATAATAATAACATCTGATTTAAGAATTTCATTTAGAGAAAGCAATAACTACACACGAGCGAAGCCGCAGGTTATTCAGCTAGTATTATACTAAAACAATGTTGATTTTTATGTGTAATTACAAAACATACAAATAATGAAATAACACAAAAAGGGTTGTGACATTTTTTGTATTATTACATTTGAATATATATATTTTTTTCGTGAAACATGGCTATGCACTGTTGTACCAAACTTCAATCTAATAAGTTGTATGAAAATGGAACGTTATATTGACGATAATATGATTATATAGTAATACTAGAAGTGATAAACATATAATAAGGGATTAACTTCGAGCAGAGCAGGAAAAAATTGTTATGTTTGATATACATATTTTATTATAGCGTGATGCGTATAACCATTAATATATTTACCAATACAACACTGAATTGACGACGGAAGCTGAACAATGGTACTTTTTAATATTTTTAATGATAAGTTACCTATTTTTTTTTTTAATTATGTGATTATACAATGATATTTTAATAAATTTGTGTGCTTTTTCATTACCATTTATCATTATTTTCTAATATTATTAATTAAAGATTATATGGTAACTAATTTATATTCAACGTAGTTGTAATTTAAATCAGTTTTCTATAAAATTGTTTGATATCGATTTTCACTATCGGTAGATACATCATAAATAACATGGCTTGGCCAAATAATGTGCTACCTATGGCTATCATGTAGTCTTACTTTCGGATACCAAAATTGCACTGTAATTATAATTTTTAATATTAGGTTTAGGTAGCCACTAGCCAGGTAGGTATTCTAAGTGTTACTGCTGGGTGACTTCTCTCATCACGTCTCCATGTCCTGAATATATATGCATTTTTTTCGCACATATGTATGCTTATTGTACATATTCCATTACAGATTGTATATAAACCAATAAACGTTTAAAAAAAGGTTACCAAATTGTATGTACTTCTGTTGTTTGCTACACGCTAACGCGTGATAAGATTTTTCTTTTTATATCTAAGATTTGAAAATATAGTACAAGATTCCTAAAAAGTCTGATTACCGGAAAGTCAAGTTAAATTTTTATGAGCCTTGGAAGTTCAAAATTTACAACATTGAATATTTGATTTCTAATGGACTGATTTTCTTATTTTGTTGCAATTCAAAAACAACCGTAGATACTTTCAATTTATACTATAATATGTTTGTTTTATCATTTTCTTTACTTGATAACATTTTTGAAATATTTAGACTCGTTTTTTGAGCGATTTACAGACATTTTAACTATTCACTTTGTTTTTGTTTTTTTTTTCTTTAAATGTGAATAAAATTACTTTCGTTGGGTCAAACTATTTGAAATGTTATACAAGGCTCACGATATATTGTACTAATAACAGTTGAAAAATATAAAAAATACATAGACGCGATTTTATAAACACACACTTTTTTTATAGTTATTTTATGATCAAATTTAGACGAAATTACATGTTAAATAATAAATATACAAGAATAACAGTTTTAGTTATGTTGTTGTGATTTTATAATATTAATTAAACTTACCGGTGCCGTATTTATAATAAATAATAACAATATAAATATAATATAAAATATCCACAAATCTCTTTTTAAATTATGAATTTGATAAATGTTGTCAAAAATTGAACTTTAAATGTTTATTAAAAAAAATTGTGACCATGGATTTTTAATACTGTTCAATTGCCATTATAACAATATATTAGCAGCCTTGTATTACATTTTTAATCTTTTTACCCAAAAAATAAAAAATGTATTGACATTCATAGAAAAATAACTAAAAATATTGGAAACTGAATATGTCCGTAAACAGTTCAAAACAAATCAAAATATTTTGAAAATTGTATCGTGTATAGAAAATGCTAATATAAACATAAAAACAATATAAGTAGTCAAAATAATGCTTTGATTTTCAACTTCAGTATCTTGTTCGATGAGTAAATGAATCTATATAGTTGGTGTATTCAGGTCAAATTAAAATTCTCAGTGAGCGTACTTCATCCGATTGTACTCACAACACGCACATTTTTTTATGTTAACATATTACATAACACTGTTGGATCGTTGGATAACTCAATTAATTTTTTTGATTTTATAATTTATTAAAATATTTCAAAAGTATGCACTAAAAACATTTAAATTTCAAATCCAGACACAAAAAAAACATTTGAATCCAACCAACAATGATTTATTAAATTTATACTCTAAACAAAATAAATATACTAAACAAACAACCTAACCCTTGTTATATTGGTTCGAGTAGCTCATTAAAAATGTAACGTAGCTAAAAATAACCTTAATTATCATGTCATGACAATATTATAATAGGTATATTATAACTATTGTGTCAATAAATAACTGTAAATAATTATAAAAGTATAAAACTGATAAACATATCATGTAAAAATTGGTAATAACACATTTACAGATGTTTTAATAAACAATATTAGGTGGTAGTTACAATTTATAAAGAAATTGTAATAATATATAACTACCTATTGTATTCTAAGTTCATTTCGTCAATAACATGAACATTTGAAAATTATCTTGTAGCTAAAAATGCATTCAGTTTTTGTTTTGTTATCTAATTTTTGAAGAATTAATACAAGATTCCCCATAAATTGATTCCTTCAGTAGTTCAGTATATGTATAATATAGGTACAAATATAAGATTAGAAATAACTCTAACACGGCTACATTTCAATTTTCATTGTTATACTGTGGCTTGGTGGTGAAAAGAAGTGGCCTGATAAAAAATTTGCCAGTCTTTTTTTTAATAGTGAAATGGCGCCCCTGCTGATGGTATTTTAGGATTGTTCTTGTACAATTGGTCCTCTGTTCTGTTTTTTCTTTATTACTTTTACTCAAGAAATGAGATGAAGGTATCTCCGTTGATGTTTCTAATTACAAACCGATATCGGTCTTAGAGTCGATAGTTTTGAGTAAAATTCAGCAAAAAGTGAATAAACTTCTTTGTAATTATTGCCCACCACACGATTATACTCCTATTCGTTAGCTGTAAGAAGAGTTTAACGCTCCTATTTTGAATTATTATTATTTTATTTTGATTTTATTAAAAACGTATTGTAATTCTATTAAGAGGACGCCGCACCCGCATGTGTTGTCTCCGTCTTACACACGTATGACATAGGTACCAAATTTCCGTTCGCTAGTTTCAATAAGGTGCTATCAGTTTTTATAATAGAGTGAATTTACCTATTATCAAACTTTTAGGTAACATTTTATGCGTTCTCTCGTTGGTTTTTTATGATATTTTAATTTTTACGTGAATTATGAGCATTTTAAAATATTAATACTCTCCATACCCATATCTCACTTAAAAATTGAAATATCGTAAAAGACCAACGAGAGAACACAGATAATGTTAATACTTCAAAGTTTGATAATAGGTCAATTCACTCTAAAATAAAAACTGACAGCACCTTATTGAAACTAGTGAACGGAAATTTGGTATGTCATACGTGTGTAAGCCGGAGACAACACATGCGGGTGCGGTGTCCTCTTAACAATATTATTTTTCAGAGTAATTTTTACCATTTTCTAATTTAATTTGTTATTTAGTATTTTAGTGTTTTTATATTTGAATTAGGACAAATCGTAAATAATATATTATAAATAAATAAATATTTAAGTCTAGCATGTCTATGGACTAGAATACCAGTAGTATTATCCTAATTCTAATAGGTAGCAGGGTTAAATATGAAATACAAATATTAAATGTATTTAATTGATATTAACATTTAGTTCTTAACATTATAACTTAATTTAAAAAATAAATTATTTTTTATCTATACCACAAGTAATAAGTAATATAGTATCATAAAAAGCAGCTCCTGAATCTAAATATCATAGATAAACCATACATGACCTTTCAGCCTACATATTGTATTAATTTTCTCAAAAATTTGACACAATATTACTATAATATACCACAAGATTTTAAGCAATTTCTATTTTTAAATTGTTTTAACACTAATAAGTAATAACTGATTCCAAATATTAATCTCTGTTAAAAGACTTATGTTAACAAAACTGATTAAAATGAAATTAGATGAGCGACATAATCTTTAATATATTACAATCATAAGAAAATGTTTTATTGATACACATAAACAAAAAAAAAAATGATAAAATACAATGGAAATAATATTAAAATACAATAATTATTCACAATTTTATATGACAATATTCATAATTATGTTGATGTTGACAAAAAAAATTTGATCACTTCCTTTTATCACCCGTCCTATGCGTATAATGACTATGTTAAGAAAAATGTTTGAATCAAAATAAACTAGAAAATATTATAATAGCGAAATAATAATAAACTTCAACTAAACTAGTATGGATTCATCTTAGTATTTACAAAAAGAACATAATCTCAAGTTGAAAACGATCATAACGTTAATAATAGTATATAAATATTATCACTTTCTAACAGTGGCGGCGTGACAAAGGTTGTATGAGATCCGGGTCTCATGGCGATTTAGGTGGGTGGGTGGTTGGTTGGAGTCGGTACCTAGGTTCTAGATACCGTGTTGGTAGTTGGTACACAATTATGTAGTAATTATTATAAGTATTATATTACGTAGTAAAGATTCGCACAACAATTGAAGCTTCAATAATAATTCCTATTTTGTTAAGCCGTCAGATTTATCTAATATATGAAGGACAGTTTTTTGACAAAAAAATTATTCAGAACATTTTTAATACTTATAAACAATTTATCCGACAGTTTTGGGGGGTGGGTGGTCCCTAAAAATTGTTTTTGTCTCATGAATGAAAAATGTTCACGCCGCCACTGCTTTCTAATATATACACTTCTATAGTACATGAGGTGAACTATAAGGCTTTAATTTAAAACAAATTTTGGAAAAGATGGAGGGTTTAACATTTTTTTTCTATACACATAATAGACACTCAACATTTTTATGTTCAAAACATAAAACTTTTTATTCTTTCATTATTACTGCACTAACAAAAATATAAAATTTTTCTTAATAGTCAATAAACAATTTTCACTGCTAAAATATTCACTTTTAAAACATTTTGTGGTACCACCCTCAATTACAGCCTTAGGCTACTATAAGCCCTTATTGATAACTATTTAAACAACAACTTTAGATTATTTTTATTTCAACTAACTAATTATTTTTGTATCTATCTACTAAACTCATTTAACTGTCTAAATTATTTTAAGATTATAATGATTAAAAAGGATATCTTTTATGGCGCGATTCAGTTCGTTCGGACCATTCTTTCGGATGAGGAGATTTTTCCTGCAAATTTAAATTCTGTTATAAATACATCCTGCTTGAATTATAACTATAAGCTAAAAATTTTAAATACTAACTCTACTAGACCGGTGCTTATCACCAACCATGTCATCGTGACGAATATCAGCTGATGATTTTACATCTAGTGGTAAAAACAAATTAATTTTTAAGAGGATGTCAGCAAACTATTTTGTTTTCATTCTCTTACCCCATAAGCAACATAGGAAATGTATGTTCAGTAGAACCAATATTAAAGTAAATTTCCCTATAAAAAAAGATAAAGATAAGAATAATTAGAATTATTACCTAGAGCACCTCATAGGCTTTTATCAATAATATAATTTTAAAATGAGTAATATCTACTTAAAATATTAAAATTTTAAAATTAAAACATTAAGAGGTAGTAACACAGGAATTGTTGTCTCCATCTTACAAGTGCGTAACATACCAAATTTACACTCATCAGATCACATGTAGCTTTGTTAGTTTAAAAAGGTTGATTCACTCAAATGTTTAAACTAACGAAGCTATACGTTATCATTACGTAAATTTGTTGTCACACACTTGTTAGACGGACACAACAAATGCCAGTGTTATGTCCTCTTAACAAAGCTTAAAAAGCACACTAGGATCTAGATAATATTATTTCCTTTAAGTTTGATATAGGTCCATTCACTCAAAAATTAATGCTAAAAACACAAAATTGGTTCTGGTGGAAGAAAATTGTCTATGTTGCATATGGGTAAGAAAAAACAAATAAATAGTGTGCTGACATCCTCTTAATAACATAATAAAATATAAATTCAGCATTTCAATATCAACATACGTTTCTCATCTTCTTTACGTCTTTTTAATTCAGGAGTAGTTTCTTCATGTCGTTCATGCTAAAATAAAACCTTTATTATTTCACTTAAAGCAACTATATTAGTAACTTTTTGATCAAATTATACATACTCGTTTGCGGCTTAGTTTACGATCTTTCCGAGTTTCCTTTAGTGATGTTGAATCAGCGGATTGTGATTTTTTAATCTTCTTATCTTTTTTCTCTATCAAAGTTGAACCGTTTGTCTCAGATTTGACGTCGGGATTATGCTTCATGAGCTGCTGTGAGTTAAAAAGGATAACGAAAATGCAAACCAAAAATAACAAAATATATATACGATACCAAATTACCAAAGTATATAAGCTATAGTTAACAATTTCTTTTCTTTTTTTCTCCAAAAACACGAAAACATCAACCAAAGTTTTATTTATTAAAAGGGATTGAATAACAATATTTAATTTACTAACACAGATGGTAAATAAGTGTAGTGTAAATAAAAGACAAGGTTGCTCTTCAATCTTCGTCGAAAGTAGGTGTTCAGCTACAACAGCTATTCATTGTATTGTTCCATTGTTTTTGAACGAACCAATTTCAATACATATTCGAAAATTTCAGTAATAATTGTGGTAACGACAAATTATTGAAGAAACATCATTCAGGTGACACTCAAAACACCATAAATTTAAGCTGCTTGAGCAATTTGTTTGAGAGATGAGACTACTTATTATTTGGTTTGTGAATATCAGGAGGAATGGAATTGTGATTATGTTGGCTCCATACTTCAGTTCTTACCTTCGTAATTGGACTGGTGTCCAATTTTTTTCGTTTTATATCTGAAAAAAAAAAATAAAACAATTTAAATTTAAAATAATATAACTTAATTTATATCCTACACATTAACATTTTATGTTTATAGATTGTACATTTATTACTAATGAAACTTTTGCATCTATAATATTAAGTTTGTTATTATATAAAAACCTTATTTACACTACCAATAGTGCTCAACCTTTTTCTTTACGACGACACACTAATTTAGATCCTTAAAAGAACGCTATACAGATGTTTGCAGCCTCCGTCTTACAATGGTAAAGGTCAGACCTCTTTTTTTTAAAAAATTTGGCCGCCAGGCCACATTTCATCATATTATAACTTTATTATGAGCACGAGTATACTTAAGCCATGATTATGAGTATATGTATATGAGGGTAGGTACCTCTATATTAAATAGTTAAGATATTGAGGCTGCAAAGTTTTGAAATTGTCTGATCACATTTTAAAAACTTTGACGTCACTGTGTCACACTCAATTTATGAATTTTTGTAAAAGTAACAATTATAAACCTATATGTAAATTAAGAATGAAACTATCTTCACAATTGTATTTCTTATCAATGGTTTTTACCATCGCATCATAACGCCATAAAATATATTTATACTAAATTTATATATTTATACTTTAAACACATACAATACTTTATTTCTTACCTTTTTCGTCAGCAGTGTGAGAACCATTACTCGCCACATCTACAATATTAATCGATATTTGTGATAAATTGATCCTAGGGATCTGAACTTTATTATGATTATTGGCAGGTTGACTACCTGGACCAGCAGTAAGTATTTGTGTTTTGGATACATCAGTCTGATTAATAATATAAATACAAAACATCATAGACTATATAATCCTCATAATGAAGTCTAAAATAGTAAACTTACATAAGAATCTTTTACTCTGTCAGTATTATCATCTCTTTGTCGTTTTTCTCTTTTCTTTTCAATTAATTCATCAGATTTTTCTTCCTTCAAAGTTTCTGTGATATTCTCTTGTACTATAACTTTCTCACTAAAAAAATTTAAAAAATAAAACATTAAAAACATAATTTTAAATTTTAAGAAGTATTTTTACACTCACTTGACTTTTTCAGTATTTGTAAATTTGATAGGTCGTTTTTCAGTTTTCACTTTGTTATCAATAATTTTTTTTTCAGCTTCAACCCATTCTATAATATAATTATGATAAGAACTAAGAATAAAACACCCTCAAACAAAAAAAAAATTAAAACTTTGTATTTACCTGTTGATGATGTTCCATTAATGACTTTAATTACAGGTAATGGTGGGGTTTTGGCTTCAGGAACTGTGTCTTCGTCTTTTTTCTTCATAGATTGATTATTTTTTGTAACATCAGACTTAATATCAACAATGTTTTTTATTTGACTTACCTGTAAAAATGAATTACGTTGTTTATTGCAAGCTTCATAAGTTGAAAAAATAGTTATACCTTTTCGTGAACTAGATGGAAATCACTGTCCTTAAGAAATTGACTAGCTCTACCTTTCAGTAGTCCACAGTAAGATGTTGCTAAAGTATAGAGATCTTGTCGTTTATCCTTTTCATCTTCTCTTACCTTTTCTACCTTTTTTTCAATCAATGAGGCCAACTTTGCCAAAACAGGAAAATGATTGACAATTTTAATAAGAATAATCAACGAGTTACGAATTTGTACATAATCCTTAGACTCTAAACAAACCATCATAGCCTAATAAACAAAATAAGTATTTCATATATTTTAATTTAGTATACATTTAAATGCAGTGTAAAAAAAATGTATTATTATTTATTATACATTTTTAAAACATTTCTTTCACTTGATTAAACTCACTTTAGTAATTTTGTAATGCCATTTATGACAAACGTGTCTGAAGTTTTCATATCCTACATGATCATTACTAAATTGAACAAATTGATCACTACTCTTACATTTAGTCACAAAGCCAGGATAAGTAGCACATTCTTTTTCAAATATATCTTTAGTTGAATGCCAACGAGTTACATTTTTTAACATTTCATTAAGAAATATACCATAACGATGTGCTTCATTTTCTGTACAGAGTGTTACAGAATATGTAATATCACAAAACAACTATAAATAAAAAAAAATAAAATCCTATTTTATATAGATCATGATCATAGTTTATATTCAAAGTTTTAATATAATCATACTCTATCATAGCATAAAAGAGTTGAAAAATTAGCAGTTTTCAATGAATGTAATGTTTGAACAAATTTAGCGCAATACATAGCATCAGCGTGTGTGAAAATGCATCGAGGAAATAAACACAACTGCAAAAACTGAGTAATAGTCTCGTTTTTTGCTGCTTTAGCTGAACGAGATAAAAACCAGGAATCCTTTTCCTGAAAACATATTAACGCATATTTTAGAAAATATATATGACGTATAAATAAACAATATTTTTACCTGATTCAACATAAAGAATATTTTTTCAACGTGTTCTTGTTGTTTTTTTTTTTCATCATTCAATTTAGCAATGGTAATTGCTAATCGTTCTTGTTCTTTTTTTATTTTAGTACTCTATAATAATTCATGATAATGCCATTAGCTATACGATTTAAATTTAAACTTACACAAAACTAGCATAATTAACATTGATTAATGAACCAGTAGTTTATAATTATTATAATTAGGGATAGGAATGAGGGTGACCAATATTATTCTTTTTTACTGATCACCGACGTACCGGTGAAAACAATTACGTTAGCTGATAAGAACAAAACAGACCGCAGCATGTTGAGTTAAACAGATACAAAATCTGGTATCACACAGTTTTTAATGATAGAGGGAACATAATCATCTTTTAAAGCATACCAAGATGGTATACATGCATATGGACAAGAACAAATCAAAAGTGAATAGTCTGGGTTAGGTTATAACGCTTCTGTTTAAGTTACAAATGAAAAGTCTGACCTGGCCTTTATATGAAATATAAAATTAGATAAACATACTATGAAAACAATATCATAAAATAAACAATGAAATTACCAATAATTTCTAAACCATCAAATTCTCCTCTTTTTAAAATTGATTGAGTAAGAAAACTAAAATTACGTTTAATATAATCTCTAATATTCTATAGTTCAAAAATCTTAATCTAATTTTTTTGTCCAGACGACACTAGTTTTATAGAATTTAAATTATCAGTAAAATTGTAAAATGAAGCGACATCTCGTTAAGTTTCATCTTTGAAGTATATGTCAATATAAAACTAACAACACCAAACTGTTTATTAAAAAAAATAATATATATATGCTGTAAAATATCAAATGGTTGCTTTAAGTTATCTTCATAATAAGGGTTGTCATTGTGGATATTTCATATTATATTTATATTGTTATTTTTTATTATTAATAAGGTAGCTGGCAAGTTAAATTAATATTATACAATTTTAACAAAATAACTAAAATTTTAAGTCTTGGTTATTGAATACTTAATTTTTTTCAAATTTGATCATAAGATAATTAGAAAAAAAAATGTGTTTATATTTTTAAGAAATGTTGGTTACAGAATAACCTACTAAATTGAAACTTCGTTTTACATTTTCAATTCTAAACAATAAGAGTTGAACATTTCATCAACTTTTAACTACAAAATCATATCTTAATTTTAAATTTGATAAATGTTGTCAAAAATCAAACTTTAAATGCTTATAAAAAAAAATTGTGCCCATGTATTTTTAAAATTTTTCAACTACTATTGTAACAATATATCAGGAGCCTTGTATTACATTTTTAAGTTATTTTGTCTCAACAAATGAAATTTTATTTACATTTATAGAAAAAAAAAACTAAAAAAACTGTAAAAATAATATGTCCGTAAACAGCTCAAACGAGTCAAAATATTTTGAAAATGTTATTAAGTATAGGTTGATAAAAGAAACATGCTATAAATTTCAAGTACCTACAGTTATTCATTTTTGAATTACAGCATAATAAGAAAATCACAAAAATAAATATAAAATCAATACATTCATCGCTCCACTCAGAATCTAAAACTGTGATACAAAATTACTTAAAAAAACTAAAACCAGTTTCTAAATCTCTCACTAAAATAAATATTTCAACTGTAAAAGTTAAAATATACGGAGTGATCCATTTAACATAATACTTGCAGAAAACACTAGTTTTAGAAAATATTCATTTTATATAAGTTTAAGTCATTATAAAACATTTCTGAAAAAATCATATTTTTTACACTTTTGAATGACAACATCTATACATAATTAATTTCATATTCCAAAGCAGAATAATATTCAGAGTATTTTGATTTATAAAAATAAAATTTCAGTAAAGTAGTTTATTAGTTTTATAATAAATAATAGCCGTATTTAAAGTTTAGATGAGCGGAGTAGTAGACTAAAATTTTGTGGGGTTGTATGAATCCACTACGCTCTTCAGAACTCGTATTGGCAAAAAATTTGTCAAAAATTTAATGGTTTAGGGGATAATGACTGTCTCGCGTTAAATGGATCACTTTATATGAATATGGTTTGAAAAAACTTACAGCTTGCTTAGAATCTCCCATTGCTGAAGACTGAGCTTTAAGTTTATTTGTTTCTCGTTTATATGCTTCGTTTGGAACACATAAGTCATATAATGTCAATGACCAAAATGTGACTAAAAACCCTGGTGACACATCTTCCCACACCTTTTCAGGATGGAGTGGCACAACAGATTTGACAATAGATGACATCACTTCTTTATGAGCTTCTGCATACTTGTTTTGCCGCACAATTAGTGATTTTTTTGCATTGGGATCAGCTTTACGCAAAGCATCAAAACGAGTCTATAATAAATTATAAATATACTATCATTTTTTTTTTTAATTAAGCAGAAAAAAATAATACTTACATTAATGGAATGATTAAACATAGGCCTAGCTAAAAAAAATGCAACGTCCATATGAACATGATGTTGATCAAGTAAATCATGTACAGATGGTAAGTGATTGATATATTCTTCCATTGAAAAGGTAGACCCCAAAAATGTACCATATTGAACCAACGTGTCTTGGCACTATAAATGTAATTTCATTTTTATTTTTTATGATAGAGAAACATGAATAAGATATCTTCAAAAACATAAACATATAAGTACAATGTGGCAGTAGAATGTGTGGTATATTTCTAGAAGATATAATGATGGTAGTAGTTAAATAATAGGGTAGGGGGTTGTTTAAACTTTTTTCTACTCTTACATCACCACAGTATAATAATTGTAAATACACTTGAGCTAGTTCTAGTATAGCCAATAGGTATATTCGTCCTGTAACAGGGGAGGCTACCTTTTTTCAGAAAAAAAGGCAATTATAATTTAAGTACATAACATATAATAAATACGATTTAACAACAATATTAAAATTTTAAATTTATGGATTTTAAGACGTGTCAACTATTTATAATATAGCTTAAAGGGGGGGGGGGCTATGACTACTTAGCCTTCCTCCCCTTGAATCTATGTATGCTCATTGACAATACAACCACACATAAATTTAATCAAAAATTATCAATTATCATGTCCAGTTTAAGGCTTTAATTTGTGACATTGACTGAATAATTGATACCATTACATAGTATGTGTAATATGAGGATTGTTTGTACTGAGGATTGAGCATTGTGGGATTTCTTTTGAGCATAATAGTAACATCTTCTAGCGCTGAACTTAAACAACAAATTACCATAACTATGACTCTCAGATCACAGACAAATGCTTTATTAATAAATATCTATTTTATATACCTAATAAATAACTATCATACTTGATCATAGAGCTGCCCAGCGAGTTTGATATGAATAGATTCATGTTCTTTATAAATAACACTATGTCTTTGTTGAGCAATTAACAGGCATAAAGCAACAGCCAAATTATTATCTAATAATGATTCTTTCAATCTAATAGAAGATTTTTTTGTATTTCTAATTTGATTGTAGTAACCAGCCTAAAACAGTAAAATATTGATTAAGATTTAGTAGTATATAAAATTATAAAAGGATTTTTTCATGTTCTCTTACCTCAGTTTTTAGATAATCACCACCTGACATAGCTTCAATTTGATCAGGAGTTATTTGTTCCATAACCTCAACGCCAGCCATTCTCAACACAATTTCTTTAAGTATAAGGAGATCCAAACTACAGATTAAATGAATAATATTATAATAATAATTCACAAGATTTTTTTTAAATATTCATACCTATTTTCTGTTTTTAATTGATTGGCTACATATTGAAGAATTCCTGTAAGCTCTACAGGGTGCTTTTTAAATATGGCACCACAAAATGATGCTGTACTTTGAAGCCACACTGAAATGGAAGTACCATCATGCTTCACTCGATCTTGACCACTTTTACCTAATGTTTCCACAATACAATATCCAAGAACATCAAACGACAAACTTGTCATGTACTTTAAGCATTCAACCACAATGCTAGCCAAATTATCAAATACTTGAATTTGTCCCAGTATCTAAAAATATATAATAACATATGACATCAACTGTTCAATAACATTAAATATTATCCGAAAAATATTAAATTTAATATTTACATAATCAAATAAATAGCCAGGTGCATAATGTGATATTTTTCCAATAACACGGCTAGATGGTTTGGTATTGTCTTTGCAAAGACGTTTCATTACAGATCTAGCTTTTTTCTGTACATCTACTTTCTTTGTTAATAATTTGGGATGATATTTGTGTGTATCATTTTTCCAGCTGTTATAAAGAGCATACCTGTTTTTAATATACAAATAAAAAAACTTATTATAATATAGAACAATATAATACAACTAATAATAACTGATTATAATAAGATGAATACCAAATTAATTTCATAAATTACAAGTACCTGCAGTGATAAGGATACAGTTGCAATAAAGTCCACAGATGTTCTGAAATACTACTTCCTTCTGCTAATGAAAGAGTAGGTAATAAGACACGATCCAATAATGATAATGTGTCAAAATAAAAACCAGTTTCAGATGGAGTATAATCTTTATTTTTAATTCCTTCCTAAATTGCACATAAATCAAAATAAATGTATTTACTAATATTTGAATTATAAATATAAAATTTAAAAACACGTACATTAGTTAATGCCTCTCTAACAATTCTCACAATTTTAAACATAAGGACAGGATCACGGTGTAGTCCAGGACCTAATGTTATTAACATAGGTAAGACTACATCATGAAATTCTTCTAGTGTTACAACATGTTTAAGAGAACGTGAATTTGGTTGAATATCAGTTGAATTTTTTACAGATTTTGAATGAAGATTAAAAACCCTATAATAAGTCAAATTACAATAATAATTGTCAAATAACATTTTTCGATAGTAAGTAAAATGTATACAATATAATCATAACACTTACTGATTATAAACAGGTTTAATGACTTGATTTATAAGAGAGCAAAGAGCATCACCAATAGGAGGATACTCTACAGCATAGTATTCTGGAAATCTTTTAATTAATACTTGAGCAGTATTCCAATCCCCAATTTCTAACATAGCTTCACACAAACAAAATTTTTGATTTTCTTCAGGCTAAAATAGTTAAATTAAAATATGTAACATACCTACATAATTATACAAATTAAAAAAATTAAATATACTTTAGGCTGAATATTATCATCAGTAGTTTCAGATTCTGGTGCTTTTGTTATGATCATACTTGATGCTTTCCTCAAATAATCTTGTCCATTTTTTATATCTTTTTCCCAATTTGATTTAATATCTTTATCATCTGGAGTTAACTGAAAAACAGAACTTTGTATTATATAACTGAAATATAATATGATATAACCATAGTCTAATTTACCCAAGGATAAATGTTATCCAGTCCAATTAAATTGTATTGAATTAATAAAGCAATCAATCTGTAAGATGAGCGAGTTAAATTGTTCACTTGTCGTAATTTAAATGCCAATACTTCAGTTAGCCTTTGTGATTCAGGCATATAATCATGTAGTAATGGAATAAAAAAATGTTCGGCTTTATTATCTGTATGGTGTTCAAATGAATCTAAAATTATATCTAACACACGATTTGGATCCAAGTTGAAACAACCAATCAATGATTTAATAATTTCAACCATGATTTTAGGGTCCATATTATCAGAATTTAATTCTGTAACTAATTTAGAATAGCCTTCAGACTCTTCGCGAAATAAATTATATTTTCTCTGTTTATAACTAAAAAAAAGTTAAATTAATATCTGAGTTATGGGTACTAATACATTTAATTTAAAAAAAATTAATAACTTACAAAAGTTTAGTTTTAATTTTAATAAATTTTGTAGAAAAAATATTATTTAATAACTTTAGATCCTTTAACGAGTCAATTTCTAATCGTTCTTTAAGTAATTTGTCAGTCAATAACTATAAAAAAAAGAAAAATTTTATATTGTATAATATTAAAAATAATTAAGTAAATATAATAAATATTAACCTTTTGCGATTCTTTGACAAAGTTGCCAAAATATTCTCTTTCTAGCCCGCCGTTGTCTGAAAGGGCTGTGTCAGTATCTAAGTAATTGAAGACATCCATTACAACAGAAGCTATTTCTTCATTTGAACACTAAAAACATGCATACAAATTATCAATAACAAATTCAATTTTTATAAAATATTCTTAAACTTAATACTACTAAGCTTTAAATTATAAATATAAAAATTTATTTCATAAATTTAATTAGGGCTTACAAACATTAAATCAATGATGGAGGTTAGGGGAGGCTAATCTCAAATTTGGTACAATCGCTATACTTACTAGTTCGCTTAAAATAGATAAACCAAGGTTTGTTTTTATTTTTCCTTTAATACATGCTATTAACAATGAAAGAATAGCTTTGGCTAAATCTGAAAACAATAATTTACAACATAAATAATATAAAATGAATGAGTTTAAAATTATACAACATTTATACTTAGAAACTAATTAGGTAATTGAACAGAAAAACCGGATGTAAATATATATATAATGTATATTTATTTTGAATAATTTAGTACTAAAATAAAATTGTAAGATAAAATTAAACTTTAAACAGTTTATTGATCAACGTACCAGTAGGATTGCCATTAGTTGTAATCGTTAATGAAAATTCAGATTTAGAATTTTTAACAAATTCATGACATTTTGACAAACTAAAATAGAGTAAAAATTATAAACAAACCAATTTTGAAAATACTTGAATAATAGGTACAAATTAAAATAGGTAACGAGAAAAAAATACGTACAATTCTGTTTTTTCGGTTGTTCCCCAACCTTCGTACTTGTCCATCTTTAAGTGTTTAAATTTAAATTTTGAACAAATCGAGGTACCTAGAACCGAAACATTCCAATATTCACTATTTGATTAGAAGTATAAACGAACGATGGAAATGTATTAAAAGTTAATTCAGAACGTATAAGAAATAAAGCAAAATTACAATTTAATCATTTATAGTAGGTAAAATAAAGATAAAACAATGAATAGTGCAAGGAAAACAAACCTGACGCTAATAATCGTGGCGGAAAAAAACATAACAGTGATTTTCGTTTGAAAACACACGCGGTTTGATAGTCAAATCAAGGAGGTTGTAATTCCAAGTAATTTTTATATAAAAATCGAATGCCTGCAGCAGGCTGTAGATAAACTACTGATAAACTGATATGATATGATTGTTTTGTTTTATTATCCTATAATACAATAATATCATCACGCCATGCTAACTTACTATCAGCTGCAGCTATAATAAATAATAATAATATATCATATAACATGTACTGTAATAATCGTTCCATCTGCGACAAGCCTTTCTAGATACTTCGGATTGTCCATGTGTCAAATGTCAATGAGTTTTTCGAATTTGAGTAAGTGGTTTTTAATTCATTTTTCCCATACAATTTTGGAAACGAATAGAATGTAACATGTATTTCTTATTTTGTCTCTGGAAACAACTCGAATAACAATTGTTAGGTATACCTAGGTAGGTAATGCACACTAATGTACAAACATTATAATAAAAAAATTATTTAATTAATAAGTTTTAATATGTATGTAGGTATTAAGAACTCTTAATTATTAAAGAGTAAAAATATTTCATACATATCCTCTTCAAGAACCTAGCAAAAGAATTATAAAAGTTTTATTAAACATAGGTACTTATACTTTCTATTATGTTAAATTGTAAATCATTAACCACATTTTACCTTATTTTTTTGTTTTTTATTAATAAACTTGAATCCAGTATAGAAATTTTTAGTTTTTGTTTAATTTTGATTTGACTACCTAAATTTAATTTATTGAGTATGTCTTCCAAAAAACTCGTTTAAAAATAAAACTAAAAGTGGAAAATTGGATTAGATATTATTATTAAATTATGTATGAATTATGAAGTAAAAGTAATGATAATTTGGCTTGATACTTTACTCATTGATTATTATCAATAGCTTTTGTTATAGAAAAAATATGTTGTGTACTTAAAATATAATTAATGATGGTGTTAGTAATTGGTGTAGCTGGTAGAAGGGATGGTCCCAGGTTATTGTGAATAAATTATTTTTTCAGATTATAAAAATGTGTATAATATTTTAATAGGTGTCTAGTTAAATTTAAGAATTCAAGATTATCACAAAATTAATCATTTAACATTTTTTTTTCAGTTACAAAATGTCTACACCAAACACAAAGTCAGTCCTCAATAGGCATTTTCCATTTGCTAAGAAAAAACCGAATATACCCTCTAAACTATCAGATAAAGTTGATACAAAGATAAATAAACAGAAATTGATTGAAGACAAAAGTTTCCCTGTTGTTAAGACCACAGAGTCAAATCGATGTGATGTTTTAACAGAAAATAATGAAAAGCCTAAACCTATTCAAGAAAAGTTGTGTGGTAATGAAATTTCTAAAAAACCTATATCAGCAACCTTTAAAACAATTATATCACAAAATGATGATTCAGATATTATATCTAAAAAAAAGAAGTCTATTTCTCGGAAATCTTCTAATGTATCAGAGGTTAGTATAGGGGAGATCAAAAAACCTAAAGAGAACTATCAACGCTGGAATATTCCTTTCTCCAACAAATTTAAAGGCAAAGAATTTGATAAAACATTATTGACTATGCAAGATTTAATATATTATAACCCAGTTGCAAATCCTATAATCAAAGAACCCAAAGTGGAACATAAAGAAGAAGATGATCCAGATAATGATTTGTTGTCCATAGATTCCGTAAGAAAATTTGTAAATTCTAAATATAATTAAAATTTTAAATGAATTGGTTAATGTTGAGTTAATCTGTTCAAAAGTTAGATGATTGACCATAATATGATACATTTAACATAAAAGTGTTCTATCTCTTAGCATTATCTTTGCTTTACAAGTAATAAATAAATAAGTACACGATATTCAATACAAATGTATAACCCAATTTTAAATTTAAATTTTATGTTTTACAGGAACAAAAGCCAACGGTTCTAAATAACTGCATAACTCCATGTATCAAAGTAGGTATTGATGGTAAAATTATAATTGATCAAGAAACATTAACTTTAAATGAGACCGGTCTGGAAGAAAAACGAGAAGAATTGGCAAAATCTAAAGTTATTGAAGAATCTGCATACCATTCTAGAAGTTATTCCTATAAACGCAAAAAAGAAGCATCTAAACAATGGTCCAAAGATGAAACACTTAAATTTTACAAATGTTTGATGAATTTTGGTACTGACTTTTCTATGATTCAGCAATATTGTCCTAATCGAACTCGAGCTCAAATCAAACGAAAATATAAAACAGAAGAAAAAAAAAATCTTCAGCTTGTGAATGGTGCACTTACTAATACAACACATTTTGATAGTGCTAGCATTGAAGATATGCTTGAAAATGATAAAATCAAAACAAAAGCAGTTGAAAAACTTGATAAAAGTGCAGACCTAGATGTCAACAATAAAAAAATTGATCGTAGGCGTCATAAAGACATAATACGGTCAGATTGTAGAAAAATGAGCTTGTGTGCCTATATGTTGGAAGAAGAAATTGTAATAAAGAATAAAAGAAAACATTCAACTGAAATAATCACAGCAAAGAAATTAAAAAAAGAGCTAGTCAATATGCCAAGTGTAAAGAACAAGAAAAGAAACCATACACTGTCAAGCTCTGAAATAGGTACAAACAAAGAAAGCTTAAAACATGAAATTGATGAAAATAAAGATGGGAAACCTAAAGTTCGAACATTACAAGATTTTCATGAAGAATATCAAGAATGTATTACTAAGTATGAAGAATCAGATAGCGAATGAAAACAAAAATATTTAAAAAATTGTTGATTTTGTTATATTACGTAAATTACGTTGTTCACTAAATGTTATATTGTTACAGGGCTTGTTATAGTAACTATTTTTAATACAATAAAAGTTTTTTTTATTTTAGATTGAGTTTTAAATTTTATATTTTAATGCATTGATTTGAAGTGGCGGCCACTGGTTTTTGTTTACTGATAACAGAGTTGTGTCATAGTGTAAAAAAATGTAATTCTTCATTTACCTGGAGGTGCCAGATAATTATAACAATAATTTCATGAAATATTAAAATATTTTGCACATTCATTAGATCATTATACTCTATAAAATATTATATTGTTAGGCAGTAAGTAACCATGTGTAAGTTTTAAAATACTTTAATAACTTTCTTTAAAACTAAAATGTAAACAAGCATGTGTTGCCCCTCTTATTAAAGCATAACCATGATAAACTTAATTTAGTTCTACAATAAGAAACATTTATCGTTCTTAAGAATTTGTAGAAATCTATTACTTTTATATTAAAGTGAATTGATCTATTATTAAATTTAAAGATACTATTATCATTTAGGACACATAACCCCTCTAAGTCTTTTTTGATATTCTAATATTCTAATACAAGAGCACTCGCACTGTTATAGAACTTGTGGCTACAAGTGATGTATCTTAGAACTATTCATGGGTGGTTCACATAATTTTCCCAGCACAAAGCTGTGGCTTATTGGTTCCCATTTATAATCCTGTGGACCCATTATTTAATATTTAGCATTACAATACAAGTCGGAAAAGAAAATGCATTACTCATGTTCCACTTACATTAACCATATGAATGTGATTAAAATTGTTGATTTTTATATGTTTTGATGCATTTTTGTAATTATACTAGGTACAAATCAAATTATTGAAATCATAATTATTTATGGACTTATTTCAACACTACTTATACATAAAATAATATGTGAAAAAGCAAATTTAACAACCAACTTATTTGATATGAAGTAGGTAATCCTTGCTAGAACACTTTTCACATTAATCATTAATTAGTTTATTAAAAAGATAAAAATGTACAACATAAAATAGTCACAATTCACAAAATCTACAAAATGTTGTTGAAGCTAATATTAATAAAAACAAATAAATGTAATATTGTCTTCAAATTTAGTTACAATTAGTATAACCTTTAATACGAGTACTCAGAACAACGTTTATAAAATATTATATATATATGAACACATATTTAAATTCAATCAAGTATAACAATATATTAATAATTATCTACTTAAGTATACCAATTTATTTTACAAATCAAAAAGTTCAAGCAATTTTAAAATAAAATATTTATTGACTACTTTACATCAAGTTGTTTCTTGGCAATTAGCAACATCTATAACTGTATGGCCCGAATTTAATTTAAAAACAATAACTTAACTCACTCATGAGTAAAATTCAAAATTTTAGTGAGAAATTTAATGTAACAATGATTCTGTATAATAATATGGAAATAATGTTTAGTTATCCTGACATTTTGTGTCTGCCTTTGTAATAAGATAATATTATGATAAAATATTTAATTTTAAGATTCAATTAATTATACGGTCAAAAATAGTAAAAATGTAATTGTTTTAATACAAAATACAAATTGAAATGTGTATTAGTTAAAGGCATGTGGCAGTGATTTATTCACATAATAAAGTAGTAATGACATATTATGTGAGTTAGACATTACAAATCCTATGGAAGCATAATATATGATGATAATATTTATTATTTTTATTATGTTGATTTACTGTAGTAATTTAAAATAAAAAATAAAAATGAAAATATTTATTTATAAAACATGTAAATTGAGTTGAAAATCTTGTATTAAAATTATTATTAATTTTAATTGATTAAACGTAGTTTGAATACTATCCTTTTTAATTTAAAATTGAATATGGTTACAAAATAATTGGTATTAAAAAACCAAAATTGCACATGATTTTAAAAGTCTACCTCCAACAATAAATTAACATTATTTTCTTTACACCACATAAAATGTAACTAAAATTACCATCTATGTTTAAGAAGACATCTGCTTTTTATGTAGTTTGATTAGACAATTTTAAGAACTAATTCAATGTAACAAACAATGGTTTCACACCAGAACCACATAGTAAGTTGTTTATTGCGCGATTACAAAATTATATGGATAAACGGTTTCACGTGGGAAAGAACCCATAATGCCACAGTAATAGTATAAATATAAATAAAATTTTCCCGACAAAAAGATAATTATAAAAATTTGATGAAACTAGGAATATTGTCAGGGTGGTTCTTATCCGCGTGAAACAGCTTTTAACAAACAATTCATGTATGTTTGCAGTTCTCAAAAAAAAAAAAAATGGTTTAGCCTTATCACAGAATAAAAAATATACACTTATTTTTAACATCCCTTCAACTAGTAGGAATGTAAAAATTATTATTTACAGTACTTCAATATTCGAGTCTAAAATGCAACAAAAATTGCTCCCTATTTTAAGGAATATATTTAAAGTATCACAATTTATTATTTTTTGTTTAATTTAACTAAAAAACTAATTAATATGTGTTTTTAGCCAAGTCCAAAAGCCATGAACAAAACCATACAAACGCAATCTGTTTGATGTTATTGCATGCTTAGTGTTCATTAACATGGTTATATATCAGGAAACCATTGGATGACTAGTTGCTGATGTAGAATCATCATCAAATGGAAAATCATCACTAATCCAATCTCCTTCATCAGACATTGTTATAGATGTATACACCATATGGCGACGTTCAGCAGCAGACATTGAAAAATGACTGATAGACAAATATAAAAAAAAAAAACACATAGGTCAGTGTCTGAAACACTTCACCAGTATATCAAAAAACACACACACACAACACAAAAATAACCTGTAAACATGCACTTGTAATAAATGAACTAATCAATTAGTAAGAAGTAGCAAGCCATTAATTAGTAAATACAAATTAATTATAATATATTTTTATATATACATTAGACAATAATTAAGTAAACTTAACTAAATTTTTTATTTTTTTTAAGTAGTGTTATGGGTGTTGATACTATTGATACTAATAAATTCCTCATTTAGAAATAATATACGCAGATAATATTTCTAGTTTTAAATTAATATTATCATTACTGAAAACTACATAAAAACAACAATTTTAATTGTTGAGTAATCACCAAACAACAGACTTTTGCAAGATAGGTATTTTATCCACATGTTTATTAATGATATTGTAGACTCCAGTATAATAATAACATTTTATAGAAAGTCTAGAACTTCACAAAAGCCAAAGTATGAACATAAAAGGTGTAAATAAGCAATATAAATAAAGATGAAATAAAATTGTACGGTATTAATTATATTTGTGAACATAATATTTATAAAAACCAAAACAAAATAATATATTTAAGTGTACATGATCAGTTATCAGATTACCTGATGACCGCCTGATGGTCACTTAATTTATCACTGCCCGAATTTTCCAACATTTTTTCAACTTCCATTTGTGTATTTTGGTGGGTGTCGCAAGTCTAACAGATAAAAAGAAAGTACATAAAAAACTAATATTTATACAAAATATTAACTAAAATAATGAATATATAAAGGGTAATGGCATGATAAACTTAGTACAACATCAATCCATAAGTAAATTTTTTATTCACAATCATTGATCTTTATTAATTAAGGTAACATTTCATGTTTTGAAGTACATTACAACATTTTTAAATGTCGTAAGACTCATAACCTTTAAATAATGAGTTATTTTATTTTTAATTATTAAATCTATGAAAATGTCTATTTAAATTTAAAAATTAAACTATAAAATACAAAATATTTACTTATTTGTTAAAAATGAAAAATATATTATATAATATTTACAAATATTAATGAACTGTTGATAAATTCAGAAGTTTTAGTAAATGTTTATAGTCTTAATCTAATCATCCATTATTTTTTAATAATACAATTTGAAAAACCTGTCAAGGATTAATGATTTGGGTTTAAACAAAATATTGATTTGATATTTATTTTTTTGTTAGTAAAAAATAGAAAAGATTTAAATACAATGAGCCATCTTCAGCGAATGAATATATATTTTATTCACAAATGGCATACAGAAAAATTGTTATTGTGTAATAACACTAAAAAGTTAACAAAGAAATAATAATAATGTCTAATTATAACAAATATTTATTGAAATATAAATAGTTATAAATAGTAATTATTCTATTATCCAATTGCATTACTTAAAGTGTATTATTTTAATATTATTAATCATGTGATTCATTAATCTAATCATACTCGGTCAATTATTGTGATATTGAAAATAAAATGATAATAATGATTACATATTTAAACTTGATTTGATTGTGGAGACTTGTTTATCCAATACCCTTTAAACATAATTTAAACAACCTATAACACTAAAATCAACTAACCTAATAGCTAAACTAATATAACTAAAATTATATTTATGAATGATTTTAGAGTTCAAAAATGATTTAAATTTCTTAGAAGTTGCAGTATTTTGCATTTTAAAGCATAATATGCTATTTATTATGCTGCTAATAATTTAAACAGCCAAGTCAAAAAATTACTCATATCATTTATATTTATTTCTTTTTGCTCTCTGATTTTGTCTAATTCAAATTAATTATAAAAGTAACCATTATATATTATTAAAAACTAAGACTTTAATTAATCCATCCATAAACATAATTTCGATTTATAAGACATTAAAAAATTACAGCATTTAAACACATTGTTATAGCTAAATTATATGATAATTGATACATATTATAAACATGTATTTAAAATAATACTGAGAAAGTTTTGATTGAATTATAACTACTAATATCCTGAACTTTATAAATTATTTATAATAATTAGTTAGAATACTACTTATTTCTACAGGGTAAAACCAAAGATTAAAACTGTAATATTTTATTTTACCTAATTTAAATCTAATGTGTCACACAATTAATTTAATACAACATGATTTATCAACTGTCACCAAAAGCTAAAAACAATGTTTTCTTTGCAATAATACAATTAAAACAAATAACTATTGAAAGGTACATTTAGTTTTATTTTTAAGTAGAGATGTTTCTTCTTAAATATAAATTGCCACAAAAATCATATGTTATATTAAGCTAATAATAGTAATGCATTTATAAAATATTTATATTAACAATTACATCGGACATCAGATATTTTTCATAAATAATGATTTATACATTCATTATTAATATTGTATGTTCTTCTAAGGAAATCTAAATATCTGGGTTATACCTTGATTACTGCAACCCTTAACACTTAAGACACTGACCCATAACAAATTATATCTATATCAATAATGAAAAGTATAGTTAAAACAATATATTTCTAATTAAACATGGAAAAACTTAAAACGGAACGCAACAGTAACCATTTTTTCTAATTTTCATTTATAGGCTATACTAGGTTCATAATTACTTCACAGTGATTAAAACACTTAAATTCACATGCTAAGAAAACTCCAAATAAAAATACCACCCACTTACAAAATTTAACATTTTTATAGGCGAAATAGGCATTTCTGAAGCACCACATAATTGGCTCCTTAATAATTATTAAAAGCATAAAGAATTAATTAATTAAATACTTGTTAACTTGTATTATCACATATAGGAAAGAAATGTTATAATTTTTTTTTTATTATATAGCTTATAGTTATAAACAAAGAACAGCTCAAATCATATTAATTATAAACCAATGTTTATCATCAAATAATATTTTTTGTTAAAAATGTTTAAGTATTGATTTTGATAGTAATTATAATATAATTAAAATTGCATTCTAAAAAATATTTTAGAGCTTTTAACAAAATGAGCAATTTTTATTTCAAAATTATTTTATTTCAAGCTGTATTTTAGCAAAAACATTAATATTTGTAATAAGTAAATGTTAAATATCAAACATAGATACATAGCAGGGGTGGCCAGCGATAAGAAAGCCGTGAGCCGTAAAGTATAGTAAAAAATATGGAAGAGCCAAGAGCAGAAAATAAAAGGTTCTCAATTATCGTAAATAAGATTAGTTATCAAATGTAATAAAATATGAAGAAGGTGAAACAATATAATAACATATAATAATAATGTCAAATTACATGAGTCTATGGTGGGAGCCGCGGTTTGGCCACTCCTGTATTATACTAATAATAGTATAATATATTAAAAATTGCGGTGCAATAAATGTATTAGTCTTTCAATGTTTTTTTCATCATGTTCTAGATCAGGAAAAATGTTTTAATCTTCAACTTTGAAGGTGGTTTTTAATAGAAAATTGGATCCAGTTGGTATTTTTAAGAATATTAAGACAGCACTAATTTATAAAAACTCGATTTCATCAAAATGTTGTAATTCAAAAATAAATCAACAACCGTAGAGACTTAAAACATTCACTAAGTATTTTATTATTTGATTAATATAATATATTATAATTATATTTTAATTGTTTTTTTAGTTATTTTCTGATTTTCTAAATATTTGTGCTCTTTTTGAACTATTTATAAACACCCCGATAAACACTTTAACATTTTAGGTTCTGAGCGATTAATGTATTGATTTTACGTGTTTTTTTATTAAGATTTTTATTTTATTTTTATTTGTGTGTGTCTGTGTACACGATAAGTAGTCGAAATAATGCTTCGATTTTCAACTTCAGTATCTTGTTCAATGTAAAAGTAGATCTAACTGGTATATTGGGGAGGTCAACATTTTCCCAGTAATTTTCAAAAGCGCCGGGAAAATCGACTTTAGTTTATGGTGTAACTTTAAAACAAATGACTGTGGATACATGAAATTTTCACTGAATGTTAATATTAGAATTTTCTAAACATGATAAAATATTTTGACTTGTTTTGAACTATTTACGGACATTTTCAATTTTCATTTTTTTAATTTTTTCTATGAATGTCAATAAAATTTTATTTGTTGGGTAAATAAGCTTGAGAATGTAATACAAAGCTCCTAATGAATTGTTACAATGACATTTAGAAAATATTAAAAATCCAGTCACAATTTCTTTTTATAAGTATTTAACATTCAAATTTTGACAAAACAAGTAAAAATCATAAAAATGTGTAACTTATATTGAGTAAGAAATTCATAAAAATTTTTCTTTTTAAATTTATGATTTGTAAAAATAATACAGAATTCTTCATAAGATTGTCTACTTTTAATTAAAAACAAAATATCTGCGGGAAAGTCAAATTAAATTTTTATGGGTGTTTGAAGTTCAAATTTTTACAATATTGAATATTCACTCGTTTTTTTATTATGTAGTGATTTTCTTATTTGCTGTAATTCAAAAACGAATAACCGTAGATACTTGAAATTTTACCATGTGTTTATTTTATCAAATTCTATACTTAATATATTTTGACTTGTTTTGAACAAATTTTGACAAAATTTTTCAAATATAATAGCTAAGGGTTGAACATTTAAAACAAGATTCCACATAAATAGGTGAATAAATTACTTTGTTTACAATAATATCATTAAATATACTTTGTCATATTATAGACTGACTGTCTTTGCTCAGAATCGTTTTTCATATACAATGATAGTGTATCACTGAATTCAAATTTAACACCATCCATTACAGTGACACACTTGTAACCTACTGTACAACAGAGCAACACCCACTGAATCAACTTTTTCTTTCTTTGTTCAATTTAAATTGTTTATATATTATGAAAAAATAAATAATAATAAAAAAAAAAATGTCAATTGTTAACATTTTAACCATGACAATATTTTTGAAGGCAGAAAAATAGAAAATTCAATACAAGATTCTAACTTAATTTAATCATACAGTAATTTAAATGACACATTGGGGTATTGAATTTTAAAATACCAATAATAGTACCAATAGTATATTATGTGTGAAGTGTTAGGCAAAAATTAGTTTAAATCACAAATATTATGAAATTGTGTAATTAAATTTCCACCCCTATTTTAAATATGTATGATCATTTTATTTACATACATTATACAGTAATAATATAGTTAACTCTTTTTTTTCTTCTAACATCCCATGGCAAACAATTTCATTAAAATAAAACTTGTTATCTTGGTATGACTTATGAAATTAAAACTACAAAACATCTTCATACTATAAACTAACACAACATTAATTAGTGTGCGTAATTAATGTGTATTCAATTTAAAAGTAGTAATAATTGTGAAGAGTGAAGACCTATTGCATTTTTAGTTTATAGGCAAGTGAACTGATAAATTAAAAACATCATAAATAAGCACTTTTAAAACCATTTACATGACTCATAAAAGTGTTGAAACATTTTTCACATACAAATACTTATATTATTATTTTAATAATTGAATATGTTACTTTTGATTGTTCTTCGTCAATGTCTGGCACTTCCAGGTGAATTTTCAGCTGACATAACTTTTCAAGCACAGCAATACCTTAAAAATAAAATTATTATTATGTACTTTAAATAATTTAAATATTGATTAATACAAACATAAAGTTTTTAAAAATAGTTCTTACCTTCATCTCTGTTGTTACTGTATTTACATTCCCATGCATCAAAAAGCATATTATAATACCTAGAACCTTCAAAGTATTGATGATATTTAAAAGATGAAGTGGTTGGAAATACTTTTTGAAATCTAAAATCATAACAATCTTAGTAGTATACAGTTATAAATTTAGAAAAAAATTATGTATATGAAATACATACGAGCCAATTTGTGTGAGTTCATCTTCATAAGTGATAAGATGCCGAATATCATCTGGTAATAGATCATCTAATATGGTATCAATATACTAGAAAAAATTAAAAGTTTATAATTAATTGATACTTATAATAGTAATTAATAATTTAGTACTTCTACTCTGGATTCAGCATTTGTATAATATTCTTGTTTTTCTTTTTCTTTAGCAGATAAATTGAATGTATATAATCTCTTATCATAGCATAGTGATGATTTTACTCCTAACATCTTGAGCAAAGTATTCTATACAAATTTTTAATTTAGTAAAAATATTTATTGAAGTTTGATTATAAAAATTAAATAAAACTGATATTTGTACAAGCTATTATAATTTATTACTCACATGTGTACTTTGAGACATTTTGTTTGGGATATGATAGCCAACCATATTCATAAGGTCTTTGACTAATGGTCCCTTGACAGCCAAGTCAAGCGGAGAAGATGAATGCAATGAAGGAGATATATTGACCTAACATAGAACCATTTATAATTCATAATTCAATGTTACAAAACTGTAATTTTAATTACCTCTAATATCCAAGGTTTAAGATATTCATCGAATAAAACATCTATCCCAAATAATTCGTATGCGTTATACCTATTGCTCAGATTTGAACGACACATTTGACTCATAGGTGATTCACCACTAATGACAGTTTTAACAACCAGATCTTCCAAACTCTCCCACAATTTTTTAACATCAACTTTGCGTTCTTTTTCCATATATGTCCATAATGATTTTAATGTCCTAAGTTATTATAATTGGTTAATATTGATTAAGTTATTTTAAATATAAACCCTAACATTAAATCTAAAATAAATACATTTAATGCAATACATTTACCATTTATGACCTTGACATGCATCAGCATCTTCATTTTGAGTATACTGACTACTAAGTCTGTTAATACTGTAGTTTGTCAAATGCATATATCGATCACATAAAGTAGTAAGATCAGATGAATATTTAACTGAAATATTATAAATAAATAAGTGATAGTTATAATCATAAAACAAAAATTATAATACCAGAAGCAAATCGCACCAGGCCATTATCATAAAGATATAGGCGAAGTGGATTAATTGAAGTGATGAGTATATACAGTCTTAAATCGAATTTGGTGTCATTGATTAGATATGGATTATCTATGTATCTTTGTACAACCAAAGGTACTTTCTTTGGTATTTGACCCCATTTAGATATAACACGAATTCCGGTTCCTCTAGCAGATGCTGGCTGTAAATTAAAAAATTTTTAAGACATTAGTTTAATCATTATTTTAAGGAGCAAATAAAAAAAAATAATACCGGTTTAACAATCCATTTATCTTCATCATTTTTTTCCCAGACTTGTCGTAAAATTCTAGCTTCTTGAGGTAGTATATATGATGTGGGTATAAAGCCAAAATGTTCTTTACCATATTTTAACATTAATCTATGCAAGTTTTTCCACAATCTATCTTTGCGACCAATTTGAAAAGTACCCGGAAAATGGTTAAGTTTTTGCTGTTCTCTGAGTGTTTTGAAACACAATGATTTCATATGTTTACCCCAAGTTCCAACCCAGTCATTAGATTCTTAAAAATAATAATAAAAAAAAACAAAAATATATTACTATTAACATATATGTATATAGGTAATACAAAAGGAAAAGGAAAAAAGTACAGGTGCACAGTTTAGGTAACATAATTAATTCATCAGGTAGAGGAACTACCATAGAAATTATCATAAATAGGAGATGCAACCACGGTGATTTTGTAAGGAAACACCGTTTTGTTTGGATTGAATAGTTGTGATAGAAAGATCAGTTGCATTTTGAAATAAACTATGCTCACTTCTAACGAGTTTAAAACCACTATTTTGAATAGTTCGACGTACAACAATTGGAGTTATAGAACTTAATTTCCACTTTAATAACTTTTGCAAAGATAATGGAAATGATTCACCTGTAATGACAATTATTGAAAAATTAGAATTAATAATTTTTATCTAAGTATTAAATAAAAACGTTAGTACCTTTAATATCATGGGAAGAAAATCTTATGTAAGGTGGCATATTAGAAAATAAACTAGGGCGTAATGCTGAATGATATTCAAAATCATCTTTTTGTATTTGAGTACCTGTAATTTTTTTGTATTGAAAATTATCACTAAACATGTATTTATTCCATTTATTTTTTGTAAAATTTATATTTTAAACATATTATAATACCTGAAAACAAATGGTCAAAAGCTAATTTATTTGGTTCATTAGTCATATCTTGTTCTATACTCTTGTTAAGGGTTTGCGCTATTGGAGATTCTAAGCTTTTTCGAGCATCTATTATAAAAACAGTGTATAAATTAATATCAACAAATATGTAGTATTATGGTGAGTTTCAGTTAATATTTACTTTCAGATGTTAAGTCCGCGTGTATACTGTTTGAACTGAAATAAAATAATTCAATAATTGAATTTAAGAATAAAATACTTAATTGTTTAATTAATGTTGTTCTTACCTAACAGAAAATACAGATGTATTATTTATATTATCAGTTCGCTTTTTAGTACTAAGAGTTAATGTTTTACTATTTTTATCAGAAAATTTTGACTTTTCTTTTTCGTAGATATCACTATTAAGTATTAATTCTGGTTTTGGACTTGTTTGTTCATGAATTAGTTTGTCTTCTTTAGTAATCATCGATGGTTCTTTTACCTTGGATGTATCTTTTATATGTTTCATTGATTTAAATATTTCTTTTGATTCTACAGGCATAAATGTACCAATTCGTACATGATTGACAAGCGTTTTCTGATTTGGAATGTCCATGAGATCTTTATTCTTTGAATTTGAATTATTCAAATGACCATTTATGGTTAAAGACGAGCATCCTATCTTTTGCATACAATTTGTAGAAATAAGAGGCTTAGGAGGAACCGTTGGTAATATCTAAAGTATAATTTATTGTATATAATTAAAAATAAAGAGATAAAAAAATTATTTAAACTGCAATAGGTACTTACTTTACGCTGGCGATGAACAGGAGGTTGTCTTATATGCACATCATACTTTTTCATCGATGTATAATTAAATTGATCAATATTTTTGTACTCCTCTTGATCTACACAGTTCTCATTTTCTTCCCACTGTCTTGAATTATTATGATATTGAAAAACATCATTGCGTCTATCATTGTGTTCTATTTCATACATAGATTGTGTTGTATAATCTTTCTTTTTATTTCCTTAAAAAACAAAAATTGGTTTTTTTACTATGTTGGGGTATGGTATAATTTAATTTATTAATTTAGAAAAATGTAATCTTCTGTTTATAGATTGCAATACATTTGGCAGATTATTAACCATTAACTAACAAATAAATTGTTATTTAAAGTAATAATTATTTAATCAACTACCTAATCAACAATTACTTATCCTACTTACCTAATGAATGAGGAGATCTGGATAATGCATTTGAGTAGTTTAAATTGTCCAATGTAGGATCAGTATCCAAAATAGGATAAGGATTTAATTTTAGCAGTCTTTCTGAACTATGATCCATTGTTTGATGAGAGTTGGTACGGATAGTTGGTAATCGATCTATAGGACACCAGCGTTCATTAAACCCATCCGATGAAAATGCATTATGTTCTTGGTGGGTATCAAGTGGTCGAGATCTCTTAATTCTATTCATATGTACATTGCAAACGGAGCAAAAACAATTTTCTGGTACAGTTTCGTCATGTTCAGAATCATTGATCATCTCTTTGGTTAATAATGAGTATGATTTATTGTTCATTTTTTACTAACTTGTATAGGTATTATAACAAAATAACTTTTGGATTTATCTGTAAAAATTAAAATTTATTTAGGTAAATAATTTAAAAAAAAAAATAATAAAAATTTATTAGGCAACAAAATTATGTAATAATTCTATACATTTAAATACCACCATAATAAATACATTTATTTGAAAATATGTTATTGACAAATAGAAATAGACAAGGATTAATTTAAGATGAATTTTAGATAAATGGGGTCAGTAGTTAGATAGTGGCATGTGTATAGTATACTTGGCACAATGTTAAGATACTTTGACATATACGAGTACTCTATCATTTATAGAATGACATTAAAAAGAAGCTATAGTTCAAATTATTTAAAAGGGAAATATCCTTTGGAATTCGTTAAAATATTTTACAAAAATAAATATAGAACTGTTGTATCTATTCCTATTTATAAAATACTCTGTAAAAAACAAATGTATATAAAAACGATTCAAGTCTTCAATTTATTGAATTAAACTAATCACCATATCTAATATAATGTATGTATTTAGAACATACAATATAAATAGAAGTCGGGATAGTAATTTAAAAAAATGGAAAAATAATAAAATAATATAAAAGTATATTCAAATTGTATTTCTTAAAATAGAAGGTACTTACAGTTATTTGGTTCTTTAATTTAATTTTTATTATGAATGTAGTTCTATACATATTACATATAGCTATGTAGGCAAGGGGTACTTACCTTCAAAGTAAGGTAGTAGAGCATGGTTTAATGTGTACTCTTAAGTCTTAAGTACAAGGTTTCAAATCATTAAACTTAATTTTACTAAAATAGATACAATGTTCAAAATAATATTTATTTTTTTTAATTGAGAAAAAATAAACTTAGGGAAATATTTTATTTATCCATCATTGTACTATTATGGGTACAAATAAAATTTAGTAAGTTGTACATGTGTATGTCATATTGCTCTAGAAAAAATGGCATGTAGGTTTACAATATTTGAAAATATTAAATAATCAATATTTAAGTTTTTAAGGTACCTAGGTATATTTTTGATATAAATCTTAATATTCTTAAATTATAAAGACTAGATGCCCAACCCAGAGTTATATACTTTGCTGTTTAACAAATACATTTTTTGATTATGACTAAAAAAGGGTATTAATCAGTAATAACTAATAACTATGTCAAAAATATTAAAAAATAAAAACATTCTAATGGTCTATATTTTTGCTGAGTTAAAATATCAATAAAAAGTTATGCAAATGGTAAGTTAAGCGCAAAAAAAAATGTTTTCCAACTTTTTTCTGGTTCCTTGAGTTTCCTATTATTGTATTATCCTTACATAACTCAAACATTTTTGGGGCTTTTGGCTGGTCCCTTCAACTTTGAATTAACCAAGTCATATCAACTGTATTATATTAATTAAAGATGATACCTATCTACTTTTAAGGGTTTTTAAATTGGCATAAATTGTGTAATAATAAAACATATTAACTAGAACTTAATACTTGATCTATCTTTGCTGAGGCTCCCGTGTTACAATTAAAATATAATTCAAAGGGCTCTGAAATCCCTCAATGAATTATCTACCTAAATATAACAGGTCTCCAACCACGTTACAAGCCTACAAGTTGCAAAATATAATAAAATGTAGGAACTGGTTAAAGAATATAAAATCAAAATAAATGTTATTTTAGTGAAAAACGAGATTCTACTTAAGTTTAATCTGTATGATGTAAAAAATGTTCTGATACCTACAGGTAATAAATATAGGGATAAATATCAAAAGATTATAAAACAACCTAGGTAGGTCTTTAAAAAAATTATATTAAAATATAAATGGATGCTACAACATGTTCCAACTGAATAAAATGCAGTCGCTTCAGTATAGAAACAAAAATGATTAAATAGAATTAGGTATATAAGAAATTAATTAATTGACTAGTACTTATTCCAGGTGTCTATGCAGGGGGTGGAGTATTTTGGGTGTTCAAACACCCCTGAAATGTTTAGGATTTCATATAACGGTTGCTGTAGTGATAGTATTGTGGCAGTGATATGGACTTAGTAATTTTTTTGTCAGACCCAAAAGCCAGAGATCAACCCATAGGTATATCATATTTATATAGGTAGGTAATATATATCAATAACTGATTTTCAAAAACACTTCCCAGAAACTTATTTATGAGTGCGCCCCTGACTTATTAACAGGAACACATTTATAGATTATTTATGGTCACCAACTCTATACTGAGAAACGGTATAAAAAATAAAACCAACTTCATGAGAAAAAAAATTAATTAATTAAAAATATACCTAGGCACTGCTCGCGTAGAAAATTTAATTTTAATTTAACCATATAATTTATAAATATTAATTAATTAATAATTATTTATCCACGATAATATATAATAATAATAATAATAATAATACTAACTTTATTATAACGAAGACGACGAGTGTGGTTGTTGACGACGACCACGACGGTAGACACGAGTTTTAGCTGCACGCAGTGGTCATTATAGACATTTTATTATAAATTATAATGGTCACGACGCCGAGTCCGCTGCCCGCCAAACAGGTGACATTTCAAACGACGGTGAACGGTGGTCGACAATCGATTTGAACGTGGTCGGAGACGGCGAAAAACACAATGTAATAATATACCGTGGTGAGTTATTAATTGGCAATCTCCCTAGGTAATCGTAATTCGTAATGATTAATTAACAATATTATAAAATAACACGCGTATATCGCATTCGGCAACTCCCTCCCGTACACGGAGAGGAAAAAATAACGTTGGCGTCGTCTTTCGGCGTTGGTGTTCACGTGCGAACTGCGACCGACGCGCGCTGACCACCAACTGCTCACTACTGCGGCACCGACTACAACTGAGCACAGTGACTATAAAAAATAGTGAGTAGTGACAACTGACAAGTGACCCTATGGTGAGCACTGAGCAGTGACCAGTGACGGCGTGAGGCACTTCCCTGCGCTTGGGCTGTGGCCTGCAGGCTGCGATCAGCGCGAGTCGTAGGAGCAATGCTGACGACTGCCGACTAGCGGACTTGTAGACGAACTGGTGAGATAACAGGGTGGTACACACGACGTCGTCGTCGAAAATTTAATAATCGCCGTCGCAAGGGAGCGTAGTAATTTTTTGTCAGTTATTTTCACATTATATAGTCGGCAATACTTGCGTATCACTTGGTGATTATTAACAATTAGCGTTCAAAATAATATGTTCAATAGACAATCGTGCAAGCTCGTCGTAACTCGTATTTGTGCGACGCGATGTTACAAGGGGTGGTTCCGGGTGGTTCGCCTTCGCCGACAGAAGAAATATTTTTTTGTCCATCCATTATTATTATTATTATTATATAATATAATAGTATATTATAATTAATTATTGTTGTTGTTATTATTACTATTATTATTATTATTATTATTATTATTATTATTACTTAACTGAAGTATTCTTATGAGAGCGGCTACGCCGCGCTCGCAAAAAAAAAACTTTATTTTCGTGAGGTTATCGGTGTGAACATAGATACGACAGCGCGACGCTGTAATCTTGGGACTTTGGGAGTACCGAGCACATCATGTTACGTCGCGACGTTACGTAATAATGGTACAGTCAATATACATCATTCACATTTCGCGCCGCCGCCGTCGTGTACTCGTGCCCAATGTCACAAATACTCACAATGCCCATGATCGCGGTCTTGTATAGTTATTAGTTATTAGTTATATATAACTATATAAGACCATGCCCATGGTGGCGATAATAATATTATATTATTATATGAAATTGCAAAACATTATTTTATCACTAATCAATGACCACGGTTTTCGATCAGTATTTTGCGCGCCGGCCGCCGATTATAATTGATAAACAACAAATAATATGATTAATATAAAAAAGGGCGGGTAAGTGAGTATCGCTCTGCTGTACAGTTGTAGGTACTACCGAGTGGGTCACTGTATAATGGATGGTATTAAATTTGAGTTCAATGATATGATATCATTGTATACGAAAAACGATTCTGAGTTGAGACAGTTTCTTAGTGTGGATATTTTATATTATATTTAGATTGTTATTACTTATTAGTAGAAAGGGGATCTTTAGGTTTTTACATATTTTTATTGACTTTATGTAGCTTTACAAATTTTATCAAGTATATAGGAATTGATATAAAAACATACGGTATACCTACCTACCTATAGTACCTACAGTTATTCGTTTTTGAATTACAGCAAAATAAGAAAATCGCTACATGAGAAATCGTGAAATTTCCAATGTAAAAATTTGCACTTCAAACGCTCATAAAAATTTAATTTGACTTTCAGGTAGACATTTTTTTTTGAAAAAGGTAGGCAAACTTATGACCAATCATATGACTCAAATTTTCAATTCTTAGATTTAAAAGGAAAAATGTTTATGAATTTCTAACTGAAAATTATTTGCACATTTTCATGATTTTAAGTATTTTGCTAAAATTTGAACATTAAATGCGTAAAAAAAAAGTTGTGATTATGGATTTTTAATATTTTTTAAGAGTCATTGTAACAAGATATTAGGATCCTTGTATTAAATTGTCAAGCTTTTTTTCCAACAAATAAAATTTAATTGACATTCATAGAAAAAAAACCTAAAATAATAGGAAACTGAGTATGTCCGTAAGTGGTTCAAAACAATTCAAATTATTTTGAAAATTTTATCATCTGTATAAAATGCTAATATAAACAACCAGTAAAAATTTCACGTATCTGCGGTCATTTATTTTTGAGTTATACCAAAATCCAAAATCGATTTTGCTGAAAACTGCAGCAAAATGAAAACTGAAGTAAAAATTTGCGTTTTTTCTTAATTTTTCTTTTTTTTTCCCCTACGCATTTGAAAACTATTAAGAATTTTTTACGGATGAAAATATGCAAATAGATTTTAATTATCGTACTTGCTAAAACAAATTATGTATTAACACAATAAGACAATATCCCTCGGCAGTGACTATACGTGTGTATCAGCACTCGTCGCTCCGCTCCGCAAATCAAAAATATCCCTCGACTCGTTAAGCAAAACCACCTCAGGTACGACTTGGGTAAAAACTAAATCTATTAAGATATTTATAATTCTACCTTCCTACAAATTACAATCGCTGATTATAATTGTAGTCACTGGCAATCCAAAAGGAAAACGTAGGAAAGTGCAGTGTTTCACGCATGCATACGTAAAATAGGTACGTAAACTTTGAAAAGATATAACTTCCAAAATAATGATTTACGAGAATTTTCTAATTAGACTTTGTTATTCAGTGCTTTAAAATACACAATTTGGAAAAAAAAATCCAAAATCGAGCTAAACTGCATTTATAACATTTTTTTATAGATAAGCATTTAAAGTTCAAACGTTGACAAAATACGTAATAATCACGAAAATATGCAATTCATTTTAAATCAAAGATTTGAAAATGTTATACAAGATTCCTCATAAGTTTGTCTACCTATCCTTATAGTTAAGAATTGAAAATGTAAAACATGGTTCCACATAACTAGATTATTCTGTAACTAAAAATATAAAAACACATTTTTTTTATAGTTATTTTATGTTAAAATATGGACGAAATTACAAATTAAAAAACCAAGTATAACGATTTTATTTATTTTGTTGTAGTTTAAAAATATTATTCGTGGGTACTAAATTTTTCAAGTTTATTATTATTATATTACACAAATATTGAAATATGATAATATGCAACAATATTAATTCAACTTACCGGTTACCGTTTTAATATTTTATAGTAACAACATAAATATAATATAAAATATTCTTGGCTAACAAACCGTCTCCGTTCTGAATCGTTTTTCGTATACAATAATATTATATCATTAAATTTAAATTTAACACCATCTATATTATAATGACCCAGTGACCCATTTTTAACCTACTGTACAGCAGAGTGACACCCATTTATCCTCTTTATTTGCAATACGTTAGTTATAATATGTCACTTAAAAAATATAATAAATCGTCTGTGCCACACTGCACCCGTGGGGGCTCGTAAAAAGTTGGAGTATTGCTGGTCGGTAACGTATTTTGTAGGAAAAATATTTTGTGGTAACCATATTATGTTGGAACCGTACCTATTTGGTACCAACTTCCAGCCGCTTACTGCAGTAGACATAGGTGATGATTAAATTAATCATAATTACATCGCCACATCTGGTTGTGAACACAAATCAACTATGAATATTGCGCGCTCGTTTAAACAGAAATGTTCGAAACTCGGTTAAGTTCACAAAACTTGATATACATTTTACATAATACTTGTCTTATTAATTGAATTAGATAGATATTTCTTTATTAATTATTATAGCTACCAGCAGACTACAGTCAATTACTTTTTCCCTTAATTTGGTTATCGGAAATTCGTATTCCCTCCGTATGTTGAATCAAATTCATTTTTTAAAGTAATTCCTGAAAACCCTAAGAACAGAGTCGGCGGTGACTTGTTTTGATGATATTAGCGTTGTTTAATAGATTATAATCTATAAGTCTTGGTTCAGTAATCAATTGATTATTTTCGTACAATTTCGGTTTCAGAATAATAATTATTATAATCTTATAGAGGATAGACTGGACATTTACAATGATATTTATTTTTAAATATTTTTATTAGGTACTAGGTAGCGGTAAAGCACGATTGAGCATAAAACGATTGAGCATAGACCTTTTTAGCAACACTATTGAGCATAGTATATTTTATGCGATGTTGCCACATTCACGTTGCCAACATTTTGTAATTTATTATTTTCACGTATTATTACACCAATTATTATGATATCTGACGCGAGCCGTGAGCTTTATCGTTTTTATCAACTTTATCGACAATGTTATCGATTAATAAATTAGTTCCGGAGCAAAACGACGTTTTAAACATTTAGCATCGGGGGAAAATATAAGATAATTAAGATACAATTCCAAGATTATTATAGAAATAATATCAGTGTTTGATCACCTGTATAGTGCATAGTGCGTGTATACTTAGTGCGTTTTTCTATTATTTTTTTTTAAATGGATATAACAATTATTTTATCGGAAAGAGGCAAAGAATTGGCCCTAGTTAATTTATACAAATATAAATTAATTGGAGAGCGAAAAAAAGACAATCTTTTGAGATGGAGGTGTACAAATAATAAATGTTCGGCAATAATATTCTCAGGTTTAGATAAACGTAAAGTGATTGAAACTGCTGGACAACATAATCACGATCAAAATTCTATTGAGAAAATAGAAACACAAGTTTTGAGAGAAAATTACAAAAGAAAAGCTGAAGAATAAATTTTCACACGGCCACTTAAAATTATTCACACCGAACTTTTAAATTCATCTTCAATTTATCTTTATTAACATATTTAAGTAAACTTGGAAACATATACCAAGGTGTATCAATGTATATTTATTTTTTTCATAAGTCATAACTATTATTATTATTTTATTATTAACAAAAATATTTATATAGGTACTGTGACAACTATTTATAAATATTTTGATTTTATTTTTGTCATAAGTATTTTCATGTATTTTAAATATTGACTATGGAAACATGATATTTTTGAATTATTATAATTATTTAAATAAATGTTTTTATACAATACAGTTCAAAATTGAAAATGGCAACGTTGCAGTGTTTTTTATTCTCAATCGTGTTGGTTTTCTTTTGTTTTTCAATTTCCTTTGATACGCCGACAATTTATGCTCAATCGTGTCGCAAAAAAGGTGTTTTATGCTCAATCGTGTTATAGCCCTAGGTAGGTATAATAAATATCTTAATTCGTGGCACGTGTCATTGTAGAATAGGTATCACACTATCACCATTCGGCAATCGGCATTCACCCATGGTATTACCCATAGCCACAATTAAGGATTCCCAAATGGTAAATACCTACCTAATCATCCATTACCAGAACCATTTAAATATTTACTAATTATTATAATCTTGCATAGTCTCAAACTCATACAGTCGTATTATGATCGTAAGACAAGCCATTTTTTAAGAAGAAAACAAAAATTATAATTCTTTAAATTCGATATAACTAATTATTTCCCAACAATTTTAGAATCTAATTGAAAAGAACTTTGTCGGAATAGTATAAGTAAAGTTCAATATATTTTGTTGGAAATGTATATTATTGGGTTACGATTCCGGACAAAATATACATTTCCAAAAAAATATACTCCGAACTTTACTTATACTATTTCGACAACACAATTTTCAATTAATTACGATTCTAAAATTGTTGGAAAATAATTAGTTTGAAATTGGAAAATACAACCTTCGAAAATATTTTTTCTGTACCTATTCTAATTATCTGCAACTGTATTGATTTAGAAACATATTTGATCGGAAAATATTATTTTGTAAATAGTAAAAGTTCAGAAATATATTTTTCTGGTAATGTATTTTCCATAATGTCAATATTCTATGTCTCAGTGAAAAAAAATATTTTTTGTGACTTCTTATAATCCAATAAAATATTTTAAATGTATACATTTTCAGATCATAGCATTTTAGCAAAGCTAGTGTTGCAAATGGTGACCAAATAGGTTATTGGATTAACCACAGATATTTAGGTTGACCGTTGACGCGTAGTAAATACGCCGCCACACGCATCACAGATGAAAGATTAAAATTATTTATTTACAGACTAACAGTCCCTAAACATTTTTATTTATTTTTATCCTAATGAGTAATGACTAATTTCTTATGATGACTAATCCATACTAGTATAGGTACTACGAAATCGGTTACTTCATAGTAGGTTCAGTTCATATAATTACAATATTAACGGATTACATTATGATTATAATATTATTATAATCTATAAATAACAAATATAAAGAAATATATATTAAACGCTTAAGCCTTAAAATTTAAGTAAATAACATTTAATAACTTCTAGTTTTAAAACAATCAATGGTCCTTCGACTAATAATACAACTTAAATAATTAATAATATATTAAATTTAAAGATAACAATTTATTTATATTACAATGTTTTTTTTTTGTCTCTCCTCAGTCCTCACCTTTAATGACAGTAAAAACTAAAAATGCTTAGATTTTCTACAATAGTATCTTTTCTGTTAAAGTCTATAGTTGATAACTTGGGAGGTTAAAAATTTAAATAAAAAATTTCCAATAGTTTTTAAATGCGCCGGGAAAAATAAAATATATGAGTACATGAGTACATTTTTTTTTTAACCATTTAATGTTCGATTGTAGACATTTATCAGCAAATTTAAAATGATTTTGTAGTTAAAAATTGATAAAATGTTCAACTTTTATATAGCTAAAGATTGAAAATTTAAAACGAGGTTCCACGTAAGTAGATTATTCTGTAACTAAAAAATATAAAAATCACAGTTTTTTTCATAATTATTTTATGTTAAAATGTGGACGAAATTACAAATTAAAAAACCAAGAATAACGATTTTAGTAATTTTGTTGGATCTGTCGGCTTAAATTACTAAACCTAATAATAAGTAGGGTTCGGATTTAAAGGCAATATAGCCAATGAAAAAGCATTTGAAATGTGAAAAAATCATTTAATTACTATACAATTTACTAAAAAAAATTAACAGATTTCAGTTCATTAAACTAGTTTGTATAAAAAAAAAAATAATTACTATGTAAAAACACGCTAACTTGCTGTAACAAATACTTAATTATCGATATCACCGATACCAAATAAATCCCATTAAAACTAATTTTAAACTTAACATCCACATTAATAATGAGTCGTCTTTTCCTGTTCTTATCAATTTGTTCCATTGATATGCATAGAAAACTATCAGATAAAGTGATATTAAAACACACACAAATTAACAAAAGGTGGGCAAGTGGGTGTCGCTCTGCTTGTACAGTAGGTTACTGCAATTGATGGTGTTCAATTTGAATTCAATGATATATACCTAATATTAAAAAAAATATGTGATGATGCCTATATGTATTTTTAATTATTTTTAGCTTCCATTGTAACAATATATATATTGTCTATGGAGACCTGTATTACATTTTTACGCTTTTTGATTCAATAAAAAAAATGCTATTGACATTTAAAAAAACTAAATAAATTGAAAATTTAAGATATCCGTAAGACCGTAAACATCTCAAAACGAGTCAAAATATTTTGAAAATTTTATCAAGCATAGGAATTGATACAATAAACATTCGGTATACCTAGTACCTACAGTTATTCGTTTTTGAATTACAGCAAAATAAGAAAATAGCTACATGAAAAATCTAGTAAATATACAATCTTGTAAAAATTTGAACTTCAAACGCTCATAAAAATTTAATTTGACTTTCAGGTAGACCTTTTTTTTTGGAAAAGGTAGGCAAACTTATGAAGAACCTTGTATATACAATTTTCAAATCTTTGATTTGTAAAGAAAATTTTTATGAATTTCTAACTTGAAATTAATAACAAAATTTTCTGATTTTTACGTATTTCGTCAACATTTGTATTTTAAATGCTTTCCTATAAAAAATATTGTGACTATGTATTTTTAATATTTCTCAACTGCCATTGTAACAATATATTAGGAGACTTGTATTAAGTTTTTTTAAACATTTCAAAACAAGTCAAAAAATTTTGAGAATTTTATAGTGTAAAGAAAATACAAATATAAGCATTCAGTGAAAATGTTTAGTATTTACGGTAATTTTTTTTTGAGTTACACCAAAAACCAAAATCGATTTAGTTGAAAACTGATTTTGCGTAAAAATTCCTGTTTTCCCTTAATTTTTCTTTTGTTTTCCACTGTTTTTGAAAACTATTGAGAATCTTTAATTTTGACCTCCCGAATGCACCAACTAGATTCACTTGTTCCCATCGAACAAGATACTGTTGAAGAAAATCAAAACAGTTTTACTGCCTAACATGTTGATGACAAGACACAAAAAAAAAAAAAACATCATTGTATATCAATACATTCATTGCTCCACTCAGAATCTAAAATAATTCTGTAGTTAAAAATGTATAAAATATTTAATTTTTATAGCTATAAGGATTGAAAAAATTAAAAACAATGTTCTACGTAATTAAGTTATTTTGCAACCAAACAATCTCAAAAATACAAAAACACAGTTTTTTTCTAGTCATTTTATGTTCAAATTCGGACGAAATTACATATTAAATAACCAAGAATAACAATTTTAGGTATTTTATTGTTATTTTAAAATAATTATTCAACTTACCGGCTACCGTGTAATAATAACTAATAAGTAATAAGTAAAGAGCGGATTTTTAGGTTCTTAAAAGCTAAAAATATGATGCTAAATGCTCTAAAAAAACCCTAAAATAATCTCTAAATATTCCTTAAACTTGTAAATATGCGATAATATGATTTTTTTTCTTTTTTAAATAGTTCAATAAAAACAATAAATTACTGTTATGGGCCTTTGGTAACAAGTAAATTATTTAAATATAAAAATTTAGAACAGTTCATACATAGGAGCATAGATATAATAAAATTATATATAAAAAACAAAATAGTTAAATAAAAACTATGAACAACTTATATAATGCACCATTCCTTGGTAAAAGATAAATTATTTAAATGGAAAAAATGAAGATATAAAATCATTTTCACCACGTTAGCAGTTGTCAAATACGATAACTGTGGTACAATCATGGACTGAGGCCTGAGGGTAACAGTATGACTTACATTACCAATTAATTATAACCAAGTAGATAATTCAATGATTTTTAATTTTTAACATTCTTTAATCAAATTTTTTTTTCCTAGAAAAATTCCAAATTGAGAAATTAATAAAATATGCTTTTTTTATGAACAGTAATTGAATATATTCTAAAATATGAGAAATAGGCTAAATATGCTCTTATGTCCAAAATATGCTAAAATATGCAAAATAAATTTTTTCCTGCAAACACTATGATGGATAGATCATCCACATTTTTTACCCTCGTAAAGCTACATAAAGCCAATAAAAATATGTAAAAACCTAAAGATCTGCTTTCTACTAATAAGTAATAACAATCTAAATATAATATAAAATATCCACACTAACAAACTGTATCAGCTCAGAATCGTTTTTCTTATACAATGATATTATATCATTGAATTCAAATTTAATAACATCCATTATACAGTGACCCACTTGTAACCTAATGTACAGCAGAGCAACATCCACTCCCCCTTTTTTTTTTTGTATTGGGTATTATCCATTTAAAAAATATGAAAATGGATAATCAACAATTTTGCTGAGTAAGAAAGAAATATTTCAGTAATATTTTAAAAAACAATTGCATAATCCCATTATATTATTAAATGTTCAAATTATATAATGGGATTTCATAATTATCCACACTTTTTTGTAAATAATAAAAATAACTTTCAGAAAATTCTTCAATTATATTTTGATAAAAAAAAAATAATTGTGTAAACAGTATTTGATTTAATTGAATATAATAAAAAATAAAGTAAAATTGTATGCTATAAAATATCCTTATTAAGTTTGCAAATCAATTATGTTTTTACAAGTTACTAAATAAATGTAGATATTCTTAATACATAGACGTGTTTAAGGTGGCAAGCCAAGGGAGCCTGGGCAATTTATGAAAGGTGCTGGTCAACCAAGTTTTAAGCCAATTGAGTAACAACTTGTATTTAGAAAAAAAAAATTTCTTTTATGTGGGTATTGTTATTTGTTATAATTACTATTTACTTAAAAAGATATGTTTGACAAAATTAGGTATAATTATAGTATCTTTATTTTGTTAATAACATATATTGTCAAATTAATTTCCTGACTTCGGAATGTGTAATCCAGGGCAGTATGTGGATAGTATTTCTGAAGTCAGATTACTGCTATTGCATTTGTAATAATTACTGTAGATTATTAATAATAATAATTTATAGATAATTTAGAATTTTTTTTAAATCATATAAATAAATATTTCATTGGGGAGGAGGCCTTAAGCAATTCGGCCTTTGGTGTATAGCGCTTTTTCAAATCATTAATAAGGTAGCACCGGTGATTATCTAGGCTGCTGCTGCAGATTAAATCAAGTCACGTCTATGTCCAAATATATCAGTTATTCTAAAGCTCCAGTTAGCAGCACACCGTCTTCAGGTTTAGGTTCTCTCTTAAATTCTGGTTTTGTTACCATATACACTACTAATCCACCATACAAAATACATAATATGCCCAAAAAATTGCCAAACATTCCTTCTTTTGGAAAATGTTTATATTCTTTGTCCCTATTTAACAAAAGATTAATAATTAATAATATATCATTTATGTACTTATCATTTGAATACATACAAAACAAAAATTAATTTTTCACTGAATCCAAGGATTGAAGTAGTAATTGCCAAAATAAAATTGAAAATTCCAAAGAAAATGTGATAAGGCATAACAGCTTCCTTATATTGGGCAGCTATTCCAGGATACAAGAAGGACACAAATCCACTAATAAACTAAAATATTAATACACACATAAACAGATAACAAATTAACATATTTAAAAATTTGAATATTAAGCAAATTTATAATATTTAAAATTATTAAAACTTAACTGACCTGAGAAAGGAACATTGAAATGGTAACAACACCCAACCAACTGTGTAAACTATACAAATTTGGAATAGGAGGATTACTATACATATGAGAAGCAAAAGAAGCCCAACCAGCAAGTAGTACAAGAACAATTATACAACCATGAATAATTGCATGATGATTTTTCAAATCTCGTTTTTTTAAACTGCGGAATGTTCTGTAATGAAGAATAGCTAAAAATATAATATAATAATTAATAATATGTTTATGAATTTATGTATAATGTAACTATATTTACTAGTTATGATTTTATATTGTTTATAAAGAGGGCATAATACTCAATACACATATGGTATGTGCTATTTCATAAATGCACAACACCAAATTTGCATTGAGTAATATAAATTTTGTGTTATTAGATTTAAGGCGGTTAAGAAGCAAAATGTATGCAATTTCTAATTTTGTTATCACTGCCTGTGATCTTCGTGTTAGTCGTAATTAATATTAGTGTGAATTTGGTTCAATATGTGTATAGCACGGCATTAGCGCAAATGTGCACTAATATATTTTAGTACTCGCACAACAATACAGTGGCGCAATCAGAATGTTTTCAAAGGAGGAGAGGGAGGTTTCCATACTTAGAACATAGACATTTTAATTAAAGAAAAAAATCTGTTTGATATAGCCCATTATAGGTATGGCACAAGGGATAGCCGGTCCTCCCAGGTTGAGCCGTTGCAACAGTGAATAATGTCAATACGCCGGCAAAAAATAGATATACTTTTAGTAATCCAATTTTTAAATATAAATAATTTTAATTCAATAAGCTTTTCTTTTGTTTGTAGAAAATAGATTTCAAAAATTTTGGATAGTTTATGTAGTATGGTTCCAAATTAATTAATTTATTAATTTCTAACAATAAACATGCACTTTTAAGTGTCAAAAAAACAAAAAAATTAAAAAGTTTTTCCTACAAAACATAGAAAATGGGGGTAAGAAACTAAAATTATTATTCATATTGGAGTAATAGAAGTATGTTTATTCTTTGCCTGATAATATGTCTAAATGCATGAGAATCCGACTCTAAAACACTCTTAATATTATTAGAGTCGATTAACTTATTGAAAAACTAAAAGGTAAGAGCATTAATGTGCTAAGACATCTTTTTTTAGATTTTAATTTTTCAAACAAGTTTTAAACATTTTTTTAACTTCAATATAGGGTATAAAAAAGGCCAAAGGGTAAAACCTATACACCTAACACAGATAATATTCTTGCCTTTAAGTTTTATAAATGTCAATTCACTCTAATATTAAAGCCATAAAATAAATTGATGCTTTTAAAGTTCTGTACACTAATTTACTATGTTATATGTTTGTAAGAGATATATGTACAGAGACAATATATGAGGGCAGTGTCTTTTTAAGAGGATGTTTCACCCACATGTGTTGTCACTGTCTTATACATTACGTGGCAAATTTTAAGTTAAGACAAATGTATTTTACTCGGTTATTTTAATATTAGAGTGAATTGGCCAATTATTAAACTTATAAGGAAGAGTATCATCTAGGGTACCTCAATACATTTTTGTTTATATTTAAATTTTGAAGCATTTTAAAGGTAAAAAAAAATAACCAATTTAAAAATTCTCATTATTTGCTTTAAAATTAATATAAGTAAAAAAAAACTATAGAGTTTCCCTAGATAATATTTTTATTTCTTACCTTTAAGTTTGATAATGTATTGATTTTACGGATTCTAATATAAAAAATAACAGAGTAAAATGAATTCTTAACATAAAATTGTCCATATTATGCATTAGTAAGACATAAACAACACATGGTAGTGAAACATTCTATTAAAAATAAAGTTTATCATAGAAACCTAATACAAAATTTAGTTTGTAAAACTAACCAACATTTTACAGAAGTAACACAGATATTGGCTTACTAATATTTTCAACTATATCACTGTTATAATTTTTATTTTGTAATTTATAATTTGACACAGTTCTGATAACACAAGTAATCCTGTTTGACAGTACCTACTTAAGATTTTTTGAAAACTAAGGGCTGTTTTACAAAGTCCAGTTAAGTGTCCGTTAACGATAACCAGCAGTTAGTCTAATATTTAACCATCAGAAGTCTGTTAAAACCTAACTGTAAACTTTCACTAAATGAAGACTAATCTAAACTGTTGGTTATATATTATATTAACCGGACATTGTAAGAATGTGCCTAAATAAGTTTACCTTATTTCAATAGTTAATTAAAACTTACAATTTCCAAATAAATAAATAAAACCAATTGTCATTAACAGTGGGTGCCAGTTGAATATAATTTTAGCTTCAGTAAATCCAAACCCTCCTCGGAAATTGATAATCCAATAAAATACAGAAAATACAAGTAGTAATCCAACTATCTAAAACAAAAATGTCATAGTAATAACAAAAAGTTTAATTATTAATAACTGTTTCTAGAAAGGTTACCTGACATATTGTATACAATGACGAGTATGCACCAACATGACTGACGTTTTGGGACGTAGTGTTGCTACGATTTTGTCCAGTCATATTATTTAACGTTATCGCTTCCTCAATTCTATTGTTCTCTAACTCTGGTGTAACTGAAATAATAGTAACACCTTATTAATCAATATGATAATTTAATGGGTACATTTTCATGTTTTAAAATACAAATGGTAATCAGTACAAAATATTTTCAAATTTAACACCGATTGATTTTTAATACGGCATACCTAGATAATTCCTAAGACCGGAAAACACGGACGCCCAACAGAAATATTCAGAGCAAATGCCAATAGCACTCAGCAACAGGCAACATAAGCCCGTTGCCTAGGAGACTTGCCAATAAAGATTGAACGCCGAACGCCCGAACCACAGCTACAGAAATATATTCTGTGCCACAGCGGCGCTTGCCCCTAAGTTGTGATCATGACAAATTAAATAGGTATGTCAGCAACTGTGAAACGCATGTCTGTGACGTAAGCATTTCTCCAACAGTTTGTGCGGTGGAGTGGTGGTGAAGTCTTCGGCTGCGGCGGCTTCAGCGGCAGCGGCGGCGGCGGACCAATTAGAAACGGAGAAATGCTTACGTCACAGTATAAGGCTGGGTGGAGAGTGGATGCGCGATTTGTTTCAAAACCAGTAATGTTGCTGACATACCTATTTAATTTGTCATAGTTATGATAAGAATATAGGATATACGTGTATATACACTATACAGGACGATTCATTTCACTACTGGACAGTCGACGGCAAATGGCAATCGGCCAGTACCTATTTCTTGACATTTTAATCAAATTTGTTTTGATTTTGTAATACCTAATAATTGTTTTGTATTTTTGTGTATAATTTAATACATTTTTCACAAGGTTTGACCCCGCCTCGTAGGTACGTAATACCTATATGTAGCTATGTGCTAATGAAGTTGAAATGATAACTTTTGACTTTTGAATTTGAGAGCCGAGAGGTAATAAATAATAGCTATTTACTATATAAAGATTACTATATTAACTATAGAGTAAAGAAGTAACTGTATCATTAATTAAGATTTAAGACAGTAAAGTCATAAATCATAATTATGTGTTTAAACAACAAATTAAGATTCGAGGTACGAATCAATGTTTGTTGATTTAAAATGTTCCACAATATTAAATATTTTTTGAATTGTTTACATGTTTAGAGCACGTTTAGTATATACGTCCGTGGTTTAGAGTATTCACAGATTAAAATTTAAAATAATCACTCTGTAGATAACATTGTATATATTATCTTAAATTTAATATAGGTACGCTACACGGACTATCTACTAATATCTATTAGTACCAGAACTATAATAGACTCATGATCCATTCAATGTTATTAGAAATTACTTATAATCTATACAACTATTGTAATAGTCAATAGACTATCCAATAAATCCTTAATCGTAATTAGTATCTATATTATAAATTATAGTAGTAGGATCCACCAATCTAGACAATCTAGTCATGAGGAGCTCAGGGAATAAAATATGTAATATTCATTATGATATTATTTCATTCGTATCAACAAAATTATATTTATTTATTAATTATTATTATCATCCTAATGTGACAACTGACAAGTAGACTAAAATACTTACTTTTTAAACGTTTTCTAGTCATTTTTTTTTTTATGGTTTTTATACTTAAATACTGATATAATTTCGTTTGATTAATTATAAAAATTGTTATTAACGTAAAAACGTATGTTACCGATAAGTTTTTGCGATAAAATATACGATATACCGGAATGCCACAGCGAACTTGTTTGAACTACAAGTGGTGTTTAATTTATTTACATTACCTAATACATTTCGTACACGTAAATACGTCATTAATGGTTTATCAGTTTCAATGAAATCTACATATTATAACTATGCATTACAAACGGTGATAGTATTATATTATTATTATAGATACGTGTTTATGTAGGTACATATTTCATATACGCCTGTGGACTGTGATTGTAGGAAGTTTTGTGTACGAGTACTTCTAACACGGCACACGTATTATAGTAAGTAGACACTATAGTTACTCTTAAGTTATAGTTCGTTTTAAGTTTTAAGTTTTTGATCGACAATCGAAAACGTGCCGCATTATTTCAATAACAATTTATTATTATTTATCCGATAAATAAATAAGATACGAGAGCTTAAACATTCGAAACGAGACTAGCGAGAACGTGATGACTGTCGGTGGACTCGATGCGTAAACAATATTACCTACATTAGAGAGTAGCGGCCACTTGACGTCGACCAATCAATTTGTAAGCGATAACTATAGTCATATACAATATAAAATATAAATAGTATAATAAACTGCCGGAAACGACATTACATATTAATATATTATAATACTATTTAATAATGGTTTGACTTTGTAACAGTAACACACATATTTAACTATTATAACACTCGGTGGGTAGTAGGTATATAGTTTGGTAATACAATATAGTAAATAGTAATATAGTTATATTATGATTTATGATGTTTACAAATTATTATTATTTATTGTACAAATATAATACTCATACCAGTCGTACTCATGTTGAATATCCAATATAATAGTACTTAATGCCTTTAACGATAAATAGATAAGCGCAATATTATAAGAACAGCGAAATGATCAACTGTTGCATTCTGTTCTTTTCCACAGCGTCAATCGTGATTTGTCAGTTGTAGCACGTATTTAAACATTAAAAAAATATAAATATCATTATTCATTATTTATTTGCTAACTTCAAATACTAAATCATAAGTAGTAGGTACCTCTTAATATAGTAAGTTTATACTGATTACATTACGGAAATCTGAGGCCTTGAGCAGTGACTATATGGTGAGTGATAAATAATATTTTTATTGAACATTGATCAGTTAGGTTATGCCAGGGGTGGCCAACCCATGTACACCGTAATGTAGGGACAAGTTTCGAGCATTTTGAGAAACGTCTGTAACAACAGCTATAACTATATAGTGTTATATGTATTAGGTAGGTACAGTGGCATCATTTCAGTTTTCAGTAGAGGGGGAAAGAGTCAAATGTATTGACCGGCCCGAAATGGCGAAATGGTAAAAATTAAAAAAAAACCCGCTCGCAACCACAATACCACATACTACTTACGTTTTTATAATTTTATCAAATTACCATTCCCACCTCACTTATTTAATAATTTAAATGTTTTTTATTCAAATTGTTACAACCCTTTTATTAACTAGGTAATAGCATAATTTTTAAATATGAGTTAGGATATAATTAATTGGCCGATTAATTTTTAAAAACAATTGTATACCTATACCAATTAAAAGTCTGCAAACTATTATGGCAATTTTTATTTATTAACATAAATATTAGTTTATTAAATTATATAATCTTCTTTTTTTCATTTTTTTGAATATATTATTTCAATTGCATTATCTATGAATCAATGTTATATATGTTACGGTCAATAACGAAAATTATGATATTTACGTTAAACCCCGGCCAATGTAATTAATAATAAAAAAAATAATAAGACAATTATTAATAAGTGTAGTCTGTAATTAATTTTATTTACGTAATTGACCAACAGACAACAGTCAATGGTTAAAAAACGTTAAGATTCGGTCATTGAGGTAAAATTGTTTTATTTTATTTTGTAATTTACAACAATAACCTATTATCTTGGATACTGACGTTATTGCCCGGTAGTTAACGAAAATAACCTAGCGAATTGGTTTCTAACGTTAATGACCGGTTAATAACGTAAATATTCAATTTTCATCATTGACCGTAACATATACATTGTTATCTGATTCATCACGTATAGGCGTATAGCCTAAAGGCTAAAGGTATACAATATAATATATATTATATTTACAAATTAAGTTTTAATCACTTTATTTCTTATTGGTTCAAGTTTTATCTGTTTATTAAACATATCAGAAATTGTTTTCGTTTCTTGAACGATTTGCAGTAATTTTATTATTTAAATTTTTAAGGTATATTCAACTACTTTTAGCTGGTGCGTATATCCATACATTTATTTACCAATACACCACTGCAGTTATGCCGTGTAAAGTGTAGCGGTACTCATACAATTATTTGGTATCGTAAATTATTTTATTGTACCGACGCGGTGGCCTAACGTTCGGACGGCTCGGCTCAGCAGTCAGCCGACCAACCTGTTATACTTTGCCGTGCCCTCCCCTCACTCAACACTTATCGTAGTTCGCACGTCCATCATGTCCGCGAAGTGTTTCGATATTATTCTTTTTTTTTTTTGTTTCTGATAACAGTTGTGCGTAGAACCATAGAATAGTACCTATCTACGTAGTTCTTCTTTAATGGCATCACAACTCTCCAAGAGTTTTTGCCGCCACCGACGCCTCCTTCCACTCTTCTCGAGTCAGTACTTTTTCTTCCCAATTTGGTATCCCTAGCTTCCCTAAGTCCTGCTTTATTCCATCTATCCATCGCTTCTTTGGACTTCCTGTGGGTTTTCACTCGACCGCCGCTTTAAGGTACTATAAGAGTCTGACCTACTCATCAAGTGCCCAAACCAAACCAAACCAAATTGGATTCTTTGTGCTTTCACAAAATTGGTTATCCTTGTAACTCCTGTCAGTTCCCGGAGATCTCTTTGTTCCTTCTTCTGCACCGCCGTAGCCGTGTCAAGCATCCCAATTTACTGTCGTATACTGGATCACAGATGATTCTCAGTATTTTGTTTTCGAACAACATAAGTTTTTATTTCATTCTGATTGTTAAAGGTCACACCTCACATCCATAGTTAATGTTGGTCTAATAATCGCTGTGTAGAGAGGTACTTTAGTTCTTCTAGAAAAAGAAAACAGTTTAGATTTAAGGTATCTGGTTAACAAAAATGATGACTTTTCTGCCTTGATGATTCGGCAGTTTAATTCAATGGACCAGTAATTTTTAACACTGCATGATAGAGGTCCCGAATATGTAAATTGGTGCACTTTTTCAAATGTATGTCCTCGAATCACTACATTGTCGACCTGGTTGTTGTCTGGTTATAGCTCCATCACATTTGGTTTTTTTATCATTTACATTCAGTCCCATGCGTAGATGCTATAATGGGCTGAGGTGCTCTGTACCACACTCTCCCTATCGTCACAAAATATATTTAAATCATCTGCAAAACCTAAAATACTTATCTTATTTGTGCCTTTGTCAATACCACAGTTATCCCTCTGTATACTCTGTATAAATTTCTCTAGTACAATATTGAACAGAAGTGGTGAAAGGGCGTCACCTTGCTTTAAGCCTGTTACCACTTGGAATTTTTTGGACATTAAGTTGTCGACTCTTACTTAATAGTTTGTACCATTCATGCATATTATTGTTAAGGAGATAAGCTTACTTGGAATTCCAAATTCGTACATTATATTATAAAGGTTTTCCCGATTAATACTGCCATAAGCCCTTTTAAAGTCGACAAATACATGGCAGTATGGCACACGTTTTGTTTGTATTCAAACATTTTTTCCATAATTTGTCCAATCACCAACAGCTGATCTTTTGTCGATTTCCGTTTTTGAAATCCACATTGGTACTCTCCTATGCATTCATCTGCAAAGGGTTGTAATCTTCCTAGTAATATCTTTGAGAACACCTTTTATGTCGTGTTCAACAGTGATATTCCTCTGTAGTTGTTACAATTAAGTTTGTCGCCTTTCTTGTGTAGTGGGACGATGGCCTTGTTCCATTTTTCTAGAAGTTTCTCATCTTTCCATATTTTTTTAGTCATAACTCATATATTGCTTGGTGTTGATAGTATGATCAAAATCTATGTTTAATTAACTAGCAGTGTAGCAGGCACTTCTATAGAAAATCACAAAACTGAAAACAATTTTATGTAGGAGTCAGTGTAAGAAGTTTTGTAGCTTTCCTTTCTATCGGTTCAATTAATTTTCACTTAACATGGACACTTCTTAGTACTTCCATTACCCGCGATTTAAAAAGATATTACCCATGCATTTGTTGTCTCCGTCTTACATACACGACATACCAAATTTTTGTTCATTAGTTTCAAAACAATGTGCTGTTAGTTTTTATATTAGAGTGAATTGATTACAATTATTGCCTATTATCAAATATTTAGGAAAAAACATTATCTGACATCTGTGCTTAAGCGTGGGATCTTATTTGATATTTTAATTTTCAAGTGAGATATGATCACCTTTAGTTTGTGATAATATGTAACATACCTATTACCTACCCATTTCTTACTTGAAAATTAAATATCGAAAAAATCGCTAACGCTTAAGTACAGATAAATTTAAAAAAACTTTGATAATAGGTCAAGTCACTCTAATATCAAAAATAACAGAAAATAATCGAAAATTTGCCGGCATAATTCTACGTAGTTTAGCTCTTAAGCGATTTTTCAATTTTTTTATTTATTCCTATTGAGTTTTTGATGACAACAATTAATGTGCCATCAGAATTTGTCGGTCGGACTTGGTTTCAAAGTTATTGTGAATTTAATTATGTTGATTTGGTGAAATCGAAGTATTCATAACAAGTATTTTATACATATTTAAAGGTTTTACATAACAAGTCGAGGGATATTTTCGATTTGCGAAGCGGAGTGCCGATACACGTGTAATACTGTAATCACTGCCGCATAACACGAAAACTTCGATTAGCTATAACTTCAAAACTAAGTTCGACCGACAAATTCTGATGGCATATATTAATTTTTTTCATCAAGGTGTAAATAAAAAAAAATTGAAAATTCACTTGGGAGCTAAACTAGAATTGTTTAAATTTGCCATGTCGTACGGTAAGAAGCCCTCTTAGATAATATCACAGAATAGATGAAATAAAATAAATTTCATCTATTGTGTGATAGTATCTTGAATCGTAGGTGTTGTTTTGGGTCTTGGATGTGACGTCAAATGTTCTTATCAAATTGGACAAATATATGTTCACTGCTATTATCACAGATTTCTATATAATGTATAGAAGCATAACATATATATATATATATATATCTGTGAGAAGCACAGAATAATATATCAATAGAAGTCTGTGGCTATTATGCTGCTATCGCTTCCAGCGGAACCTGATTATACTATGGACATTAGGACATTAGGCAATCAGACATAATAATATGTCATATACTCATATTATTATAATGTGATCGTAAAGATATTTTGTTTTATATAAAAAAGATAGCAACATGTTCTGCCGGAAGCTCTAGCGATCGTCAGCTGCTAGTTTTTGTATAATTTGATGTTTTTAAGAACATATTTTGACGCCGCTTTAATAAGGATCGTTACACAACTATACCTATAGGTACTATATAATATAATATTATAATTTAGTTTATATGATTTATTACAGAAGATAAAAAAAGATGATTTCATCAAATTTATATTTTAGAAAATACTTGATTAGAGTATAGGTATTATATTTGATTTTAGTAATTTAGTATTAATTTGTGATACAGTCATAATTAATATAAATTATAGAATGATAGAATTAGAATAACAACAAAGTTATAACCTCGGTTATAACTATAAGCAGAAGACACTATATAAGACTTATAAGGGAACGTCATACCTTCAAGTTGTGTGTAAAGACATACAAATTGAGAATATCTATAGTGATAACTCGTTTAGTCGTTTTAGATCATTTTTGATTTAATATGATATAAAACTGTGGGTTTTGTTAGTGCATATAATATATGATATTATATTATCTATTATTATAGATTGCTAACACTATTAAAATCCTTGAATAAGACTCATTTGTATTATTTAGCCTGACCCGTGTTCTTCATAAACTAAAGATAACACATAAGTAGTTATGATTATGAAAATGCAATACTAATAATTACCTAATTAGTAAGATTCATGCTATGTATCATATATATGTATAAAATTAAACAGTCATACAGTTTTTTCCAAGTTTAAATGAATTGAAGTTAATTTTGTGTTGTTATTTTATATTTATAAGTAAAGAAATTCTCATTCAATATATAATAATAACTAAATTATGATTAGCAATGTTATTGTGTATTTTTTGGTAACAAAAGAGTGAAAAAAATCAGAATTTTTTTTGTTGGGCTCCTTGTCTTTATTCAATTTTGATTTGTAGATACATTAATATAGTATGTTACTAATGTTAACATAAATTATTATATCTTGACAGTTAATGATATAAAATAATGAATATTATAATAATGAAGAGAAAACATTTAAAGCTCATATAGTTAGCTCATCCGGTTTTTAAACTTGTTTGAAGAATAAAATCAAGAATGGTTCTTTTAAAGAAGATGTTTTTGTGAGAAAGAATAATGATTGAAGGAAAATTTGAGATAGTGAGAGGAAAAAAGTTAATTTAAAAAGTAACTATCATGTGAAATATGTGTCCCTTACACTGTTAGGTAGGGTATGGACTGTTGTTGAGTCCCAATTCATAGGAGTGGTATGGTACCAGTTTGTAGCCTATGCGTACCTAATGTGGAGAATTTGATTATGAAAGCGGGACTGATCTTAAGAGATAGAAATCACAGCTAGGGGGGGAGGGATGATTGTGGATATTTCAAACCTAGAGGCAAAGGATTCTGAAAGATTTTCAGCATCTAATTTCACTTTAAATTCATTAATATTTTTTTTTAAATGTCTTATTTACATTGAATATACTTAAACATTTACAATGAAATGTGTACATTTGTATAACAATTAATCTATTAGTTTCTTACACTAATTATAACCATATAAAATAGCTACAATATAGTTGTTTTTTTAAATCATATTTTCTGGCTAAATATAAAATATAAGGTTTATTATGTAATTATATTTTTTACATATTATTTTATTTTACCATTCATTTTTAAGTTAATAATTTTACACAATTTGTATTATTTAGATTCAAAACCGTAAGCACACTTCAACACATCATAAAATGGCAGCAAATTTAAATCCATGTATATCACTTCCAATTAGTTTGGGTAATAATGATTTTCAAGATCTCATACAGAAGGTTAAAGATTGGACCATCATGCACGGTTATTATAATTTTTACAATTTTTTACAAACATGTTAATTTATAATTAATATACATTGTTTTTAGGAGGTGGTATGAGGTCAAAAACACAATTCTCCAATGATTCCTTAAATGTGGTACCGTTTACACTATTACCATCGGTTTTCCCACGATCTGAATTCCAAAAAGCAGTTACAATACAACCAGCGCTGAATGAGCTTACACATCGAGTATCTAATGATCATGAATTTTTATACTCTTGTTTAGAAAAGTATTAACATTTCTAATCGGTCATTATACAGTTTGAAGAAAATTCTTTTTTTATTTTTAGAACGATAGAAGTTGATGAATTTACGCGTAATTTATTTAAATTATATGAAACAATGCGGAATGAAGGTTTCACGCAGGTAAGTTTCTTATTTTTATAAAGCATGTCTCACATTTTTCACTTTTTATTAAATACCTATATTTTTACACATATTTTTACATTCAACAAGCATTTTGAATTGTATGACAAATGTCCAAATCATTGAGACTGTTCCATAAACATGCACTTGGGTGGGGAAGGAGCATGTGGACATTACCTACATGTCTACAAGCAGCTACTGCTAGAAGTTCTTTACTTTTATCAATACCGTAGGTAGATTATGACACATTTTATGAATGGAAAGACCTCAGGGTAAAGGGGGTTACGTGAATGGTAAGATATCTTTTGCAAAAAATTACGAAAACCCCTATGGAGGATTGATCTAGGATTTTATTAAAACATTTTAATAAATAAGTTTTAAATTATAATAATATAATAATTAAATAACACCCTAATAATCTAGATGTTACATTATTCACATATAAATACATTTTACTATACGCTTTTGACACTAATCGCATCATTATAAAAGTTTTATAAAAAGATTACTAATACAGTAATACAAATAATAAAAATAATTAGAAGAAAAACCATTATTCAAGTAGTGATAATAATCGCATCATTATAAAAGGCTAAAATTCATTATAATTATAAGCGCTTCTTATGGAAATGATAAAAATTATTACATTTCATCTCATTGGGGATATACCTACATATATGCTTATCACGTATGATTTTTCAAGCGCTTGAGCCTGGGAATATTGCGCTCAGACATCATGCAGGAAAAGGAATCAAGTCATGATCGTATCAAACAAGTTGAAATGAACACAATTGCTAGCGGATTTGGTTGGCTTGGTATCGTTTCCGGGGACATTCACAGGTCAGGATTAAAAACACCTAACTTTCTATATATCTGGACCCAAATCTTTTTTGTTGTATATTATATATATATATATATCAGACCTTTGTCTTTATCGAGTATCAGATACTGATTGGTTTGTGTTCCTTCTAATTTAAATAGTTGTTATGTGTTCTAACAACATAACAATAAACATAAATTATTTAAAACATATTGTATTCATCACACTAAATCAATTATTATACAATCAGCTATATGTATATATATTTTTATAATAATATAATGGGACGTAACCTGTTTGTGTATAATTTTTACAATTTCACTTGTAAATTGATAGAATGTTTGCGCACAATTGCTCAAGTACCGAAAAACTAACAACCCATTTACGCACTTTCTCACAGTCTGTTTGCATCAACTTTTTTCTTTATTTATTTCTCTAATTATTATATTTTATGTAAAAACTAATAAGTAAAAGGTATGATTATGGATTTCAGTAATCTATGAAATATTAAAATGTAGGTAAAATAAAAATGTATAAAAACGTATATAAATTATAAATGTATAGTATATAATAAGTTATAAATACTTTTAATTTACAATTCTAATAACTAAAAAGTTATCTATTTTAAATGCTCCATATTGAGTAATGTCCATTGGTATTCAATTCAATTTAAATTTGTAGAAAAATTTAGATTTTGTTGTTGTTTTAGGACAAATTTATTTAGTGATGGGCTACAGGCTACGGGTAGAACTGTTTGAATCTCGAACCGAATTACCAAACCAAACCCTAGATGTTCGGTTCGGTTTGAAATTCAAACTCTGTATGAAAAATATCAAACCTAACTATCAAGCGTCTTTTACTGTTAAGAAATCGAACTTCAAATATTTGTCGAACCACTTGAAATTTACTCCACAAGTTTATTTTATCAATTCTTATACTTGATAAAATGTTCAAAATATTTTGACTAATTTGCGCTGTTTACGTACATTTTCAATTTTCAATTTTTTTAGTGTTTTTTTCTGTAAATGCCAATACAATTTTATTTGTTGTGTCAAACAGTGTGAAAATTTAATACAAGGCTCCTGATATATTGTTACAATAACAGTTCAAAAATATTAAAAATACATGTGAACAAATTTTTTTTATAATCATTTAAAATTTGAATTTTGACAAAATTTAAAAATTATTTTGTAATTAAAAGTGTATAAAATGTTCAACTTTTATAGCTAAGGATTAAAAATTTAATTCAAGGTTCCATGTAAAAAGGTGAATAAATTACTTTATAGGAAACTTTTCATGACCCTTTTTTAAATTTGTGCGCAAATGGGTCATGTTTTGGTCGTGTACATGTGCAAACAGGATGCACCCATACAAATTCTATTTTGTTGTATTTTATAATCTTAAATCTTCAAACGTATAATTTTACTCATATGCCTGGCTTGTTATTTCTGTTATGCTTCAATAGCTTAATCTATTAATTGGTACCTGCAATGAATTTAATAAAACTAAATCTCAATTTTTTCTATTTTGTATTCATTCAATTTAATTTATAACTGATTATTAATATTTTATATATTTTTTTTTTATAAATATATTTGATTTGCTACATTAAAATTATTACTACTAGTGTGAAATGTCATTCAGATTTCTAAGTTTCCAATAAGAACAAATGATTTTTATTATTTTTTTATTAAAGAGATTTAAGTATTGAACTATTTTAAAAATACCACAAATATCAATTATTTTGTAAATATTAAAGTTCTTAATAGGTATATTTTTAATTAATTTGGAGAAAATTCTAAAGAATCAATTTAATTTGCACTTCATTGTTATAGTTAAAATACTTAATATTGGTAACCATTAAATAAGATATTTAGGATTGAAATTCTCAAAGGTTCAAAAACATTCAATTAAATGATAAAAAAAAGTTAATAATATAATGTAAAATAATAAAGTTCATTAAAATAATATTGGTAAGTACATATAAATTAATGTAATATTTAAACATTAGTACTAAATATAAATTTATATGTTCTCTAAATATAAAATTATAAAGTAGAGCAGCAATTGATTTAATATAACACTATGTACACTATTAGATGGTAAAATACAAATAATTGAAACATAATAAAAATGTATACATTAAAATTAACTTCATATAAAAAATCAGTAGTATTAAAATAGGTGTAAATATTAATACTTATTTAATAGTGTTATCTTACTCTTGTATGACTAATGTAATAACTTGATAATAGCTAAGACGTGCTTTTATTTAATAATTTATTAATACAAGTAGTACAAGTATTACAAGAGTTGGTTGCTTATAATGCCTGTTTCATAGTTTATTTATTGTTTTTGCTGCAAAGAAGCATGTAAATAAAACTGCTTGTTATATTAAACAGGGGCTGTATTCATAGTTGATGCTTAAGAATAAGTATTGCTTAAGCCATACTTATGACTCAAATGAGATTCATAAACGAGACTTCAGCTTAAGAAAAGAAAAAGTATTTCTTAAATTAAGGTTGGGTGAAACCTACCTATAAGCAAATTTTTTATTTTTATACTATCAAAATTAACTTAAGCAATTTTTAAGAGGATGTCACCGCACTATTTGTTTTCTCTCTCTGGCCCACTCGCAACATAGACAAAACAGATTTACGCAGAATCATTTTTTCTATGTTTTTAAGTACTCTTAGAGTAAAATCATCCATTAAAAAAAAGAGGGAGTTGCATATCGATTTGTCTAAATATTGCTCAAAAAAATTTAAACCTAATTTAAATGTACAACATTTTTTGGTTTATTTATTTTGAAAGTCGAATACAAAGTGAAATAACAATAAAATATAAAATCGATATGTCATTCCCTCAAAAATGTTATTCTTATCTTTTTAGTAATGGGTGATTTTACTCTAAGATTACTTAAAAACATAGAAAAAATGATTTTGTGTAAATACGTTTTATCTATGATGCGCGTGGGCCAGAGAGAAAAAACAAATAGTGCACTGACATCCTCTTAAGCATCGACTATGAATAAGGCCCTTAGTGTTATTAATTAATATTATAGAATATTGTACAATAGCATTTATTTTTCTCAAGAATTTGTTTGCAACTTTTCAATTTATTAAAACTCACAACTCTGTCAACATTACAATTTTACAATAACGACATGTACCTATAATAATACAAATAAATAAATGTGTTTATATATTATATAATATGATTAAATAAACTATTATTTAATTAGTTTGGAATAGAAATCAGTTCCAGCTAGGCTGTACTTTAATGCAATATACCTAAAATTGCGGCCCTTAAAAAAGTAATATAAATAAATAGTAAATACATTTTATGAACCACTCATTATAAAAAAACTATTGAGATTTATGATGAAAAAATGTACATGGTTTCTAGTTGGAAAAAACATTTTTTAAATATATACCAATTTTTTTCAAAAACATTAATATTTTTTGAAATAATGAGCTGTTCTCGATAAAATAATCAACCTGTATATGATATTAATACCAACATTTTCTGTCTTAACAAAGACTAGTAACAATTGTGATATACATATTAACCACTACAAATATTGAAATATGTGGAATAATTCTGTGTTTGGAAGCGTATTATAATTATTTATCATTAATTATCATTAATTGGACCCAAATTTAATATATCTCTGGTAATTTGGATCCAAGAGATGAGAAATGAGAATGATAAATCATTGCATAAGAAAACGAACTCGAGTGGAGACAATCTGTTACTTGTTAGTATATATTTCTAAAGAATTATATTCTATATATATTTATACCGCTATTAGTTATTACTTTTTTTTAGTAATACAGTAGATTGGACTAACTTACCAAAAACAATTCACACTTATAACCTATACAATTATTATTATTATGTTATTTAATATAAATTACTAACTGTTATTAACTCTTACGGCAATGCCAACGTACTGTTGAATGTTGTGAAAAGGTTCATGGTCTAAATACCTTAAAATGAATCTCAAAAAGTTTCACTGCGTAAAATAATAATAATAATAATAATATAATTTATTAAGCTAATGGCCCATGTTTCTGAAGCTAAAACGGTCAATAAAAAAAAAAAAAGTAATATATTATGTGTGGTGAACATTTTCAAATTCCAAGAGTACTATTTTTTTAATTTCAACATAATACACACACGTTATTATACGTTGATACATTGTCTGTTCGACTGAGGAGGACACCCACACAAGAAAACAAGACATCAGTTTTTATATAATCAACAATTATACACATAAAATAACTTAAATATTAAATTGCTTAAAATATTTTATACATAGAACACATACTAAATTTATAATTTTTTGGAGGGTAGACCACATTACAATTTGACCACTTTCCATATCACTGGCTTTTTTTTATCTACTAGTTACTACCTCACTATTTTTTACTATTGGCGTAATATTATCTATAATAATATACATACCTTTTTTTCGATGTCTATCGTTAATGTTCCTATAATCTATGGAGTCTCAACATCAATAGTGTAAATATAAAAATTCAGTGCAGATGCAAAAAACCAAAAGGGCCCCTATTAAAAAAAAATACTAAGTATTTTGGAAGATTTTTTTGGTATTTTAAACAGACTAAAAGGCCCCCAGTACATTAGATTCCTAATTCATCATTGTTCAACATATTATAAACCTTGTTTCTGCCGTATTGTCAGTAGAGGAATAAAGATGGAGTTGCAGAGAAGTACCAATTTTGATACCATTAGGGATACCAACTATCATATAAGATAAAGGTATCATTAAAATCAGAACTACTTATAGTTTATAGACTTTAAAAATTATATCTCATTTTCCTTTCTTTGGTCAAGTGTCATTTAACATTGCATAACTTGCGTCTATATTCCTAATTGAACTTGCGTTTTGTAAATTTATGATTGCTCCTGACATCTATATAACCGCTGATCTTCGCTTGGATTTAAAGTTTCTTCATTTTTTTCTGCGCTTCCTATGGTTGGTCTTTTTATTGTAACTTAGTGTTTCCTCTTCCATGCACATCCAAGATCCAACATAATAAGTCTACATACTTTGTGGTAATTTCACACTTTTTGGTAATGGTTTAAAAATATTTCACTGTTGGATCTTTGAAAATTTGATCTAATTGGTTTAAGACCCGTTATAATCTTATCTTTAAGGATTGGTATGACATAATTATTGTTTTTTTTATTTTACATACTCTCAGATTTGGTTCATCGATTACTTCAACGTCTCGCCAATATTTGTTAACTTTAAAATTAAAATTTTAAATTCCTATCGATCATGATTAAAGAGTAATTTAAAAATGTATTATTGTAGTGTACACTATTTTGCAATATTAAAAGATGTGGTGACGAAATGTTGTCACTTCTCACCTGCAGTTAAGTACGGTGAAGTACCATCAGCTCTACTAGTATATTTGTATTTTTGGCGTATATATATTATAAAAATTCTGTTCTTTTCCGAAACAGATATTGTGGAAAAGCGTTCACATAATACATAATATTATATATATTTATAATAGGTGCCTATACTATTATATATCGGTATCGATGTTGTTTTTCGTCCTTTCTCTTATCTAATACTATTGTCTATCATTATTAATTTGCATAGACGCATAGTTATAGTTACTTCTTTAAAACCTTTAAAGGGATCTTTTAAAAAAAAATGCTTGTTGGATGGATGTTGGTAAGACAAAACATAAAACTTAATTTGTGTAAATCTTTGCGCGGGGTTTAGACGACTCTTCTGTAGAAAGATACACGTTGTGTATTTGTGTTGATGTGTGCTGCTTTACAGTCGCGGTGTCTGGGATTATTGAGATCCGACTACTTGTTGGACGTTTGCAATTCCACATCCGTGAAACAAGTGGAAATGAACACGATCGCTTCGAGCTTTGCCGGTTTGACATCTTCAGCCCCAACTCACAGGTACATAACAATCACCCTGCAAAAAATATCATTGGGTCTATACTCTATATACTGACTTTAAACGGCCCGTAACAATATATTCTGCATCCATACCAACCTTATGTATATTATATGTTTTCATTCCTTTATGTTATAAGTGTAGATAATAATTTTAATAAATAATATACATAATATTATTATGTGTATTTATATATTTAGCGCCTTTACACCTATTTTATAATAATAATATTATTATATATATTTATATATTATATATAAGTATGCGCCTCTATTTGAGATAGAAAACTACCCAAATAATATATTATATTATATATATTACCACCGCCTAGATTCTTTTTTCTTCTAACCCGTAAAATTGTATACTTGATCGAGGACAGAGGTCTTATATAGTTATGTCGGATCGATAAATCATCTATACCACGAAGAACATTATATTAATATCGTACTTAATACATAATATATACCAAAAATACCTCGCACATTATACGATTATATTGTCGACAATGTGAAAATCATATTTTTTCTTTTCAGGTTTGTATTTCAACAGTTGGGTTTGTTGGACAAACTAAACGTGGTAAGTATTATTTTATAATACTAGTTCAGATGCAGGGTTGGATCCAGGAATTCTCCAAGGGGGCGCACTTTTTGTGGACATTTAATTATACTTGCTTTAATTTTTTTGTCAAACTTTCTGCTTAAGTTGAAATTTTATTCGTGTAAAATAAAAAGCTTTTTTTACAAATATATTTAAAGTTCAATTTATAAGTAATAACTAGTTAAGGATTAATATATGTTAAATACTTTACCCTACTTTAATACTAAATACTTCTTACTTACTATAAATGTAAAAAAAATTGTTACCAATTTATCATTTTTCCTAAGTTCGTCTTTACTACATTTCTATTTTTAAGAATTTGTTTAATGATTTATACCATCTTACATTCAACAAAAATTAATCTCAGTTTAAAATAAAATTATTTAAGATTTGTATATAGATACCACAATTACTAGTTATTACTTATGAGTTATTATCCTAATTCTTGGTTAAATTTATAGATATTTAATTTCATGGAATTTATAAACATTTAAATTTACCACGTGGCTCGCATTTATCTCCCACGGGCCGCCGCCAATTCGGGATATTATAAAAATAGCGTTTTATGCTCTCACACAATTATTTTATTGAACAATTTTTTTCAATCAAATGTGGGGAGGCGCGCGCCCCCTGTGCCTTCTCCTGAATCCATCTCTGTGTAGATATATACAATTCTGTCCGCAATCTTCGTAATACACTAATATGATTGCACTGCGTCGCTCCTATCTGTTACTCGTCTTTTAATCGATTCTTTTTCGATTTTTAGTTACCCGAGAATAATGCATTACAAGGCCTAAGTTCAGCGATTATTAAAGCTTGGGAACTGTTCAACGAAAAAGAGTATGTAAATTGATGGATATAATTTATTTAAAAATTAAAATTTATTTTGGTCCCAAACCGAAATCGGTTTGAACTTTTTTCCACCTATATACTAATTGGGCAATGGCAGGTGGCAAATTACAATAATAATAAAGTTATAAATTATAATGTATTATACGGTTTTAAATTGTTTTAGTTCAGTTATCTTGGTGATTGTTGAAAATCAACCGATGAATATCTGCGACCAACGTTTTCACCAATTCGAAATCGCTCGTCAAAGGCCAGAAGTCAAAGTCATCGTTAAAACGCTAACACAGATGTCCAATGAAGCGAAGCTATCAGATTCCAAAGGCCTATTAGTGTAAATCGATAAAAATTATATACATGAACCCATTAATTAACTATATCCATTGGTTAACATAATAATATAATATTAATTTAATTTTTAGACAAGGGAAAAAAGTCGCCGTCGTGTATTATAGGGCCGGTTATTCACCTGATCATTATTTCGGCGAGGCCGAATGGTCTGCACGCTTGATGATTGAGCGTTCGACAGCTATCAAATGCCCGAATATTCAATATCATTTGGCGGGAACTAAAAAAGTACGTTAATAAAAGAATAATAGAATTATAGCCCGAAATGCCGTGGTAAGTTGTACTTGTACCATATGATGTCGCGTCTTATATCATATTAATTTCAGGTACAACAAGCTTTGGCGACTCCGGGAACACTAGAACGTTTTGTTAAAGACCCCAAAAAAGCTGCAGAAATCCGAAAAGTATTCACGGGATTGTACGCCTTGGATTTGGTGAGCAATTATTGCCGTGTATACACGTTAAGTGGATGAATTAGTTTTACAACATATTTTTAGGATGAAAATGGCGACAAAGCTGTCAAAATGGCTTTAGATGCTCCGGATCGGTTTGTGTTGAAACCGCAAAGAGAAGGTGGGGGTAATAATTTGTACGGAGAGGATATCAGAAAAGTAATATTTTATGATTGATGAATATTTAAGTTCTTGTCTTATTTAAATGTTTTGTGTATATTTTATAGAAACTCATGAGCTGCATGAACAACAAAGAACGATCAGCTTGGATTCTGATGGACAAAATAAATCCTCCCGTCCAACAAAATTACCTAATTAGACCGAATCAGGATTTTGAGAAAAACTCTGCTTTATGCGAAGTTGTTTCTGAGATTGGCATCTTTGGTACCATATTATGGTGTGTTTTTTAGGTTTTTTTTCTATGAATCTCAATAAAAATGTATTTGTTAAGTAGAAAAACTTGAAAATGTAATACAAGGCTTCTAATATATTGTTACAAAGGCAGATGAAAAATATTAAAAATCCGTAGTCACAATTTTTTTTATAGGTAATCTAAGTTCAAATTTTGACAAAATACGTAAAAATGACGAAAATGTGCAATTTATATTGAGTTAGAAATTCAGAAAAATTTTTCTTTTTAAATCTAAGGTTTGAAAATGTAATACAAGATTTCTCATAAGTTTGCCTCATTTATCAATAAAAAAATGTTTATTAGCAAGTCAAAATACATTTTTATGAGCATTTTAAGTTCAAATTTTTACAAGATTAGATATTCATTCGATTTCTCATGTAGCGATTTTCTTATTTTGTTGCAATTCAAAAACGAATAACTGTAAATGTATCAAAATTTCACTGAATGTTTATATTAGCATTTTCTATACACCATATAATTTTGAAAATATTTTGACTCTTTCTGAGCTTTTTAGTGACCATTTCAAATTTCAATTTTTTTAGTTTTTTTTTATATAAATACTAATAAATTTTTATTTTTTGGGCCAAAAATCTTGAAAATATAATACAAGGCTCCTGATATATTGTTACAATCAGTGGCGTGCAGACAAGACACAAATGGGGCCTAGGCCCCACTTGAAAATGGGGTGGGTGTGGGTGGTATTTTTTATTAAGAATTTTACAAGTCACTAAAATTAAATTTGTAAATGTTATTTTACTACGTGTCATTTGTAACTTTGTAAGTTCTTTCTATGTACATATTTTATATTTTATAATTAACTTTGCCCCACATTGAAAAAGGGATCTGCACGCGACTGGTTACAATAGCAATTGAAAAATATTAAAAATACATAAGCACACATTTTTTGTAAAAGCATTTAAAGTTTGAATTTGACAAAATTCATCAAAATCTCGAAAATTATCAATCATTGTAATTAAACAATTATAAAATGTTCAGTTTTTATAACTAAGGATTGAAAATTTAAAACAAAGATTCTAATAAATAATACATACTGTAATCAAAAAATCTAAAAAATATATAAACACAGATATTTTTTACAGACATTTTAAGTTCAAATTTGGACGAAATTACATATTAAAATCAATATACACGAGTAAAAGTATATATTATAATATTTTTCCAGCATCACTGATAATTTTAGGTTAATAATTAAATAGTATGAATAATATTAATTCAACTTACCAGCTACCGTATTCAAATTTAATACCATCCATTATACACTATACAGTGACCTACTTGTAACCTACTGTACAGCGGAGCGACATCCACTTGACCCCCTTTTTGTTATTGTATTTACATAAAATAATAGTATAAAAATATACCCTCATAATACACAAATCATTTTTTCAGGGAGGGCTAACATGCTAGTGTTTTATCTCATATGTTATACTCCTGTTCTAGTAGTATTTTTGTTTTTGTTATTTATTTTCAAACAAATGTTTCAGTGACGGTGATGAAATATTAATCAATGAACAAGTAGGGCATATGATGCGCACAAAATTGACATCGTGCAATGAGGGCGGTGTGCACGCTGGTGACGGTGTGTTGGACAGCCCATTCCTTATTGATGACTAGTGACTATCAAAAAAAAAATTTATAAATACAGCGCTGGGAACATAACAAAAATATTTTATTACTGTTACATATTTATTATTATATACACATTCTGTGCAAACGTTACCAATAAATATTAATTTCTTTATGAAATATAATAATATACACAAATTTAAATATTTATTTATTTTGCAACAAACTAAATATAATATTTATACTTTATAGTGTATGTTAGAATACACAATGGTATTTACCAAACCAAGACACGGATATCAATATTATACATTTATGGTTATTTAGAATAAAAAAGTTGATTACATTTCTATAGTTTTTTATTATTATTATTTTCAATTTATTTTGAAAAACGTTAATATATGACGTCAACTCAATATTTGATTTCTCTCTCTCTGACCCCCACACAATGTTAACATGACAAATATGCGTTCAGTAAAACCAACCTTGTATCATCTTTAGTATTAGAGTGAACTGACTATCATCAAACTTAAAGTTAAGAACATTATATTTTATGTTTGTGCATTGGCCTTTTAAAAATATTTAAGTTTGTATGCTAAATATTACATTTAAAAAATGCTCTAGTCTTGCTTTAAAATCGAAGTATCGTAAAAAGATGATAAAAACGTACAAACATAGATAATGTTCTCAACTTAAATATCAAAATATATCGATTCACTCTAATACTACAGATAATACAACGTAGGTTCTGCTTAAAACTAATTCACTGTTACGCTTGCCCATGAATCAGGGAGAGGAGGAAATAAATAGTGTGAGGACACTTTACCCGCAAGTGTCGTCTCCGTCCTGCTAATGCATAATATTCCAAAATTTGTGTTCAAATTTTTTCGTGATTACTGGTTAGATTTAGTTTCACAGTGAATTGACCTTTTATCAAACTTAGGATTTTAACATTGTTTCTGTTCACTCGTTGGATTTTTACGATATTTTAATTTTTAAGTGAATTTATGAGTATAGGTGAGTAAAATATAAATATTTAATAATGATCAAAACTGATGTGAAAGAGCTATTTTACGAAAAGTTAGCAAATTTGTATGAAGAAATCCCTAGGAATGTAATTAAAATTATCCTTGGTGAATTGAATATAAAATGTGGGCTATATAGCACATATAAGTCCCAGCAATAAGGATATAATGTCTACACATTTGTAGCAATGATAATGTACCAATAATGATATCGTTTACCATATCTAACGGATTGATTATAAGCAATACTACTTTCCCACACAAGCCACAAGCCCAGATCACCAGATGGTAGAACCATGAGTCAAATTGGCCGCATCATGATGCAGTCATACAGAATACCGCAGCATTATTGCCGATGTTCAAAGTTATAGAGGAGCGGACTGTGACACCGACCACTCCATTAGCAAAATGCAGGTTGAAGTTAAAAGCCAAACTAAACCGAGAAGAGGGAAAAGGTTGAAATTTAATCTAGCATCTCTCAAAGAAGACGCAAAGACGCTACTAGAAGAAAAAACGAATAATAGGTCTATACTGGAGTAGTGAATTAACGAAATTATAGAACTAGGGAAAAGACGCCATACAAGGAGTGGCGAAACAGAATATTAGACAAATATAAGGTATGTTGCTTAGAAAAACGCAATAAATAGATATTACAACGAAGATTGTTACTCTGTAGTAGTGTAGTGGAGAAACGCAGCGGAGCAAGGGAAAAGTACATAATATAAAATGGCACTCAGACCCTTAAAGACATAATATACGAAGCCGAACGTAAATATATTATAACAGAATTATTCAGAAAGAAAAAACGAAACATTTCAACATGACTTTACAAAACGTCGAAAATGACCATACTCAGGGGGGGGGGGGCTTCTTCAGAACCAATCAAGGTATCAAGCAGTACTAAAAATTCAACTAGAAATGGAGTGCAATAAGAGAATGGAATAGATAAATATTTGTGCAACCAAAAACAAATACTTTAAGAAAAATTTTAAATTGTGCGATACTATAGACAACCCGATACCCCACACTGAGTATCAAAGAGCAGAGCCACACATAAAAAGCTTTAAACTAGAGAAACTCGAAGCAGTTATGTTCAGATTTAAAAATTGGAAAGCTATTTACAAGGTATCTCAATAGATATAGAATGAAGAATTAATAACGGAAAGTTAGAATGAAGCAACCAATTTAGTATTATACTGCTGTATAAAAAGATAGAATGGGTTATACTTATAACTTATATTTAAATAATTATAATACTACCTATACAATTTGGTTCAACTAATTATTTTGATATACCTATTCATATCATATAAGCTTATCTTAGTTCAATTACTTGGTAATAAGTAATTAGGAGGCTAATAATTAGTATATTAGTATCATAGTTGTTAGGTATTCATAATAATTAAGGATTTCAGATTACACATAGGAGGTACACGCAACCACTTTTATTTGAACAAATTCAGCTATAGCTTTATTGTTTACTTTTTGCAATAACCTATCTAAGTACCTATATTATTAGTTATTACTATTTTTTATATTGGTTAATAAAACAAAAGATTTTTACTCATGAATTTATTATATATTGTCATACATTAAATACATATATATTGTGTTTTGTAAAAATTAAAACCATAATAATATAATAGTTAATAATAATAAGGTACCTAATCATGAATCAGTATATAATTAATTAAGTTCAATAGGTACATTTGCTTTGACATAATGGCCATATTGATTTATTTATTTATTTTTATCATAAAATCAAAATGTACAATTTATTATAAAGTTAAATAAAAAAACAAAACTATTTTTTGATTAATTTTGACCACAACTAGCGTTTGCAAAATATTAATTATAATAGTTTGAAATTATGAATCAATTAATGGAAATTTTATGGAATATTCTATAGGTATTATACACAAAAATGACACATGAGAGCCATATTTGTTTGGATTTAATTTATTGTCTTTTCAGTACCATCAGGAAATCTATGAGATAGGACTGCTCCTAGACCCACATCACACGCTATCACTAACTCTAATTCCGTGTTATAGTGTATAAGTACATTGTTTGATAAAATAGATTCCTTAATTCTGTTAAAAGCTACTTCTTGTGCCTTACCCCAAGTAAATTTACTTTTTAACAAATAATATAAGGCCCCTGCTTTTGAAGACATATTTTCAACAAACTTAGAATAATAGTTAACAAGACCTAAGAATGATTTAACTTCTTGGACACTACGTGGTGGTGGAGCCTCAGTAATAGCTCTCACTCGCTCTCGAGGAATATGTAACCCCTCTTTGTCAATTTGATAACCCAAAAAAGTAACACTGTCCTTAAAAAAATTACACTTCTCCTTCTTAACTGATAAACCTGCAACATTCAATTTTTCCAAAACTAACGATAATCTGTCATCCACTTCATTTTTGTCTTTCCCAGATACAACTATGTCATCATAAAAACAACCGGTTCCAAGTATATCATTCAATAGCTTATTCATTTCCCGTTGAAGTAAACCAGGTGCTGATGCTATTCCATAAGGCAATCTTTTAAACATAAATAAACCCTTATGAGTAGTGATTGTCGTTAATTTTTGACTTTCCTTACTTAGTAATAATTGCTGATACGCCTGACATAAATCAATAGCACAAAATAAAGTTGAACCACGAAACACATTCCAATTTTAGAACAATTAGAACACGAATATGTTTTAAACTTACAATCTGGCTTGGAATGGCCATCCACTCCAGAACAGTAACATACCAATTTATTCTTCTTCTTCGGTCCCTTTGTTGCAATCTTGAAATGACCACCTTTTGATTCTGAAAAGCTCCCTTGCTGCTCCAATTTTGGAAACTTATGGTTCTTCTTCTTAATCACCTTCTGATAGTGAATTTCTTCCTGAGTTCCCAATTTAGTGACATCGTTGCTAGCTGATTCCATCGCTAAACACAACTCTGTGCATTTCTTCAATGTCAATAAGATCCTTTCGTCAACAATCTTTTCTTTATGTTGTTATCTTTAATAATTAATACCAAATATAATTTGGTCCCTTAAGGCATCATCGAGTGAAAGACCAAATTCGCAATGTTCAGACAACTTTTTTAAAGCAGTTATAAACTAAATAACTGAGTCACTTGTACCTTGTCTACGCTCCTTGAACTTGTATCGCTCTGTGATAACATTTGGCTTAGGATTCATATAATCCATTAATAACTGTTTAAGATCATCATACTTTTTATCTTTTGGATTCGTTGGTGTACACAAATCTCTGATTAACGAGTACCCATCATTACCTAATAGTGTTAAAAATATTAACTGTTTCTTGTGTACATTTATTTCATTAAGCGCCACAAATAACTCGAACCGTTCAATCCACGCATTCTAATTGTTTTCTTTTAATCGTAACTAATATGGATGAAAGTAAAAATTAAGAAATATAAGAAAGGTAATTTAACAAACAAAGGACGAACCGATATAAATAAACTAAAGGACAAACAAATATGCAAAGAGTATGTAGAGTGCTTTCAGAATATTATTAAAAGTAAACAACTAGATATAGAAAGAAACTTAAATGTTGATAAAACATGGGAGCATGTAAAAGAAAGCATAAATGAAGCATCAACTTGCATCAGTCTTGGGAAAAAAAGTATCGAAAACAAAACCATGGTTCAATACGATTTGTGAAGAAGCTGTACAAAGAAGAAAATTAGCAAGACAAGAGTTGACTAACAACGAAGCAACACTGAGAAGATTTAGAACTCAAAAAGAAGCCAGCAAGATATTGAGATGTGAAAAGAGAAAATACGTTCAAAAATATAAAAACAGCAGAACTCGATTATAAAACACACAGAACTAGGGATATGTATAAGTGAGTGAATGATCTCAGAGGTGGATACAAAAAGAAAGAAAGATTTCTAAGGGATGATGATGGCTCCCTGATAACTACAAGTGAAGAGTTGGCAAAGAAATGGGCTAGCTACTTTGAAAAGTTGCTAAACTGTGAAGAACCGAATGAAACCTTTAATTTTAATTTTAATCAGGAAATCCAAGAATCACAGGATTGTGAAGAACCGACCTTGGAGGAAATAAAATTACAGATCAACATACTAAAGAATAACAAATCCCCCGGAGAGGATGACATTCAATCAGAGCTCTTAAAGGAAGGCGGAGAGAAAATGGTTAAGTGGTTATGGAAGGTAATTCACGAAGTCTGGACAACTGAAAAAATGCCTAAAGAGTGGAAGACAGCGGTGATTTGTCCAATTCATAAAAAAGGAAGTAAACAAGACTGCAATAACTATCGTGGGATAGCCCTCTTAAACGTGGCGTATAAAATTTTTTCAAATTGCCTATTAACAAGAATAAAAACAAAAGCAGAACAAATTATTGGCAATTACCAAGGTGGCTTCAGACCTGGAAGATCGACCACAGACCAGATATATATTTTAAGACAAATATTTCAAAAAATCTGGGAGTTCGATAGAGAAATACACGTTCTTTTCATAGATTTTAAGAAGGCGTATGATAGCATCCATAGAGAAAGCTTAATAAACATCTTGAGAATTCCAGTTTCAGGACAAGCTTATAAAACTGATTGGGATAAGCATTTTGGAAACATTTGTCAAAGTTAAGGTTGGAAATACAAACTCAGACCCAATTTTAGTTAAATCGGGATTAAGACAGGGATCTTATTTAATATAGTAGTAGAGAAAGTTGTAAGAGAGATGAATATTGCACCGCAAGAAGGAGTTAAATTCCAGGAATCGTCCACAGGACTTCTGGCTTATGCAGATGATCTGGTGATCATGGAGGATTCACAAGACGGACTAAAAGATTTATTAAACCGGCTGGAGAAAGCAGCACTGAAAGTTGGACTCCATATCAATGAGGACAAAACGGAATATATGGTAGTAGGAAGACGAGACACTATAAGATTATATCCAACTCTTAACATCAACAACCGAAATTTCAAAAGAACAAGACAATTTAAGTACCTAGGATCCATACTTTCAGAGAGAAATGAAATCGAAATAGAAATAGGAACAAGAATTCAGTCAGGAAATAAAATTGAAATAGAAATAGGAACAAGAATTCAGTCAGGAAATAAATGCCTTTATGGTCTTGCGAAATTACTGGGATCAAGATCACTTTCAAGAGAGTTAAAATTACAATTATACATCACATTAATACGACCTGTTATTACTTATGGAGCTGAGGCGTGGCCATTAAGGAAAAGTGATGAAAGAAAACTCTTAGTTCTGGAAAGAAAAATATTGAGGAAGATCTTTGGACCAGTAAAAGACATGCTTAGTGGGGAATGGAGAATAAGGAAAAATTATGAACTAGAGACACTCTTTCATAAACCCAGTATACTCGAAACAATAAAGAACAAAATATTGCTTTGGGCTGGGCATGCCTGGCGTAGTCAAAACCCACTCATACGTGTGTTACTGGAGGAGAACCCTAATGGAAAAAGACCGCTGGGAAGACCATGTCGGAGATGGGAGGACGGAGTTAGGGATGATGTGAAAGCATTAGGTGGAGGAGAAGATTGGAGATTACAGGCATCGAATAGAGAAAACTGGAGGCAAGGATGTATGTCGGGATTGTCCTAGTGGCCGAGTTTACCGAAGAAGAAGAAAAAAAGGTATAACTTAATTTAATTAAGTTTTTGAAGCTGAAAAATGTAGTTTAATTTAAGAAGTAACACAAATTTGTGTTAGAATAGTGAGACATTCAGATAGCCTTTACATGAATGTAGACAATAAGGCATGTGAACAGTTCAATTCAATAATAAATAAGCTAAATAAGTTTCACAGAATTCAAAGTCAATACTTGAAAAAAATTCATAAAAACATTACAATTATAAGCCCTGGTAAGTAAAGAATTCTTTTTATATTATACATTTTAAAATTTAAAGTGATGATAAAATAAAATAAAAACATTTTCGGATTGAATAAATTTTACTCAAATCTGAGCAGTTTTTATTTTAGTGAAGTTATAAATGTATATATTATGCACCAGTCTGTTGGTACCGCATAATTATTTTATTATTATTAAAAACTCAACAAATTTAAAATTGTTCAATAACAATCTTCCGTTTGACATATAAAGTACAGCAGAACAGTGCCTATTTATCCACATTATTTTCAATAGATTATACAATATTGTAATAAAATTATATTTTAAAAATAATAAAATTCTAATAAAAAATTCAATCAAAAATACTTTTTATTTTAAGAAAATAATTTATTTTAAACATAAGTTTACTTATAGTTTATTCAGTATTAAACTCTTAATCTAAACTAATTATAAATGTAATAATTAAAAAATAAAAGGTATTTTATCTAACATTTTTACTTAAAAGTTAAAATTTTTACAAAAATATGATTAGAATCAATTTAATCATTAATGAACAGTGCTCTAAATTTCTTATTTTACATTTCATAAAGTAAGACAAATTTTTATAAGTGTAATATTTTGTAACATAACAACGTCATACCAATTTTAGGTATTATTTTTGAATACCTATTTATATTTTTATTTCAAATACTATACTTTAAATATCCATTTATGTTTTTATTTTAAAATTTGGTTTATACAAGCAGAGGAATACAGATCAAAATATAAGACATATTTTAAGATGGAAAAATTATATATGTAAAAACCATGTTATATTTTTGCTTTGCATACAAAACTGATACCAAAATGTCACTTAAGAATAAATTACTTACATAGTAAATTGATGTTGAGAATTTTAAATTTAAAAAAATAAAATCGAAAATATTAACAAAATAAATAAGTATTAACAGTTTTAGTAGGTATATAACAATTAAAATATACAGATTAGCTTGAACACTAATTTAGTTCACACATGAAGTTCAACTAAAATTATTGTTACGAGTTGTTCTCCTGCGTTTAGGTTCAATTACATCCTCATCTTCTTCTCTCTGGAAAAACATCAAAATTGTCAAAATAAAAAAATGTATAGCTTTTTAATTAAATTCACACTTACTTCAACAGACATATCTAACATAGTAGAATCTTGAGCGTCATTATTCTGTATAAAAAACAAAAAGGTACAGTAAATAAAAAACTAGTATACTGTACATTCATAATTATTAGTTAGGTCACAAGTCTAAAGAAATTTAGCAAAGAACAAAAAAAAAATTGACATATAATCGTATTGTTTTTGTTTTGTTAGAGTTATACATATTTAGAACTTTTTTAACATATTTATACATATTTAAAATGAGAAATTATTGTTTATGTATTGAACTAAAGTATTTTTTATAAATTATTTTACTTATGTTTGTTCTGTTATTGCATAGAAGAGAACAAATCATGAACTAAAATCAAGACGAATAAACCATATACTACTAGACCAGGGGTAGCCAATCCAAATGATCTTGTGGGACATTTTGGAAAAATGAAGTTTTTGGGCCACATACTAAATTACATATAGATTTCAATAAAACAAAAACAAAAATTTGGTGTATTATTTAATAAAAATAAACAGAATGCATTTACAATTTACCAACAAAGATAATATAATAATAGCCAGGTTCGTTGTACACCATGAGCATTGCAATCATACCAAACCGCATAAATTACAACCATGTTTCATCTAGTTGTATAAAGTCTATGGAATAAACATTAAAAGGTAATAATACACTGTAATGGCATTGCTAGGGTGGAGTGTCTGCAATTGTTGCCTTGGCCGTGAGCATTTATTTCTATAACTATATGCATACTGTAAATATTTGTGAACAATCTCTGCTGTAAGTAAAATTAGTATAATTATTGCTAACTATACTCTATTCAACATAGGACTATAGGAATACATCGGTTTATGCATATGCGACTGATTGCTCAAAGTTGTCAAACTCCTTGATTAATTGGTTAGAGACAACCATTACTAATGGTATGGGCGGAAAAATTGCTACCGAACATACACCATAGTAGCATTGATGGGCGGAAGAGAGTAGTGGCAGCGGTAACCGATTTCTACATTTAGTGGGAAAATTATGTGTGGACATGACGTGTTGAAGTCCAAAGCTAGGTGTACTAAAATTATTTAGTATTCTAGTTACATTAATTTCTAATCTCTAATATTTCCTTTTGCGGGATTCACTTAGGTATGATAATGGCATAAACTCATAGAAAAATACAGAAAATTTGTCCAGAGGACTGGGAGGCGTAGTTTGCCAAACAGATTAAGAGAGATAGCAAGAGTTTTATCATAAGAGTGCGAAAAATGGTACTGTTCCATTGGACAGCCAATACATAGCTTTAATAGCACCCGATCCGAGGACCAAGCTCCACCCATTTGCACACGTTATCATGCCTGGCTGATACTGTAATGCTTTATCAATAGACAATACATTTTAAAATATGTTTTCAATATTGACTTCAGACCTCCAAGAAACAACAGTCCTTTAAGAGGTCCCAAATATCAAGTCATTTTTCTTACTAGGTAAGAAATAAGCTCGCAAGGATGGTTTTGTCATCATTAGTCAGTTTTATACAAAATTATTTGGTATTCAAGTTATAATTATTTTCTAATCTCTAATATTTCCTTTTACGGGATCCAACTTGGCATTATTATGGAGTCGAGGTGGGAGGAGGATCATAATGTAATGAATGCCTGGCTGATACTGTTAACACTTTATTATCAACAGAACCATAAATCTTAAAAAGTTAAAATATGTTTTCAATATTGACTTCAGACCTCCAAGAAACAACAGTTCTTTAAGAGGTCCCAAATTTCAAGTCATTTTTCTTACAAGGTAAGAAATAAGCTCGCAAGGATGGTTTTGTCATCATTAGTCAGTTTTATACAAAATTATTTAGTATTCTAGTCACAATAATTTTCTTATTTCTAATATTTGGTTTGGCATGGTAGTGGTGCCGAGGTAGGAAGCATTCCTAATGAATGCAACTTTACATTTTTTGATAGTTTTATATGTCGCGGTCAAAAGAGAACAGATATAACCATGGGTATACTTCTATTTAACTTCCAGTTTTTATGGGCATGAGGTCGTACATGTCCTATTAACCTTCTTCTTTTGATATTTTAAATAATTATGAATAACTCTTTATAATTTAAATTATAGAGTTTCTCAAGGATGAACAAAATAAATGCTGTCTCTTTAAATATTAGTATAGATAAATATTATTGATTGGAAATGGGTTAAGTCCAAATCCTTATAAGGATATCCCTAATTTATAATCATTAATCTTACGAATAAAATAAACATAGTTAAGTAAATTAAGACTAAAAGTACTTACTACTTTAGACTCATTAGCTCGACTGGTTTGAATATTATGTTTCTGAGTTCGAGTTTTAGTGGTTCTTAAGGCAGCTGAAAGTCCAGTTTTTTTCCCATTATTGTTCACTTGCTAAAATAACAACAAAAAACATTTTTACATTAAATTCATCTTTTAATTACATCAACTTACTTTAATTTGGAATTTTTCAGGCAAATAAACCTTTACGTTTACAAACATGGAATCATCATGCCTCTTGAAAAACATAGCTGAAATTCTAATTTCAGAAAAAGGAGATGTTTCAAATGTACTAGTATGAACTACTAATACGCTCATTGCTAAATCACATAGAGCCCACATTTTCTAAAACAAAAGTTTAATAAACATTTAAACGTGAAAATTACTGCTGTGTAACAATATATTATTAAAACTAATTGAAAAAAAAAAATGTTATAAGGTTCCGAGTAAAGTAAAAAATGTATTGGCTTCACAATATTTAATTCATATTTTACTAACTAACCATTAACCAATATAATAACAAATTTTCAGTACTTTTCTTATAACGTAATTACAATGCATTGAGACACTATGATAATTTATAGTTTAAGTTTTCAATATTCATAAGTACATTTAGTCCGGTCCAGACCAAGAAAAATTTGTCAGAAACTCATGTTTTCGATATTGTTGTCGACCGATTATGATGGGAAATCAGACATTTAGTTGATGACAATGACATATTTTTCTTTGGTCTGGACGGGCCTCTAAAGTAACAAATAAAATAATAGAAAATATTTAAAATTACCGCATTAACAAACTCATTAGTTGGTTCTACAGCGTCAACATAATTTTTGACTCGCTCCAACATCTCTTTGTAAAATCCAAAATTATAAGAATCATTTTTGGTGATCAATGGTTCAAGAATGAACCATAGGCATTGTTGCATTAATGTCAGACTTTCTTCATCTCTATTATCTTTATACACTGGAGAGTGTGTTAAAATTGATATAGCAAACAGCAACATATAATCAGGTAAGATATGAGGTAATTGTGCCATTGCTTTTTCAATTGAACCTATACAAAATTAAAATATTAAATAATAAACTTTAAAAGGTAATAAAAACCACAAGAATAAATTAAAATACATGTGGCAGATCCTTGAGTTAAATTTCTGGCATACTCCCGTCTTCTATTTATATCTTTTAAAACATAGTCATAGATTTTACTCCTCAATCGTTCATCTGCTTCAAGTCCTGCCAGAGCGTACATTCCCATAAAATCTAATGGAAGACATTTGAAAGGTAAACCTCTCCCTAGACCTTTATGGAGTTTTGCGGCAAAAATTTCTCGCACTTCTAAAACTTCATCCTGAAATTCATTAAATTTATTAGATATTGACATGGAAAATAAAAATGGCAAAATTAAAATATACCATCATAAGTCTTGATAATAAAAAGAACTGTTCAGCTGTATATTGATCTCCAACACCTTTTTGTTCACAAATCTTTAACATAGAACAGCCTGCTTGTAATCGTAACCAAGCTAATTCAGATTTTGATAAGATTCCAGATTGTGTAAGGTCTCCTTTTTGTGACAAAAAAGCATTAAACATTCTAAACGTTTTTTGAGCTGATACTTTATCATTCTTTAAGCCAATAAGCCATCTTGCCATAGCCTTCATACCTTCAGCCTTAAAACGCAATATAAAAATTAACATACAACTTTTATACAAAAACTTTAGGTTATAGCTTACTCTACACTTTGTGCCTTTTGGTAAAATGTCTTCGGAGCACCAATTAGCATCAGCGTTATAAAGTTCACTTTTTACAGACACTTTTACTAATAATTCCTTAACAATCTAAAATTAAACAAAAAACACACTTAAAGTTATTATTTATTTATTCATTAACATACTATATGTCAATATAAGTTGACACGTGTCTTCAAAAAACTGATGTCCACTATAAGTATATACTTCACATGGGACTATATTAGTAAATACAGTTTCCTGATACCTGGTTTTGTCTTAAAATACAAATTACATTAGATTCTTATTATGTCAAACATCACTATCTTGAATTTTTCTTTATCTCATACTACAATAAAACTATCATTACACTCGATAGCGTTTTCTTCTCGATAAAACTTGCCTTACTTACCAAAATTTTTGTTTTAATGGGAAAATTTAAATTTAAACATGTTCTAAAATCTTTTTTCTCTAGTTTAACTTGATTATTTTAAAAAGTACTGTGAATTTTCAACTTCCACAAGTACTAACTTTACTTTATTCAAAATAAAAACATTAGTCGGCGGCCAATTTGTGCGCAGGGACGTGGCTTTGTTTCAAAGCACTGGCCATGCACAAGGGTGAGGGGGAGAGGGAGCGGCAGATAATACGTCTGATCACCATAGCAGATGAAAACTCATCGCTGCCACTGACTACCTTTCTCATTTTGAAATGAGTATAGATCTAATTTGCTACCAGTCAACTCCCTCAAGATTTAAGATAGAATCATTTAACTACTAAAAAAAAATTATTTCAGACACAAAAATCAATCAATAAAAAAACACACATTGTCAAAATCTTCATAACATTGTTACCAATAGACATAAAATATTAAACCAAACAACAGCCTTAGAAACATATAAAATCATAAATTTTACATTCTTCATTACCACTATGCTTTAATTTAAAGGAAGTATTTTATTTTTAAAATATATGTTGACTTCAGACCTCCTAAAAAACAACAGTTCTGATTAAGAGGTCCCAAATTGAAAATCATTTTCCTTACACGGTAAAGAATAAGCTCGCAAGGATGGTTTGTCATCATTAGCCAATATTATTGTAAGTATTTTATGTTATATTATTAGATTATCAATCTTTTATAGTTTTTAATAATATTACAATCTCGAATCTAATAGTTTTAAATCAGTGGTTCTCAACTTTTTTCTTCGTTTGTCACACAAGTATGCGAATGGAAGCTTTATATTTTCAATAATTTAGCAGTACATTTAAGGCCAGTTTGAATCACACAAGAACCATAGTTTTAATTAATAAATATAGTTATTAGGGATGGGCTGAAACTAGAACCAATACTCGATATCAGCCAATTTGGTGGTATCGGTTTTTTTTTTTGAAGCCAATATTTGAACCAATAACCCAATATATAAAAAATGTAATAAACATGAAATGACCAAAATAAATTATCATGTAATTTCAAATTTGTATATTTATTTATCATGAATGCTGATATGTGAAATTTGTGTTATCGAGTATTGGTTTTAGCTGAAAATCATATTTTTCAACTGTATCGAAAATATATCTCATATCTGCCCATTGCTAATAATCATAAAACAATTATTTTCATATTTACACTATTACAATTTAACTTTGTTATTTAAAGCAATCTGTATTAAATTACTTACCTTTCGAGAAATCATATTCTTGAAATGGACATTATATTTTTCAGCCACATTGATAGCTAAATGTCCAAGAGCTACTATTGCTGTTTCATAATGTTTTGAATCTGGTTCTAAATTAATTTTAGTTTTCTAAATTTTTCAAACAAAAATGGTTTTAATTAATTGAACATTAAAAATCATAATATTTATATTACCTCAACAATATCATCAAAAATATCATTATTAGATTTATATACATTGACATATAAACAACGTATAGCTCCTTTTGCTTGTTTCGGAGTACCGCTCACTGCCAATTTTTTACATATCGGTATTAACTTTTCGGTGAATTCTGGGTATGAATCACCTGTAATATTTACAATAGTATTATTTTATTTGATAATTTAATAATATTTTATAAAAGAAAAATTTACCAAGTGCACTATATTTGCCAATTGTTGTCAACATGGTGAGAACTTGAGGAGCAATGTACTCATCATCATGATGTGATAAATCTAACAGTTTATCCAGTATGTCTGGATGATAAAAGTGGCAAGCAAATGTATTTGATAATACCTGAAGTTATTAGATAATTATTATAATTGTTATATAGAAGAGAAAATAAATAAATTTACATTGAGAAGCTCGAGTCCTCTATAAGCTGCAGTTTCTGGGTGTAAACCAAGTTCTTCTATCATATTTCCACCACTTAAACAATTTTCCACATGATTAAACAATTCCTAATGAACAAAATAATATTAAATTTATTGTACTGTCCATGTTTACTTTGATACAATATATAAAAAATAATAGCACAATATTTTATAACTTAAATAAATTTAATAGCTACACGGTTAATATAAATTTAAAATCTTCAAACATATATGAGTTGTCTTTGTCCTAGAAATGTTAAGCATGATGAATTTGTGTTTAGCAGAACCAATTTTGTGAAGTTAGCTTTAGTAATTACTAATTAGTATTTAGTATTAAGAATGAATTGATCTATTATCAAATACCTGAATTTGTGAACTCCATCTTACAACATGGCAAATGTACGCTCAGCAGTTTATGTTTTTTTTTTGTTAGTTTTAAAAAGTGATCAACATATTATGAAACTTAATGGTAGGTTAAACTCAAACATGTATACAGGGGTGGAGGCAGGGTGCATTTTGGAGGTTTCACCACACACAAAAAATGTATAGTTGCGTATTTATTTTAACCTATTATCAATAACTATAAGATAAAGGTTATTAACATATTATGTACAAGGTTAATCCATTAACTGTGTTTTTTTGTGGTTTTTTTTATGGTAATTTAGTTTTTAAGAGAGTTAAGATCATTAATGTATTGCGCTGTTTTATATACTCAAAACTTGCTAAAAATTGAATTATTGTAAAAATCCAACATACAAACACAGATTCACAAAGTTTCATAATGGGTTGATTCACATTAATTTTTTAAATTATCAAAGCTAACATGAACTGTTGTTGATTGTAATTGTTTTCTTACTCAATTGTAAAATGAAAACAAAAAATGCAGTTGTGGCATCTTCTTCAAGGAAAGAATATATTATTAAGTTATAGTTTTGTAAAATATAAAAATCCTCGTAACTTTTACTCTGAAATTTAGAGTATCAATAAAAGGTACATTACATAATATTCTTAATTTTAAGAAAGTTTAGGTGTCCTCTTTAACATAACATTCTTGTCAAATAAGTACAATTAAAAATAACGAATGAAGAGGAACTTATTTTAAGTACTGCGATTAAATGTATTAAATCTATAAATTTAACAATTATATATTGAGATGTCAGCATACTATTTGTTATCTCTATCTGATCCACGCCGTAATATAGGTATTAGATAATAATCAGACTTAAAGTTAAGAACATTAACTATATTTGAACATTGGTCATTTTTGTTTATTACAATATTTCAATTTTACTGCACATATTACGATCATTTTTACATTTTTATATAATTGGTTACTTCACACTAATATAATAGCCAACCCAAGATTAGTTCTGTATTATGAGTAGGTCACAGGCTAAACTAAAAGTGTGCAAATATCTTATTAACAAAAAGAATGTTCATTATGAAAATTATAAATTTATATTTTATTTTACACTAACCTTTAATGCTTGGGAGTCTATCATCACCGATGATGCTCTTTCCAAAAGTGCTTTTACAGTGTTGTAATATAGATTTGTCATAACTGGTTGACCAAGCTTCCGTAAAACTAAATTAGTAGCTTCAGATATTTCAGCAGTACTAGAATTTTGTTTGGCAATCGTATCCATACCTTTAAAAGAATAACATATTATTTTCATTTATAACTAAATGTAATAATTTAATAAAAATCAACTTACAACTTAATAGTGTAGAATCTTTAATTAGGTGTTGTGAAAATTTGCCAATAAACTCAGCTGCTTTAACTGATTCAGGTAAATACCGAGTTAATAATTTTATACTTGCCTGAATTTCTTTATCTTTTTGAGGACTGTCTTCTTTCTTGTGATTATCAAGAAACTCTTTTAAATGTGAACGGATTCTACATTTTTTTTAATAAACAAATAAATGATAGGTAAGTTTTTCAAATAAATACAATTATATTCACTTACAAAAGTTGAGTTTTTTGAATCTCCATAAAAGCTTTTTTAGCATAATCATCAATTGTACCATACAAATGATAAAGTCTCTTCATTCTCTCTTCAGGTGGTAGTTGATACGGTACTAAAGATGTATTCACTAGTCGTTCAACCAATGATTTATCTTCAACACAAGTTCTATAATACCCATGTAAAATTTTATCTTTGATCCAAGTGAATGCTTTTTTAGTGCCTTGAGGAATGTCTGGATCATTTAAATATGTTTTGTATATAAATGCTAGCCCAGATGTAGCTTCTTTTCTTATTTTAAACTAAAACACATGTATAAAAGTTTATCATTAATCATTTGTTTTTAATTAAATGTATATTATAATACCTTTTTATCACACATTCTTTGCTTAACAACTAAAAGTAATTCTTCATTATCTGCAATAGGTTCAAAGTCATGTTTAGCTGTTGATACAATAGCCATAACTGTTTCATGACGTACATTCATGTCACTATCAGAACTTCTTAAACGTAATGCTTCTGTCAGATCTTGCCGAAGTTCAGGTTGATTTAAAAGTAAATGCATAGCATACTGAACACACTTAATGCGGATGCTAACAGATATATCATTAAATCGGCTAAGAAATGCTTGCCATAAAATATTATGATGACGAGCAAGATTTGAATCTCTTTCTGAAAACATGCGAGCTAAAAGGGACACAGTACCATGGCGTTCTTGTTCAACAGTTGACTTCAGTTTACATTCAAGTTGTGGGAGCACTGCCAATAATACAGATGGGCTGATTCTGTTCAATTCATAAATGAGATCATAAGTTTTAGTACTTATAGCTAGATTTTTTTCGTTCTTCCCCAATATCAAAACATGATTAAAAAACTAAAATAAAAAGTTAATAGTTAAAATATAAATCATAATATTTATATTATTTTATTGATGTACTTACCGATTGGATATAAGGCTCTAAAGTGTTTGAGCATTTAAGAATAAGATCTTTAGCCAATGAATATGCATTTTTTCTTTGTGATTTATTAGGTTCAACAATATTTATTAAAATAATATCAAGAAGTTCACTGGCTACCATATCAGATTCACAAATTAATGGACATAAAATGTCAAGCATAAAAGATTTCACTTTAGTTGAATGTTCATCACTAGTAAATAAAATAATATTATGAAGTAAAATATTACTTGAAAATTTTTGTAAAAAGTGTATTTGTATAGTATAAAGCTTACTTGACAATTTTGAACATGAGTGAAAATAATTTGCAAAATATTTCTTGGCAGTCCTCAAGTTCAAAGCACATATTAAAAGACTTAACATAAGCAAGATTTTCCAAAAGATAAAAATAACGTTTAAATGCTGGATCCTTTGGATCTTTTAGCCCGGCAAGTTGCTTAATTAGGAACATAAATATACCCTACAACAAAAATATGATTTTCAAAAAATTAAATCTTAGTTTAAGCCAATTATTTCATACTTTGACTTGCTCTGGATCTTTGTATGGAGCTTCAGGAGCATAAACTCTAAGTACATCAGCGATGCAACATGCTATTAAAAGCTGAACATCTTTACTAGCATGTTTTAGAAAATAATCTTCAGCCAAATGTAAAGTCAATGGTATATATTGTTGATACATGCCTTCATCTTGACCCATTGCTTGAAGAGTATGAGCTAAAGTCTAAATATTATACAAACATAAATAAAATTAATGTACTCGTAATTATTAATTTAATATAATTCTAATCTTTATTATGGGCAAATATTACAATCGATTCAAAATTAAAAAAATAATATATATATACTTTTAATCGGCGAATAAGTTCATCTGGACCCAGATCATCTGTAACTGGACGGCATCCAGCCGGATATGTCATATCCTCCTGCATATTTGAGATAGTTGATTACTTTTTTCTGAAAAACAATAACAAATTGTAATTGAGTTAATTAATTTTAATAATATATTCAAGTACCTTATTCTAGGTACCCGTGGGGAAAATATCAGTGATGCACTTTATTATCAGGCCTATAAACTTTCAATTTATCGTCAAAACAATCGCAATCAATCATAAAAACAAAAAATAAGCTTAATGAATATTTTAGAAATAAATTAAAACAAATTACTGCATCAACATATTTTAACGTAAGTACTTATATATTTTTATCCAATGCGAATTTGTGTAGAATCTAGTGACAAACAATGCTCATTTTTCGACTATGTTAAGTAAAATAAATTAAAAAACATTTATGAAGTCTTACGAATATCAACCAAAATATTATATGACAACACAAAGATAATAACTGACATGTCGTTGCATAGAACTTTGAATTGATAAGTAACTATGCAATTCACAGTGCCCCTTGTTTTTGAAGGCCCGAAACCTCATTTAAAATATTCCTACTTTAATTTGTAATATACATATATTATTTAATTTGTTTTAATGTAATAATAATGAATAATATTGTCTACATTCTTTTGAGTTTAAAGAATTTGAATTACGAGTATTACTGCGAGAAACCTGAGTAAAATTATATATAACTAATAATTATTGATTATGGCATGTGAAAAAAAAGTATTTTTTTTAGCTATAATAATAGGTATGACTGTTTTCATTTTTATTAGCAGGTAAGGGACCCCCTCTGGAAATGTTCACATGGTCCTCTTATTAACGAGTAGCGCTGCTGGGATTAAGGAGTTAATGGATCGTTAATTTTAGCATCTTTAATTTATGGATCGACGGAGAGTCAGGTCAAGATTCATACTTACTTACAGAATGTGACCGGTCCCGCGCAAACAGCAGTATTGCATTTCCGAGTGTATGCTTGTCTAGTTATTTGTGAGCGTCGGCAGGTGATGCGGGCAAACACGGATCGGCGAAAACAACGGGTTATCACATCGGTCACATCGTTGCACTGCTCATCGGCAAAATTGAGAGGATAACTAAAAAAACTATCGAAACCAACATACAGCGCGTACGTCAGTTCCGGCGACGACTTGTGTGTAACGTGTTAGAGTGTTACAATAATATTTGATCTGGTACTCAGTACGCGCACTGATCGAGTGAAAAACTGTGAACGGTAATCACTAATGGCGGAGAATTTACCGTTAAGACTTTGGAGGGTTTGAAGGGACGGTGAAGAGGCGAGACAAAATATATGAAAATAATATATTATATTAAAAGTAAAAACCGCTAAGGGATGCGATACAACAATAATAATAATATTGTAAATAGAACACGAACGAAAAAGAAAACACACAACATACGTAATAAACGGACTCCAAACTCCAAAGATGCTAGTAAAGTCTGGCTGGTTCTGCAGTGTGACCACATTAAATGACGACAATTTACCCGCTAAAAACCTTTTATTGTACTTAAATTCACGGCCATTTAGATCTATATGGTTGTGATCAAATTATTTTGTTTATTTGTTAATAGAAGTAGTAAAGAAGTATAGACTACAGAAGTACCATGTATTATTCTATGGAAGTACAGAACACTTTGATGGCTACATGGCACATGATAACATTATATTATGCAATACTTCATAACGCAATATGCATGCTGAAAATAATTTCATTTCAACGAATAATGGTCATGGAAAACGATTTAGGGATTGAATATGGCGAAACTATAAATTGCTCATTACGCCTGTTAGATTATACGAACATTTGATATTTCGATTTGTTAGCAACATCAATGCAATTCAACAAATCAACTTCTCTCAAAATGTTCTTTTAATTTGCTTGGTTTCATACTTTCTGTTGTGAGAACTTTGTTGCACAGAACACATTGAGGCTTCTCGACACTTTTATCAACAAACTTAGTAAAACCCCATTGTAGAAAAGCTTCTTTGTATAACCGTTTTTTCCCCTGTGACATGGTTCCTGATTCAAAGGAAAATTATTAAAATCCAACTTTTACTTCACAAAATAATCAGAAAATCGACAATACTGATCGATATTCAGTAGACGGCAGAGACAAGTACACTAATGAACAAACAGCGAACGACTGTGACTGTCTGATGGTTAAAATATTAAAACCATTAAATTAAATAGGTATCGATATCATTTTATATTTTTATAATAATAGAATATAAAATGTGTAGACAATTGTACAACAAAAAAAATTCCAGGAAATTCGATATAATGTAATATTCTAAGTATTATTTGAAGGTAATAAAATGATCAGTGTCATTAGGACATAATAAAAGGTATTTCCCAAAACTATTAACAACAGTATTATATTATACAATTTCATTTACAGTCATAATACACAATCCACATGAGTAAATGGATAATAAGTACTTAAAATACAAATAAATAGTAAGTTTAACTTTTACCGCCCAAAAAATCGTGTTTTTACCCCTTAGGGGGTAATTACCCCCGGGTTGGGAACTGCTGCACTAACACAACATCATACACCATGGCACCTCAACCGTTGAATCTTTCATAACAGAAGAACAAGTAAGGCTCAACGCTGAACTTTGATGCATACCTACTCACACACTAAATCTTTTCCTTCCCTTCCCCCAAATACTCTGATCACTCTCGACGTTACCTCTCATACATTTTATCATCTATATAATATTTCACATTCACCGTTGGTACTCGCAGTGCCACATAAATACATAATCTAGACATTTTGCGTCCGGTATATTTTTTTTTCCGGTGATAATAGAAATTGGCATTGGGCGTCCCCGTAACTCGTAAGTGATCTACCCATGGGAAATATGGTGGATAGATTCTCATGAACCTTTTAGATTTTGAGCAATTAAAAGAATATTTGTTTTACAATAATGTGTGTTTTTTTAAAATATATTGTTTAACAATTTAATGAACCCCTTTCTCTTGATGATTTAAGGTTAATAATGAAATAATATGAATAATATTAATTCAACTTAGCAGCTACCGTATAATAACAATATCAATATAATTTAAAATATCCTAGACTGACATACCGTCTCCGCTCAGAATCGTTTTTCGTATACAATGATATTATATCATTGAATTCAAATTTAATACCATCCATTAAAGTACAGTGATCTACTTGTAGCCTACTGTACAGCGGAGCGACATCCACTTGACCCGCTTTTTTAAATATGATGTGATATTGTAATGAATATAATCAAATGCATATAATTAATAAATATTTTTTTATGCATGCATAATGACCTATTTTGACCTTATAAGCAATTAATATACTCAATAGTTTGAAAATCGCGGTAAATAATAGCGTATTGATATAGTAAAAAACGCAAAATTGATAACTTCCAAAGACCACAACTACGAAACTAAGTCCGACCGACAAATTCTGATTGCACCATTATTCTAAAATATTATCCTACTGTACAGCGGAGCGACATCCACTTGACCCCCGATTTGGTCGAAAATTGGTTTTCCGTAAAAATTCCCGTTTTTCCCTTAATTTTTCATTTGTTTTTCACGGCGCTCATGAAAACTACTGCGAAATTTTAACTTTTGACCCCCCAAATTACCAACTAGATTCACTTTCCTATCAGAAAAGGTACTATTGAAGAAAATCAAAGCTTTTTTAATGTCCTAAAACGTGATGACAGACACAAAAATAAAAAAAAAACACACATCATTGTAAAATCAATACATTCATCGCTCCGCTCAGAATCTAAAATTAAATACCCATAAGTATAAAAAACAAATATTAGTCATCCAATTTCATATCTAATTTAAATATTTTTCGAAGAAGCCTGGAATGAGGATTAATTGGTTGAACGGGAAGTAGTCGGTTATTAACATTTTTGCAACCTCTAAAACGTCTAGTTGTGCCTATCACTGACCTCTATAGTCCCATACTCCTGAACATCTTCCTTCCCTTCGAATATGGGTACCAAAACATTTTCCCTCCATTCTTCCAGTATTTTCTCTTTCACTTATATCTTATTATAGAAATCTGTAAAAATGAAGTTTAAATTCCAATAATTATTCTAATATATGGGTAGAATTTTTTTTTTAATATGTTGGTTGTGACTTTTACAAATTAACTTATCACACTTCTGAAAATTCAATTTCCTGGAAAACAGTACAAAAACAGTGCTACAAACAATTAAGATAATGTCAGAGCACTGTTTGTTTTCTCTCTGTAGCTGATGAGCATAAAAATAAAATGCATTCACAGAAAATCTTTTTTTTTATGTTTTTTAGTAATTTTAGAGTAAATTATTACATTATAATAATTATAATTAATATTTTTTGGGGTATGACATATAGATTTGTTTAAACTTTAAATATTGTCTTAAAGCAATTAAAGTTAATTTAAATTGACATATTTTATTTTTTATTTTTAAAGTATTTATTATTTCAAACCCTCAAAAATATTGTCCTCTATTATATTTGTAATAGGTGATTTGGTACTGGTTTGTTATAACCGGAGTGGAGGGGCTATCAAAAGTTCTCACTTACCAGGATGGGGTTATAACAAACTTTTAGTCTAAGATAACTCAAAAAACATATAAACTAATTCTATATGACTGATTTTTATCTACATTGCATGTGGCTTCCAGGAAATAACAAATATTGCCCTCTTAAATATAAAAGTAATTTAGATAATTAATAAGCACAACAAAAATTATTTAAGAAACTTTATTATGTTTAATAATAACATGCTATAGTATTTTTAATAATTTGTAATTGTATAATATTAATTTATTGAAATGGTATGAAATATTTTATTGCTCGAAATCATCATATTTTTTGCACAATGTAAGGAAGATCTTTTGTATATTGGGTGTTACTGTCACTGTCTTATTATCTTAACATTGACATGTTAACAAAATATGTTTTAAGAGCAGTTATATATATATCTTTTGGTGTTAATAACATGTATATTATAATGCTCTATATATTTTTTGAATTTATAATACTTATACAAACAATAAAAAACCTACAGAATCAATTTTTTAAGCAAAAATAAAAATATAACAGACCACAACCTACGTAAACATTTGTCATAATCTAAATAATACAATAATTATGTCATACAAATACAAATACACACAATATAAAATGTATATGAGTTTATAGACACAAATAATTTAAGTAGCTCACTTAAATGAGATAATCACCCTTCCATTATTAGATTAAAATTTAATAACAAACAAAATTAATAACGACAGTGATTAATAATAAATCTATTAGTAAATAAAAATGTATGTTTTCGATTTTGTTTTTATGAGCCAATCAATAACACTAATGTTTATAGTATATTATAAATAAATTGGGAATGTAAGATGTTTATATAATATTATTAACACAATAACTGGTTTTAACGTTTATACAACGTATCACAGAATAAATATATCATTACATCATGACATTTTCAAATTTAAATTAATCCTATTGCATATTTAGCATAATGAATTTCAGTTATGAATAAAATTATTATCTAAACAAATTGTGTGGAGAGTATAATATGTAAACTAAATAAAAAATGAAGAAATATTGTTGTAATATACTTATTATAGTCATTACTATTATTATTATTTGTGTTCTACTAATTGATATTTATCTAATTGAGATGGAAAAATATATGTATAGCATACTCTTGAGCTTACTTCATTATAAACTTCAGTTAAATAGTTTGAAATTTATAATTAGTTAATTAATTTACAATAAAAATAATCACTGTACTAAAAATACATTATTACAATTATTATTAACGAGTTTCTGACCACAATACCTTATGAAAAATAATAAGTGTAACATAACATATTGATGCATTTACATTATGGTTTTCAGTTATAACTGTATATAATAAAGTAACAGTATTTAATTAAAATGGTAATTTATATTCTTTTTACCTGTACGGCTTAAAATATTATTTATTTCATTTTTAATAGTTAAAAAATCTATATTAATAAAATTATACAACACAACTATATCAATGTCGTTCTATTTTAATGAAAAATATAATGGGAATGTTAAATCATTGATTCGAAACAGCTATAGAAATTATTTAGCTAGTTTATAAAAAAAGCTTTTTAAAAAAAAAAAAAATTGAATTACTTAATAACAATAAAATGTTTTGAAGGTGATAGGTATATGTAACCAATTTGTTATTTTCAGTGCATCAGAATTGTAAAAAAAAATAGATACCTACAATTAAAATTGAATGGTTTTATGGTTAAAATTGTTACATAAAAAATAATTTTGATGTTATATTTTTAGATTCTAAATTTTTAACTAATGAAAATGGTAATAATAGATTCGGTCATGGAACTGATACAATAAAACAGAATGAAAACTAATTATTAAATATTCAAAAATAATTAAGTTGTTCTTTTTATTTTTTCATACTCTGATTTTGTAAATCGTTTGAGAATACTAGAATATTTATATTAATTATAAACCTACATTTTGACAGTCAAGTTTTCATTCATTATATTCAGGTACCATGTATAAAAAAACAAATAACAAAAAAGTAAATAGGCGTTTAATTTACTAGTTTTTTTAAAAATATCTAATAAAACCATTAAGTTAACTTACTGAAGGTGTTTTATATGGATGTAAGACTTTGAAACTTATAAAAAAATGATTTTTAATGGAAGAAAATTAAATATAATGGAAAAGTACAAACACATGAGTATGAAAATATTGACTAGATTAACTAATTTGTCTCTGTTTTGAGACTATTTGATTCATATTATTTTGTTCACCAGATTTTATTAAAACATAAGGCTAACCTAACTATCACACCACTAACAGACCAAATGACACACTGATTACATATCGCTTAATGGTAACCTTCACCAAAGTTTTTCGAAATGGTAATTAGCAAATCCTGGGTTTTTACGTACATCCCAATACGTATTATTATACTCCCATGTTTCAATACCATTTCTAACAGTTTTTCTAAACCATTTAGGTTCATGAGGTTCTCCAGTTTCTTCTTTTTGTTTACGACGTTCACGCTGCGTTTGCTCTAAATTGAGTTTCATAGATTCCGCACGATTCAGATTTCCTTCCTCTAGTAGCCTTTGTTAATAAAATGAATTAGTTATTAGCCAATTGGCATAATTATAAAAAATAATTCACAAGAAAATTAATTCTTTTAAAATACATTGGTAGGCTTGGTACCTTTGATCAGGTCGAAATCGAGTATCAGTTTTTGGTAAAATCTTGGCTGTTTCTAAGTCAAGCTCATTTAATTCCATAGCAAATCTTGTAAACCCATAGTATAACTCATAGTCTTCTGGCATAGTACCTATAAATTAAAAATATTTATTGATCTACTCAAAATTAAAAACATTGTTCGTTTTATTCAAATACCTGGTCTCCATATACATTTCGCAGAAGGTGCAGCAGCAACTCCACAATAAAGAGCTTCATTCCATTTACCAAATAGTTTACGTACAACTTTTCCTTCATTATCATCAATTACAACACCATGTATTTCATGACGTTTAGCAGAAAAATAACTAGCCTATAATTAATACAAAATAATAAATTTGGTTTTCAAGAGATTAAATAAAAAATAAGTACACACAAGATTTATAATTAATACTATTCACTATTTAGACTCCCAAAATAAATTAAAAAGATAAAAAAAATTATAATTTGTCTTAACATAATATTACATAATATGACGTGATGATTACACAAATACGAACCTTCAAAAATGTTAATTTGCATGTAATATTTTTATCCAAATTGGTAATTTTCAGTTCACCATATTGATCAACAGATCTTTGACCACCAAATAAGTTATGAACACAAGTTGTCACCTTATTCCATCTATAATGATCTTTGCTATCCTGACATAGTAATTGTACATTTACATACCCTAAAAAATAAAAATTTAATTTTAAAATATGATTAAAAATCTATAATATATTCAATTTCTTTTCACATTTAACAAACCTGTTGGTTGAAACTCCATCGATTTCCCCCAAAATTTAGTCTTAATTCTAACATCTTGCCAAAATATAAAATTTTTTGATTCAGCATGACATACACTAACTGGTGGATGATGACTAACCTAAAACAAAATGTAAAAACCATTAATATAAAGGATAAAAATTAATAAAATAATTTTTTTTTATTACCTGCTCTGCAATGAATTTGAAGCCTTTATCATCTCGTATACATTCATAGGTCTCACCCAAAAGTGGGTTAAATGGTTTTGAACCAGCTCGATAATAACTGGATCCGTAACTAGACACTGCAAATGCAGCTACATATACCATGCGTTCATAGACATCAGATTGCTCTGATGCTTTATCTAAAAGTTCACTGTATTCTAGTTCTTCACACATACGCTACACATATAAATATATAACATATAAATAAAAGTACTATTTTTACACTTAATAACCATAAAAATGAAGATGGATTTAAAAAATGAACTTTGATATTTCAATTTTGTTAAATTCAACAAACAAATTTAACGCATAAAAAACTACTACTAAAAATTGATATTATATGTTTAAAAGAAAAAAATATACAACAAAATAATTACATTTAAGTGTTTACCTGTAACATATTAAGAGGTTCATTAAGTGCCACCGGCATCGAAACTTGGGAGAGATCTTTACCAATGTTTTTGCATAAGAGATTCCATAAGGACAATCCTTCAGTATCAGGTTTTGGACATGGTAGCTTTGTACGCCGTCCAGTCATATTCCGGATATCACTAGATCCTCCACAATCTACTATAGGAAATAGTAACAATAATTATTTTCGTAGTAACAAAAATGAAAATTTGTGTATATGATATTATATATTTATTGTATTTTACTCAACTCACGCGAAAGTATTTATCCGTCTTCCATTATAAACATTTATTTTTGGCAACTCACGGAAAATATTAATAATTTTAAAACGGGAAAATGTCTTATCAGAGCATATTTTGTAAAATGTAGAAAGGGTGATTAGTATTTACTTCTGACAAATGCATTGATTTTACGAGTACAGGGGGAGAAATATAGTCCGCCTGAACTTTTACCAGTGTGCAAACTTTAACAGAGTAGCCACTATCGAATGTGCGAAATATTTGAAATTTTGCCAAACAATCATCATATAAATAAAACTGAAACTGTCTCATATCATTATGAAATAAATAGTATTTGATAATATGCTGATTGTCCGGATAGTATAAGAAATGTAAATTATAATTTATTTTCATGAACGTGATTATACGGAAATTCGTAATTTTTAACTTCCGTAAAATATGGTAAATGCAAAAATGATTTTTGCTAGAGGGTGAATAATGATAAAAAAACACAATTTTGTACATATACCTAACAAGGAGGGGCGGTGAATATTAAAGAGTAGGTTCTGAGTAGGTGTCAAACCAGTAAACTGGGTTACGTAAAATAAATCGATTTTTCATATTTCAATTAAGAAATTTATATTAATTCATCCCTTAACAGTTTTTTATTTTTTATTATTTATGGTGCAGTAATTCTGAGCAGTCATAAATGTATTGATTTTACAAAAATTTTTAAATAATTTAAAATATTTTGGTTGTTTTTGGGCTAGTTATAGAAATTTGGAATTGTTGAGGTTTTTTTTCTTTTCATGTTGACGAAATAAAAATTTTGTTTCTAGGTTAAAAAGCTTAATAAAACACAAGGTTCCACAAATAAGATTTTCTTACAGCATTTCAAAAATATCTAAATTGCATATATTATTTACAATTTTTTAATGGCAAAGACAGTCCATGATATTATTATATTACAAAGTATATTTGATGATATTATTATGAATAAAGTAGGTAATTTATTCACCTATTTACGCGGAACCTTGTTTTAAATTTTCAGTTCGGCCATAACGTTCAATATGAATGCGCACGTACTGTGCGTTACTTGTTCATTATTACTGTTCGATATTTCGCTCTGTAATCGCTGTAGTCGCGAGTTAACTATTATTAACGTCATAATTAGGGCCCGGAAGTTCATGCATTTGCATGTTTTTAATGAGTGCATACAAAAGTTGCTGTATGAGCTACAAATTTGAATCACAACCTGATGAGTTTAAAAATGAAATTTTAGTTTGCATATTTTCGCATATTTTGAGGTTTTTTACATAATATGCATATTTTAAAAAAAAATTGCATTTTACTGCATTTTATTGCATTTTACCTTTGATATTTTTTTTTTTCATTAATATTTTATAGAAATTTCGGTCTTTGAGTATAAAAACCTATTTAAAATTATTCAGGTAATACTTAAATAATTTAATATTATGTAATTACTAGGGCCCGGAAGTCCATGCGATAATTCATGATATTTCTCTTTACAAAAATATGTTGGCTGATAATTGCCGTTCATTTGTATTTGAAAACCTGTCAAAGTCACTGGTTGTAAATTGTAATTCCTAAAGTAAATATAACATAATATACCATATTAATTAATAAATACATTTTGCTTGTTTTTTCCCCATATTTTAATTATTTTTTTTTACCAAAAACGAAAATAACTTGAGTTTTTCTTTTTTTTAAATGCATATTTAGCGCATATTTTATAGATTTTAAGCGCATATTTGCATGCATATTTTGATAGTTTTTTATGCATGAACTTCCGGGCCCTAGTCATAATTAATTATTTGTTTTTATTACAACGTTTTTATTATGAAGAACAGCGCCCGTAATGCGGGCATCGTTCCCCCGACCGCCACGCACACCCAATTCGTTTGAAAGAAATTTGTCTACTTCGTTGTTGTCACCGAGTCAGTTGACAAAAAAAAAAATTTCACCTATCTTCGTAAAAAGTGTAGCGAACTTCTCTGCTTTCAAGACCACCTTGATCAACATCACCAGCCCGAATAGTTTTACGTGCAGGGCTTCGTCGTCATACCTAATGATTCAACCCTTAAGACACCTAGGCCATAGTAGTATCATGGGCTATTTACACCAATCCGATTCTAGTTTCTACACCTGTGGTTCTCGACCTTTTTTGATTTATGTCACCTTTAGCCACTAGAATCAAACACTGCGTCACCCTAACATCACAATAATAAACAATCTCAACTGTATATTTTAGAATTATTCTTTTATTAATTAAAAAAACAGTACGCATAAAAATAATTAGTATACACTTTATTTGAGTAGCTGGGTTCAATAAACGTGGTCACTTTAAACTTTAAATTGGTTAATATGTTAAGATAAAATAATAATTTGAATTATATTATGAGTATTATATTAGTAAATAGTACATTCAGCGTTATCTTTAGTAAATAAAAGTATAAACCGGTTTTATTGCTAAGTAATAAAATGAAGTAACTTTTATTCGTATAATAAGCGAATAACACTTTTAAATTATTATTTCATTGTATTCCTCGTCAAAAAAACTATATAGATGAATATGTTTTACACTAAATCAAGTAGACTAATAAATAATAAAGGTATAATGAAATGAAAAATACAGATACGAACTATTTGAGGTATGCTATTTACATGACAGGGGCGGCAATAAATAACAATATGATTTTTATTTTTTTCCTTTTCCCGTGGAGATTTCGTGTCACCCCTAAGCTGGGTCCATGTCACCCTTGGGTGACATACCACCCCGGTTGAGAGCCACTGTTCTACACATATATTCCTCGTCACCTCCGTACCTACAGATTTGTCATTAGAAACCTGAACCACTCCACATTAAATTCTGATATATTAAATTTTATGAATTAACTATGTCCGAACTAGGCCACAATGTCAAATACGTTCACAACGCCAAAAACATCACAAAGATGAAATCCCCTTCCTTTATTCTTTGTAGGGGTTCAACTTCAAGAGGATAAAAATTATATTCTTGGCATCTCTTCGCTACTCAACACAAAAGTTTCCATCGAGAAACCACACATCAAGAAACTTGGCCCTTCTTTGCCTTCTTATGCCACAGTTGTCAAGCCTACGGTTACACGACAAACAATTGCCATCACAATCCGAAATGTGTCAAATGTGGAGAAGACCACCACACGGAGGATTACTCCAAAGACCGTAATAGTCCCGCCAAATGCGCGCTGTGCTCCAAGGACCACACCGCAAACTTCAAGGGTTGCCCGGTATTCAAAGCCGCTTCAAAAAAAGCCTATCCAAGGGTCCCTCTAGCCAAACGCCCGATATCCTACCCTCATCAAACAAAATAAAAATCATATACAGAGCCACCACGAATCAAAAACCAACAACCGGATCGTATCGCCGAAATTTTTTCAAGTTTAATTTCTAATTTAAATGCACTAATCAGTCCCTTATGTCCCTCCTCTTTTCTATTCTAAATTAACTGATCTTCGGTTAATCAACTATTTATAGTGTTTTCTATTCTCAGCACAACACGTATAAAAATTGTTGTTGCATATGAAAGCAAGCTTAATGTTCTATACTGTTAGTGTTAGCACGTATTTGCTCTTGCTCTTGGTATCGGCACTATTAAGCATTTTGTAAAATCCTTTCCCGTTTCATAGATTCTAAAGACTACCTAGTTAATATAGCATATTATTGACGTTTTCTTAACTCTTAATACATTTGCTGGTATTTCGTCTACCCCTGGAGCTTTCCTTTAACTTATTTAAAGCTTTTTCGAATTCCTCCTTCATTGTGGATTAGTCTTTGCCTTCTGAGTTTAGTCGACCTTCCTCTTTTTCATCTTCATCTACTTGTGTGCCTTAAACCTCTTCCTCACTGTATATATGATCCAAGTTTTCTTTCCAACAATTTGCTATTTCCGATTCTTCAAACAGAATCTCACCACTTTTCCCTTTGATACATGTTATTCAGCTATAGGTATAGTTTATATTGTTAAATTTCTCTAAATATAATATCCAAATACTAATCACTATTTCTTAAAAATTACAAAACATACGAGTTTAACATTTTGAATAGTGGTTCCTCCAATGTTCTAGATGTGCAATAAGAAGGGATTTAAAATGATTCGCAATTGATTGAAGATGGGCTCACACAGGAATTTATTTTCAGAAAATAGAAATCTATAAATATCTAAATAGAATAATATTTTTTTTGTACATATAAATTTGGTTGCCATTGGTTACAGAAACCAAAAGTGATATTTGCTTGGAATGATTGAATAATATAATTTACAAAATTGTATTATTTGTTGTCATCGAAACTTGGCATAAACCTTGATGATATAGTAGGCAGCCCCGTTCTTGGAAAAATCTTGATTTTCAAACGGGTAATTATATGTTGCACGTTCATGGGTATAGGAATATAGAAATAGCTTTGGATAATTAACTCTTGCAATTCAAAACTACCGTCTATCTTATTTTAATTTTATTTATCTTGGGTATCACATATTAAAAGTATTCAAATTATATATAAAGTGTAATTTTTTAAAATTTTTCTTTTATTGAACTTAAGCACGGCAACTATGGCCATTAGGTGTTGTTGGGGATTATGCACTGTGATTGGTAAGGTGTTGGCACAGTAAGGTTTTTTTAAAGTTGATACGGTAGGTAAGCAAACACGTTTATGCGTGGCAATGTTTTTACTACTACAAATCCGGGTGGTCATCCATCCGGGAACTAGTAACAGCGGGCGTTATTTACTCTCAGTAGCATTGCGCGACTGGTAGCAACCAACACGCTGCCCTAAGTCATGGTGTAATTTATAAACATACAAATGTATTATTACATGCACAGAAATATTTCACTGACTGTCTGGGAAATACTTTAAAAGAATAAGTTTTTGGTCTTTTGCAATGCTATTTTTTGTTGTTTTTAAGTGCAAATTAAATCCGAGTCCTAGTTATTATGATTTGATATAATTCTATAACTGTATTTTATATTTGACCAAAAAAACACCCAAATAACACTATTCAAAATCTCTGCAGCTTAATTTAAGAAGTGTAAATTAAGTGGTGGTCAAATAATTTTGTCATGTTGGGGGGGGGGATTTTTGATACTTTGATCATTAAAAGTATAATTAATGGTTATCGTTGTATATAAGTTACTATAAATATTGAAAAAAAATATGAGGGGGATTTATTCTTGTCATCACTCCACTCAATTTGAACACAACTGGGTAAATCTACGGGTATTTAATTTGTCACGAGCAACCCCGTGCAAAATTAACTAGTACTATATTATAATACTATAGTAAAATCTCGCTAGTTTGACAACCTAAGTATTCCGACACTTCTTTCTTCCTTCTTCTTTCTCATACATGAGAAATGCCATTTTTAAATTTGATATAAATAAAGATAAATAATAATACGATAGGCTCAATATGATTTTGAATATAGTGTACATACAATAAGGTAACACTAATAGCACTTTAATCAGGAACAGATGCTTAACAACTCTTAATAAACTAATAAGCAAAATAAAATTTATGAGTTCATCCAAAAATACATTCATACATAATTATAATTTATGACAATTTCTTATTTTGGTCAAACCCTCTCAATCTGGAAATTCCTGGTCACATATAAAAGGAACTAGTGACTGTTTATATTTTATTATATATATTTTAAAATATTTAAAATATTACTCACCTCCTTGCGGGTTATTGTATTCAGATGTGGCCCCGTCACTGTTTTCTGAAGATATAGATCCATCTTCAGATGATAAAGATCCTGCTTCAGAAGATGTATCTGAAGTTTGGGTGACTACTTCACCAGAAATTAATTCATTTGTTACAGTTTCATTAATATCGTTAATTTTACCACCTTGATATTCTTCAGCATCAAAAAATACTTCTGAACCACTTACGCCAGAACTATATGATAAAGATGAACTTAGAACCTAAAAATAATAAACAATATAATATCGTTATTACAGTTAAATATTTTATTTAAATCTATATTATGAAATCTTACAGGATCTGGAAAATTTGATGCATCTGAAGTAATGTGAATATTATTTAATTTAGCACGAAGTTCACTATTTTGTTGAATGGCCTTATTTAAAGCTACTCGATAATTAGATAATTTGTCATCGCTCGCATCACCAACAAAAATATGACTGCGTTCTTCATTGATTGCATCCATTATACACTTAAAACTATTTTGAACTTACAACACAATGATTGGTTAACATTTTATACTATACAATATTTAAAAATATAAACATTCTACTTACTATCTTTTGCTAAAATAACAAAATCAGTATAGAGTTGAAGATCACTAGGTGATGGATTAACAGTTAATGATGGATTGCTATTGGATAAATGTTGAGAAGCTATTCCAGTAGGCTAAAATGGAAAAAAATAAATAGCGTCTGAAAATATATATTTGTATTTGATGCTATATTTACAAAACCAGACAAATCTGTAACATCAACAGCTTTATTTGTTGATTGACTGATTGATTGATTCATATCAATACCCCAACCAGCAATTGTACCACCCCAACTACCACCACCACTTTTTTTTTTACGCAATCGAAACCTGGTGCTCTTTTTGGCTACTGGAATTCCATCAAGCACACCAACCTATCATAAAGAACAAATAGTTGTATAAAAAAAAAGTTGATTAATTATAAATAAAATAACAATAATATTAATAATTACATCATTATCAACTGATTCTAATTGATCAAGTATTCGGTTTAAAGACTTCAAATTTTGTTCAACTTGCTTAATTTCTGAAGTTGCTGGATCCAATTGTGAACACCAGCCATTTAAGCGTACATTCGGAGTACAGTTTTTAATTGACTCTACAGGAGATATTACTGTATAATAAAATCATTTAAAGATTATTATTTATTTTACAAACCACTCTATCATATGCTATTAAACCTCAACAATGTTTGGATACTTATTAATAAATATATGAAATACACTACTTAATGTGAGCCAATACAAATGTGTTTAAAATATTATGGTTCATGGGTTCATTTATTAGTTTATATTTATGATATTATTAATATTAATATATTGATACTAACAAGATGTTTTTTTTTGTAGTGGAGATTGAGTCTGTTTTGTTTGACCAAAAGTTAGAACATGTTGTCTATAGAGACGGTGTTGCTTTATTTCTTTTACCCATTCAGAAAATGCTTCAAATGTTTTTGCCTTTAACATAGAACAACATTTAGTTATATAATTTAACATTAATAATTCAATATTGATATTGAGATTTATTGATTGAGAACAATTAAAACTTCAAGGTTGTTGAACACAATATGTCATACATTTTTAAATAGTGTGACACAATATATAAAAAAATTATATTACTAAGTATTTTACATTACGAGCCTTAGAAAATAAAATAATCATTGGACACATACACATAGTTTTATGCCAGGTACAAATAAAATTATTACCAACACATTTTTTGTACAAATTCCCCACAGTACCATTAATTTAGTTATCTTTGCACATAATAAATATTACATTTGTCATTTTATAACATAAAATATTGTGTGGCATGGGCAGGGAAGAGAGCTATATCAGTCACTAGCAACGTGTGTCTTGATGTTTCCCATGCCTTAGCCGTAAACCAGGATGGATTAGGATTTTGAACTCAGGAACATATTTAGTGGCCCTCCACTAGGCCTGTATTTGGAGTAAATACTATATGTAAACATTAAAATAGATATGAAGGTATAAAGCATAATATTAGGTAACAATTGTACTGCATTTATCATAATATTAGTTAATAATTTTAATTAAATTAAAATATAAGTCCTTTTAATCTGAACTTCTATTGTAATATTTATTAAATTACATAATATTTAACAGTTTAAAAAACGAACTACCTAACTTACTTTTTTAAAAATAATTTTAAATACCAGCCCTAAATGTAAAATAAATTAATAATTATTATATTATATTAGTGGGTTACCTAATTGAGATTATATAGTATTACATAACATTCACAACAAAAACAACATCAACATCAGTTATTACTCATTATTCAGTTTCTATTAAACTAATATGAACATTTTATTATTAATAGTGAGTAATGACTATTCCTTTTTTGCTCTCGTAAATAAAAATGTCTAAAACTGATAGTTTCTATAGTGGAATATAGACGCGCTAGTTGCAGCTTCGTTAACTTATTAGTAGGACTCGGAAGTTGTAGAAGATGCATATTATTCTATATTATGCTCTCAATTTTAGTAGACCGAGCTAGAAATTTGAGCTATACATATAATGGTCAGTTTAAAAATCGAATATTTATTTAAATAATTACTTTGCTTATTTCGTCAATATTAGGAAAATTGTATATTTCTTGATTATCATACGCGTATTATGCATATATTTAATATTTTCTAAAAAAATTGATATTTTTCCTTCTTAACCTTTGTATTTTAATAATGATATTGGATATTTATAGAGTTTATTGTAATCGTAGCAGTAGACTATTAATTTAACTACAATTTAACATGGGAGAGATGTGCACTTAATCTCAATCGCTTTAATCAGATGTACTATCTTTTTGAATATATTTTTTTAAAACTATTTTTTTCAGTTCAATAAAATGTCAAAATGTCATACAATTCTCCTCCCTATTTAAAAAAATATAAATTAATTTTTCAAAATTTTACATTTTTTTTTTAGTGCAAATTAATAACAACATAAAATGGGTATTCTGAAATATTGAATTTGTATGAATATTCATCAAATTCTTTTGAATATTTGGCATTTTTCATGAAATATTGAAATTTTTTCGTATATATTTGAATGCATATTTTTGCTCTTTTAGCTATTATTACTTTCAAATCCTACTTATAAGTATGTGACCATATAGAAATTTCAGTAATTTTTTTAGTAAAACAATTATTTTTAAGGGAAAATATTTTTCTTAGATAATAAAACATAGTTTAGGGATATTTTTTGGAATAATATAGCTATTATATGTAATTTACAATCAGGTTACAATTTTCAATAAGTTTTTTTAGCCTTCTAGCAGGATTATGTATAAATGTGTGTAAAGAATATAAATACATAAATGGATTATGGATTAATATTTAAAGTGATTCATTTGGTTGGTTAAAATACTATTTTAGATATATTATCGAACTATTATTAATTTGTAGTTAGATCAAATTTCAAATATTCATAACAAAAAAAAAAAGATATTTAAAAAAGATATTTGCCAGTATTGTACCTGTGGTATATGAAGAATAAATCAAAAAAGACTTCAGATATCAAAAAAATTTCTAAAATAATAATTATTTTGGTTAGTCTAGGTAAACATCCATAGTTAAAAAAAGGGTGGGTAAGTGGATGTCGCTGTGCTGTACAGTAGGTTACGAGTGGGTCACTGTATAATGGATAGTATTAAATTTGAATTCAATGATATAATATCATTGTATACGAAAAATGATTCTGAGCTGAGACTGTTTGTCAGTGTGGATATTTTATATTATATTTATATTGTTATTTATAATTATTAATACGGTAGCCGGTAAGTTGAATTATTATAGTAGGCAAACTTCTGAAGAATCTTGAATTAAATTTTCAAACCTTAGATTTAAAAGGAAACATTTTTCTGAATTTCTAACTAAATATCAAATGTCTATGGAAATATTTTGGTGTGTTAACACATAATGTGATATCACAACCAAATTTTAAAACTGATAAAACTGTATAAAGAATTGTATAAATTTGCTATGAAAGAACATAGAATATTGATAAAATAATAAAGGTAGATACATAATTATATATATATATATATATATATTATAATTTATATTATTGTATATGTTTATTGTTTAATTATAAATGAAAATGTATCGAAAAAAAATTTTATTTAGTATATTAATTGTTACACTTATTTTAACATATTTGAAGCAGTTTAAATTAAGACTTCGAATGGTAATAAATCCCAGGGGATCCCATTATCAATGAAAAATTTTGAGCATTCGGGCATTCCCTTGTCATATAATCTACTACAAAAAAAAAAAAAAATTAATTGAGAAGTCAGTTTAAAATTTGGTCATAGGTAGTCCCCCTTCTATGTTACCCTAAACATATTTAAATTAAGTTGAAGGTCAATAGTTAAGGCTAAAAACCAGTGAGTTTGGCCCCTGAAAAAGACATTTTTATATCCTGGCACTTATGATATAATATGTAGGTATACTATGGGAGTGGGGACAATGAAGAAAATACCCCCAGAAGTTTATTATTTGTTAGACTTCATTCCCCCCTACAAAATATTAGAGCTAGTTGCGCCTAAGATGTATGTGATAATTTCAACAAAACTAAATGTTAGTTAATTTATTTTAACTCGCAGTGGCATAAGGTGCATTATGTTTAGTAGGAAAGGGGAAATGTCCTAGATTAATTTATAAAATAGTGTATTCTGTTTTATTTTTAAAACAGTCAAGTAATCAAATTATTTTGTTTGAAATTAAAGCATAATGTAATTCAATTTAAAACTATTGAAAATTAATAAGTTTAAAATGTTTTAATAATTTGTAGAGTTTATATAGGATGATCAATTTAAAGTAACACTCATTATTTCAGACAACACTAATTTTTTTGTCATAAAAAAACATAATTTTTTATTATTTATCCCTATATTTTTTTAGTATTTACTCTTAAAAATGACAACTTCATTTTTTTATTTCATATTTCTAACCAAAAGTTTTCAATTATTTGTAGTAATTTGTTCTATAAAAATAAAATTTTGGACAAATAGTTTATTATTTATAATAGTATTTAAGTTTAGATACCTAAGTGAAGTAGTGGACCAGCATTTTGTTGGATATCTCTGTACTACAAGAGTAATTCCTCTCTACTCATCAGAACTTTATATACTTACAACTCAAAAATTAAACATTCAAAATTACATTTTTATATATTGAAGTCACTAAAAATATTCTACTTTGAAATAAGGAATTTAAAATGCATGTTTTTATTAATATTTTTTAAAAATAATAACAATAAAAAAAAATATAATTAATTATGTTTATTGGAAAAATTTAGTTTTTTAACAACTAAAAATTGTTACAAAAATATATTCAATAGTTAATAATGTTACACGATAGGTAATTAGATCACCCGGTAGTTTAAGCAGTGTAATGCTACGCCCTACAACATAACATTCTCTGTTATGCATATTCATGGGCGTAGTTTGGCATAATTATATGTGGGGCTATATAGGACTAGAAAAATATACCATTCAAAAAACTCATTTCGTTTAATTGGAATTAAAAAGAAAGAGAACATTTTCTTAAAAAAAAAACAATTTATATTTGACTTCTTCTTAACCTGGCATTTTATTTTAAAATATATAAAAGATAAAACAATTAAAATGTATTATTAAATCAAACATAGGCGTCTGTGTTTTTCTGAAAAATATTGAGTACATTTTTAGATTCTATTGCATGTGATAAATCTCTTTCGATATGAAGTACTGACAAGTTTGAAAAACCTATAATTTGTCATGGTATTTCTAGTCTAATTCTTTATTCGCCTCATAACAGAAAATTAACGTTCACATGAGGCAGATGATATTGGTATAGTAAGTACAGTTTGCAAAAGTTTATAAAAATTTGGAAAAATATTGTTGTCTACAATGGGTATGATATCATCTATTTCATAATTTTCTTTATTGATCATATTTTTTAGGACTATAATTTCAGCCTTCAATCTTTCTGGACTTATTTATACTATTTATAATTTACATATTAATATTAAATACGTAATTTACATTTATTAACGTTGCAGCGTTGGTCTATAAATAAATGTGTTTATAATAAAAATAAATAGGTATATGTATGTAAGTACAATAGTATTGTCAATAAACATTACACTGCCAATATATTTTGAAGCCTTGATAAATTTCAGAGAAAATTGTAAAAACATTTAAAACTATAATTTCGGATAAAATGTAAAAAATGAAAGTTACACCATAAGAGGATTGAGGGGGCTACATAAATTTCTGTGGGGCTGTAGCCCCCCCCATAGGCCCCATGCTTACTACGCCTATGTGCATATTAAGAATAATTTCTTATTCTCTCCATTATATTTTATTTCACACCAAAAATTATAGAAATATAAATATATGATACATAAAAGTGATTTTCTGAGATCAGTTTTAACTAGCTAAATTAAGTTATATCTTATCATAAATAAATACAAATAATAATACTCACAGCAAACTAATATATGGATTTATCCTAAATTAAATTAGATAGATACTTTTAAAAACCAAATATGTAAGTACTCACTTTTAAATGGTAAATGAATTCTTCAGCATCAATGTCTAATCGTTTTCGTTGATATTTAGTAGATATTACAGATAGTCCAATATCAACTTGACCATGAATTTTACCTCTAGACATGTCCAATGGATTTTTACCATATTTTAATATTCCTTTGTCCAATACAAAATAACGCTGAAAATTTAGTTTACAGTTATCATTACTGTATGTAATTAAATAAAATGATTTAAATAAAACAACATTTTAAACCTTATGCCATCCTTTAAGTGGCCACTTTCGTTTCTTGTGTAAATAACCTTTAAAGATGTCTGGTTTTTTGTCATATCTTTGTCCATCTTTTAGACCTTCAACTATTTCCCATTCTGTACCACGGCGAATAATTTTTTTGGAACCTATCAAAAAAAAATGACACAATTAGCTATTTTTGTTAAAACTAACTGTGCATATTGTTAAAATATAATTAAGTTATATTCCTGTATACATTTCAAATATTATAATACTAAATAATACTAATAAAAACACCTTATTATGTCGATAAGATATTTTTGTATCCATACTCACTACATCTATTCTGTGCAATTACCTGGTTCTCGTCCAAGTTTCCTTTTATGATAAATAAAACCGTCATCTTTTGATTCCACTGAAGGTGTGTTGCTGTCAACACTAGCATCCTATAGTTCAAACATCAGAATTAATTTTGAGTTCATAAATAATTAGCAATAAATTTACCGAATCTGAGTTGGCAACAACTGTTCGTCTTTTGAAACTTAACTGAGGTGATTTTTTCTTCTCCATATCACGAGGCACGGTTATAGAATTGGGACAACTAGCCATCACTGTTTTTATAATACAAAAATTAGATGTATTAATGACTACGGAAGGTTGTTGGTAAACATCTTTGCTCACTTGCCACTGCAGACTGCGATGCCAAGGTTAGCAATTATATTTTTTTAAATAATAATAATAATTAATTATTATTATTATTATGATTGTGATTACTGATTACGAATAAGGTAATAACAATAAAGTATTATTGCATGATTTGTTGTTTAGATAACAGCTGTTATTGTTGCGAATTATGATAAGATAAAATACAGCTGGTGGGTCGTTGGTGGGACTACTGTGGAAATGGCGTTGATACTTGATAACATACTCAGACACGGACTAAGATATATCTTGTCCGTGATAAAACACATACCTATTGTTCTATGCCTGATCCTTAAAAATACAACTTTAATTAAGGTAGCCATTCATAGTTCATAATGGTTTTAACGGTATGTCCTGGTGTACCGGTCAATAAGTTTTTCCCGGCTGAGAGAAAACTAGACTATAACAGATATGGTTCCCGGTGACATAACATTGTATCAACTGGTTGTCCTTATTTTGAATATAAACTACAATACTAAGTTAAAAAAGATTATTCATATTATATATATTATTGTTTTCTTGTTTTCTCTTTTCAAAATTTATTCAAACAAAAAGTATTATTATTAGTTAGAAATTAGTTATATGTAGTAATAAGTAATAACAATAAAAGTAAGTTAATGTAAAAAAAAAATTAAAATTTATTTCGATATAAGTAAAAAATAAAAGAGATTATTCAATATGAATGATACAGATTTGGTATTTTCAAAACTGGCAACCCTAATTATGCTTTATCAAAAGCAAGGATTAAGGATTGAAGGATTAAGGACTATTATATTATTGTGGTAGTCAAAACTGTGATTAAGGATTTATATGCTTAACTGGCCAAATGTAAATAGCTCCATTTAAATTAAATAAATATTTACTTAAATAAGTAATATAATTAATGTATGTATTTTTTTTAGACAAATACAAAGTAAATAATAATAAATTGTCAGTTTCTATAATTATACTCTCATCTTCTCTTTCCTCCTCTTCCACCTTTCCCCCCGCCTCTTCCTTGAGAATTTGGGTTTTTCGAAGATGTAGATTTTGCTTTTTGATTTTTTTGATTTAATGCAGATTTCTTCTTAGCCAACATCCTTTTAGCTTGATTTGCCCTAATAGTAAAAAAATGTATAGTGTAATATATTAATTTAAATGAAGATTAACCGGTTTCAAATATTTGTCAATATACACTTACTCGTATCTGTACTTTTTAACGCCAGACTTGCTTACGTCTGTAAACTGGGAGTCAAAAACAGAACCTCCTTTCTTTTGCTTACCATTAGCAGACTTTGAAGAAAATTTACCACCTAGAAACATTAAGTATTTAATATATAAAGAATAAAAAAATTAACACTACAAACCTTGACCAAAATCTGACATAGCACTCATTTTCTTAGGTTTCATTTTGTTTTTTGCACTCCTAGCTTGGAAATTAGCAACCCTCTGCATTTTCTTTTGATTTTCAATTTCTTCTTCTTCATTAACGTCTTCTTCTTTATTTTTCTTTTTCTTTTTAATATTTTTCTCTATTTTAGCTGAAAAAGCTTCTCTTGATCTTTCTAAAAATACAGTACTTTTATAAATATGAAATTTAAAATACATAAATACAACAATACTCTATTCAGAATAAGCACAAAAACGGACGGACGTTAAAAAACTTGATGTTTTTCACACATCTATCCCCACTATGACTGCATCCACAAATTAGACCAACATGCTTGTCCCACCCCAACGCCTCACGCTTAGTTGTGATGCGTGAAAGCGGTCTGATCTTATTCTGAACATAACAGGCATGTCAAACTCAAAGTATTAACTGGGCCAAATATACTGAATGGTTCACTAAGCAGACCATACATAAACATGTATTGAAAAAAAAAATGTTACACACATTTTTAACTTTATTCATTATTATACAATACTTATTAAATTACACTTTATCAGAAGATAAGATAGAAAAGTAACATAATGTATATCTCTCACTAATATAGGTAGGTAGTTGTGACTAGTGACAAGAAAGGAAAATTGTATAATTTTTTTTTTCAATTAATTTTTCCACGGATACCATAAAAAAAGCGAGCTGAAGGCCGCTGCAGCTCACATGTTTGGCATGCCTGGAATATGGTAAAATGTTTATCAAACTAATAGCTTACTTTTGGCTTCTCCTCGCTCTTTTTGTGTCTGGAACCAATCTCTTTTCTTTTCATCTTTCTTTTTAATAAGAGTACCAATACTAGTTTTTGCCATTTTTTCAGTTTTTTCAGCAAATTCTTCTGTTCGACTCATTTGTCGTTCTTCATACTCTTCATGCATTATACATTTAACCTCATTTCTTAGTGAATCTACACGCTCCTTATACTTATCCAAAATTTCTAGAATACACAGATAATTAAAATAATAATAATTGAATAGTTTATAATAAGATTATTATTAAATTAATAATTCCTATAGTAAATAATAATTGTACATACCAATAGGAATAACACGATTTTTTACTGGATTCTTGGCTTTTCGTATCACTTCTTTTAGTACTCTACGGTCCTGTTCACTGGCAATAGAAACAGAAACACCAGATCGTCCTGCTCTAGCTGTTCTACCAACTCGATGAATATAATGTTCAACAGTTGGTGGCATAGTATAATTTATAACCTAAATATTTAATCATATAAAACATATAAATGTATATTCAATAAATGAACTTACAGCTTTCACTCCTCGAATGTCCAACCCACGAGCAGCAACATCTGTGGCAATTAACAAATCAAGTTCTTCATCTTTAAACTGCCGTAATGCTTCCAATCTTTGAGGTTGAGATAAATTTCCATGTAATTCTCCAGCCTAGTGGAACATTAACTGTAAATTATAAATAAATAATAATATTTAACATTACTTTACCTTAAGGCCAAAAAGTCCCAGTAAAATTTTCACTCTGTGTGCATCAGCTTTGGTTCTAACAAATATCATAGTATGATCTCTAAAAGTACGACATACTAAAGCAGCTAATGTTGCATCTCGGTCTTGTTCTTTTCCTTGGCGTAATCTAAAGCCAATAAAGAGTATTTATTTAAATAACTAACTCAATTATGACTTATAATTTAAACTATGTTTGTATACCTTACAAATTCTTGTCTTAGATTAAAAGCAACATCTGTATTACTGTCTACAAATATTTTAACCGGTTTGCTCAAAGAAACAGTAGCAAGATCATTAACAGCATCAGTCATTGTAGCTGAAAACAACATTGTCTGTCTTGTTCGAGCACACATATTAATAATTTCTTTCATTTGGTCAGCAAAGTTTTCATCTAACATTCTGTCAGCTTCATCTAATACTAATACTTCCAAATCTGATAATGAAAATGAAGGAGTATTTTGTAAATGATCTAATAAACGACCAGGTGTAGCTATAACAACATCAGGATTTTTACGTAAAATTGATTCCTGAAAATGAGAAGTTATAAAAACATACATCAACTTAACATATTATGTATTTATCTTACTTGCACTTTGAGTTCTAATCCACCAACAGAAAGACCAACCTCAACTGATGTAAACTGTGCAAGCTGTTTTGTAACTTGGTATACTTGTACACCCAATTCTCGAGTTGGTACCAATACTAAAACTCTAATACAATACTACAATTAACTTTATATTAAAAATTGAAATACAATTCAAAACTGATTTACCTGGTAATAGGGGTAAAACCTTTGGGCCTATATAAAAGTCTTTCGAGAATAGGTAACATATAAGCCGCTGTTTTACCAGTACCGGTGGCTGCACAACCACAAATATCTCTTCCTAAGAGAGCCACTGGTATTGCAGCCGCTTGTATAGGTGTTGGATGAACATAGTTCAATGCACTTATAGCCTTCATCAAAGGCCTTGAAATGTTCATTTGGTAAAATGAAGCATTTTCTTCAAATGGGGGAGCATCCTCAAAAAATTCTTCTTCATCTTCTACAGTTATTTCATTTTTATTTTCTTCAACTTCTTTTTTTTTTTTATTTCTTTTACCAACTAATTTTTGTCTATCTTTGATACCATCTGAAAAATAAACAGACTGTGAAAATTACATTCATATTAAAACTATAAATTGTTGGCACATAACCTTTTTTGAGTTCATCTTCAGATAACGAATCACAATCTGACTGTTCGTTGTAATCTTCATGCTCTTCGGTAGTAACATCTGGCAGCTGAAAAAAAACACATAAGTTATATTTGAAACAATTGAAAATCATAAATGAGAACACTCACAAAAGACTTCACATATCTACGCGATTTTTCTATTTTTTCGTCAGTCCTATTGGTACCTTTACGTTTTATATATTTCTGTAGATCATCCCACGTGTCGTGATTATACTCTGAAGCCATGTTCAAGAACTTGAATTCGTCATCAAAATATGAATCACCCTTGGTCTTGTGTTTTTTCGGTTGGTGCTGAAAACAAACATCATTAAAAATCTCAACACTTAAGGATGTTTGAATCGATTAATCGATCTAAAATTACTTCGACTTCGACATCGGAATCCGATGAGGCATCGTCCACAGCATCTTCATCGCCGATCGTTTTGATCATGTCCCATTTTATCGTACACATTTTTTAATTCTTTCTGATCACAATTCACAACGTATGAAATACCTCCTGGAAATAGATGTGTATTATTATTGACTATAGCACCAATATAAGGTCAAAAAAAATTAATAGAATATCTGATTCTCTTAAAAAATTACCTGTCATTAAACTTCCTATTAAATAAGATTTCGATTCGTTAAGTGTTTACAATATGTAAATGTATATGTACAAAAATTCTATCTGAATTTTGTTCATTTGTTTAAAATTTAAATGTACACATGTCCAAAATCCGACATAACCTCTAAATGGGACTAAGTGTGATAAAGATTATGAATCCGTGATAAAAAGCACGATAAACACGAGCGGATCACCGCAGCTAGTTCCACGGTAAATATGCGCATGCGTGCACCTTATCACAATGTTATCACAGAATACAGATATTATCAATTTATCATTTAGAAGTTAGAATAAAAATATTAAAATTGTATAAAAAAGTATAAAATTAAATTATGTATAGTAAATAATAAATTAAAGATGTTTAATACATCTATGTCTTATAATATGTATGTATTATGTAAGTTATTGTGGTTTTGAAGAGGCATCATAATAAACATGATCAAAGTCAGTATGTATTGTTTGGCTCGATCGCTCTTCACTATTAATCGTTTCCAGAATAGAGGATTTTTGTACCTCTGTTGGTTTTGTCAATTTGTTAGTTGATGCTTTATGAAAGACAGATCTTCTTTTTCAACATTTCCCTTCCATATTTTAAATTCTGTTATGTGAAAAATATTAATGTATTAATTATCTATAATATTTTACAAATTAATATAAGTACCTTGGAGTGAATCAAAGTCCTTACATTCTTTTTTCATTGCTACATTATTGTGTACTATGGAAATGTGTTCACATAAATTTGAGTATGTTGTACAATCTTGTTCACACAAAGGACATTTGAGTAAACGTACACTACTTCTAATTTAATATAGAATTCTGTACATTCTGAGTTTAGTTTTTTTAAATTATGTCATACGAATATAATACATTAAACGGGATTTTTTGTAATGATATTCACATTATTATACAGTTCTGTAATATAAATAATCATATATATTTGTAATTAATATTACAAGATGTGCATTGACAATTATCTTGACACATCTTGGACCTATATACCTTTTCTAATAAACAACTAGTGCCAAAGGCACAATAAATCCAGATGACCATCAATAATTTTCCTATAGTACAATAAGCCTTCAATACCTTCGTTTTACTTATTAAATATTAAGTAAAGAGTTAAGTTAAGAGTAACAGATTTATTATGTTTTGTTTGTATTATATCGTGTAAACAGTGTAAACATTATTAAATAAACTACAGACTTCTATACCACTATCACGGTTTAAAATAGAATGGTTAAGCGACGAGGTCTGATATTCATAGATAATATTATATACTATATTTATATATTATCTGTGTACAGTATTATCCTAGAACAATAGTATTATCACAGAATAGGTGAAATTTCACCTATTCTGTGGTATTATATCGTCGGTTAATAGGACAATTGATGTAACCCTCACTTTTTACGAAATCGATGTTTTGATTGAATTGAATTATATAGATATAAATATCCATTTTGGCCAAATATTGTAAACCTCACAAGGATTTTTCTAACCTAAAATTCACTTATAAATTATTTTTTTTAATGTAAGCCACATCAACAATCAAATGTTAAATAACGTAAGCCACGAGGGTTACCCAAAATTGTGTATTCAATTAAATGTTTGTAGGCCAACTAGTGTAAGCTACAACGTAACCCTATACAAAACTTATACCGAATATACAGTTGAACTGGCCAATTAGTGTATCCCACTTAAACTAATTTATTGAATGAATTTTGTTTTTATCAATTTAGTATTTTATTATTATAACACGGTTGTTTTATTTACTAATCGAGTGATATAATTGATTATGTGATAACATTATAATTTAATACGGTGAAGTTGGTATTATGTGGTGTATAATATAACGGACATAAAGAATAGATAATAATTGATCACGTCGATCATGGCCATCGGCCTGTGCCCATAATAATCACTTATCTATATTTCATAAATATTAAATTCAGTATTTAGTATTTACTTCTTACTTCTTAGTCTAGTTTTTCAATTTTTAATAATGAATAATAATAAAAAGTTCAATAGAGCAATTAAAATCATGAATCTATTACCGAGTAATGAAATTAAAGATGCTATACAAACCGATAGTCATCGAAATGTAAGTAAAAAAAAAGTAAAAAATAGTAAGAACATCGATGACGAAAAAATGACTTATGTAAAACAGTGGTTAAATAAAACTGTTCCATTTCCATTAACAATAAATGAAAATACTAAAGTTGTATTTAGTCATGATGAACAAGTTATTAATCATAACTCTAAGACTCTTCCTCAAAAATGTTTTGTAATTAATATACCTGCTGAATGCAGTACTACTAATGCAATAAAAAATTCAGATCAATATTATTATAGTAATACAAATAATATTGATACAGTAGATCTAGAAATTATTGAGGAAGACCTTAGTTGTGAAACTGGAATGGGCAATGTTAACAGTAATAATGATAATAGTTTAAATCATAAAGTTAATAATAATGGTAGTATTATTGATACAGTAGATGTAGAAATTATTGAAAAAGACTTTAGTTATGAGATTGGAATGGACAATGCCAACAGTAATTATGATAATATTATTTTAAATAATGAAGTCAATAATAATGATAATAATATTGATAGAGTTGCTGATGTAGAAATGATTGAGGAAAATCTTGATTTTGAAACTGAAATAGGCAATGACAAAAATTATAATGATTTACAAATTGGTACAAGTGCTTACAAAAAAAAATTAAAGGGTAATAAACGAAAAATAAACTCAGAACTTAGAATTAAAGGAAAAGATTATAAAACTAGAAAAGGGACTTTAGTTAAAAAAAAATCAGTTCTACCAAACCCATGCATCTCAAAAAAATGTCAAAATGCTTGCGGTTACATCAGTGAAGAAAATAGACAAGATGTTTTTGATTCTTATTACCAACTAGATAGTCAGCAAAGGAAAGATTTTCTAATATCAGCAACAAAAACAGAAAAAATAAAAAGAAGATATTCAGCCTCTACTATTATTAAAAAATCTTGTTCTAATTCATATTTTCTCCCAATTGAAGGTGTTGTAACAAAAGTTTGCCAACAATTTCTTTTAAAAACTCTAAATATATCACAAACTTTTTTAACATATACTAATGTAAACAAAACAGATATTTTGACAGCTAAAAGAGATAACCGTGGTAAAAAAACACCACACAATAAAACAAGTGATGATGATATAAGACATATTGAAAATTTTATTAAAGAACTACCTGCAGTCCCATCTCATTATTGCAGGTCTAGCACTTCTAAAAAATATTTGCCTGTAGAAAGTAAAAATATTTCTGCTGTATATAGAGGGTATAAAATACAGTGTGAATCATCTAATCCTCAAAAAATTCCAGTTAGTGAAACAGTTTTCAGAAATGTTTTCACCACTAAATTCAATATTGGATTTCACACACCAAAAAAAGACAAATGTAGCATATGTGAAAGTATGAAGAATATAGGGCAAGACAATTTATCTGAAGTTCAAAAAGACAAGTTTGATAAACATATTCATAATGCTGAATTATCTAAATCCGTACACCTTGCAGCTCAAGATAAATCTAAAACTGATAGTTCATTTTTATGTACTAGTTTTGACTTACAAAAAATATTAAATACCCCACATGGAGATAGCATGTTATTGTTCTATTCAAGAAAATATACCATGTTTAATGAAACATTCTATGAAAGTGGCACTCAAAACGGTTATTGTTTCATTTGGGGAGAACAAGATGGTATGCGAGGTTCAAATGAAATCTGTACCACTATAGATAAATATTTAACGATTGTTGAAGATCGGAAAACTGTTAAAACATTAACATTATTTTGTGACTCCTGTCCAGGTCAGAATAAAAATAATGTAGTTTTTGCTGCAATTTTTTGGTTTATGAATAAAAAAGCAAATAATATTAACAAAGTAAGTATTACATATTTACAACCAGGTCACACATATATGCCAGTTGACTCTGTTCATTCTACAATAGAGTCAAATTTAAAAAAAAAAATTGTTTGGGCACCATCGGAATGGCCGACAATAATAGTTAACTCCAGAAACAAACCAAAACCTTATGAAGTGTTTTCCTTAAATCATACACATTTTATGGATTATAAGTAGCTTCAGATAGCTATGTTTCCAAAACTAACTAAAACCGATGATGGTCAAAAAATAAAAGTTAATGAAATAAAAATAGTTTCATTTTTCAAAAAAACTTCAACTATTACCTTGCAGTTTTCTTATGATCTAGATTCAGAAAAAAAACAAGTTACAATTCAACAACCAAAACAACGAAGGGGATCAAAAGGAAATAATTATAAAACCCTAGAACTCCAACCAGCGTTCAACAACAAACTGCCTATATCAGTGGCAAAGTATAATGATTTGATAAAACTTTGCAATAGTGGTGTGATACCAAATAGGTATCATAAAGAATTTAAATCATTAAAAAGAAATGAAAATGTAGATGTGTTAGGAGAGACTGATGAAGAAGACAATAATATTATTTTAGAGACTGATCCTACCGAGTATTGAAAAATGTTTATTGTTTTATATTATTATTTTAAATTTTATTAACATAATATTGTGTTAAATATTAAATAATTTGTATTGAGTCAAAAAGTTAACTATTATTATTTTGTTTTTAATAATTATTTATGTTATTTTTAATTTGTATTGAGTCAAAAGTCTAACTATTATTATTTTGTTTTTAATAATTATTTATGTTGTTTTTAATCTTAAACTGATTTTATATTATTTTAAATTTTAATTTAACATATTGTGTTAAATATTAAATAATTTGTATTGAGTCAAAAAGTTAACTATTATTATTTTGGTTTTAATAATTATTTATGTTATTTTTATTTTGTATTGAGTCAAAAGTGTAACTATTATTATTTTGTTTTTAATAATTATTTATATTGTTTTTAATCTTAAACTGTTTTTATATTATTTTAAATTTTAATTGGCATAATATTGTGTTAAATTTTTTTTATTGAGTCAACAGATGAGTTAACTATTTGTAATTAATTTTTTTTTTATAATTATTAATATTGTATAGGTACAATTTAATAAAAAAATTAATTGAGGGTTACATTATTTGGAATTTTTTTTTTATTGTGTGTCAATTGTAACTATCACCATAAAAAACATTAACCCACAATAATTAATATTATGAAACGCCAAGTAATGTATCCAACAGGCCAGTCAACTTTGGAGTAATATACAATAAATTACATTTGATTTAGCGTATTTAGCATAATATTGATACATAGGTATACCAAGCTCAAGTCTTTTAAAAAAAAATTCAACGATGTAGGTCATAAGGATTACAAAATAACTTTATTTTAGTGCCTCCTGTAAAATTTCATTTTTGAGGGTTACGTCAGTTGTCCTATTAACTGACGATATAGATCGTTGCTTAAGCATTCCGGCACTACTATGATACTACCACGGCTATAGATACCAGGTATCTAAAAAATAGAGGGAATTTAAAAACCAATGTTCTTTATGTAGTTACTGCTATTATTCACTGGAAGCGCTAACAGTTATTAGAAATCCAGGAGAACTATACTCGCCGCATTCAATACATGATCTTGATGGGCCGTCCTGCAACCATAGTAACTATAGCCGTGGATACTACACAGATCTGTGGGATAACGCTGAGACCCGACCATCCGGGTATTGATAAAAGACCCGTCCATTATATTTTATACTGCGCATGCGCTGGGACTTAGCAAAATTATTTTTATTTTTAATTGAATAAATTGAGAAAGAGCGTGGAACAAATGCACTTTACCACCCCGTGTATATTTTTCGACTTTTTTTTTGGTACTTACTTATATTAACTATTTTAGAATAATGGTGCAATCAGAATTTGTCGGTCGGACTTAGTTTCGTAGTTGTGGTCTTTGGAAGTTATCAATTTTGCGTTTTTTACTATATCAATACGCTATTATTTACCGCGATTTTCAAACTATTGAGTATATTAATTGCTTATAAGGTCAAAATAGGTCATTATGCATGCATAAAAAAATATTTATTAATTATATGCATTTGATTATATTCATTACAATATCACATCATATTTAAAAAAGCGGGTCAAGTGGATGTCGCTCCGCTGTACAGTAGGCTACAAGTAGATCACTGTACTATAATGGATGGTATTAAATTTGAATTCAATGATATAATATCATTGTATACGAAAAACGATTCTGAGCGGAGACGGTATGTCAGTCTAGGATATTTTAAATTATATTGATATTGTTATTTATACGGTAGCTGCTAAGTTGAATTAATATTATTCATATTATTTCATTATTAACCTAAAATTATCAGTGATGCTATAAAAATATTATAATATATACTTTTACTCGTTAAAATTGATTTAAATATGAAATTTCGTCCAAATTTGAACTTAAAATGTCTGTAAAAAATAACTGTGTTTAAATATTTTTTAGATTTTTTGAATACAGTATGTACTATTTATTAGAATCTTTATTTTAAATTTTCAATCCTTAGTTAAGAAAACTCAACATTTTATAATTGTTTAATTACAATGATTGATAATTTTCGAGATTTTGATGAATTTTGTCAAAATTCGAACTTTAAATGATTATAAAAAAAATGTGTGCCTATGTATTTTTAATATTATTCAATTGCTATTGTAATAATATATCAGGAGCCTTGTATTAAATTTTCATTATTTTTGGCCCAACAAATAAAATTTTATTGATATTAATAGAAAAAAAAACTAAAAAATTTGAAAATTGAAATCGTCCGTAAAATACTGAAAAACAGTCAAAATATATTAAAAATTAGATGGTGTAGAAATAGCTTATATAAACATTCAGTGAAATTTTCATGCATCTACAGTTATTCGTTTTTGAATTGCAACAAAATAAGAAAATCGCTACATGAGAAATCGAGTGAATATCTAATCTTGTAAAAATTTAAACTTAAAATGCTCATAAAAATTTATTATGACTTGCTTATAAACTTTTTTTTATTGATAAAATTAGGCAAACTTATGAGGAATCTTGTATTACATTTTCAAATCTTAGATTTAAAAAGAAAAATTTTTATGAATTTCTAACTCAAAATAAATTGCACATTTTCGTCATTTTTACGTATTTTGTCAAAATTTTAACTTTGATTACCTATAAAAAAAATTGTGACTACGGATTTTTAATATTTTTCATCTGCCTTTGAAACTATATATTAGAAGCCTACTATTAAATTTTCAAGATTTTTTACCCAACAAATAAAATTTTATTGACATTTATAGAAAATAAAACTAAAAAAATTGGAAACTGAAAATGTCCGTTAACAGCTCAAAATAAGTCAGAATATTTTGAAAATGCTAGGGTGTGTAGAAAATGCTTATATAAACATTCGGTCAAAATTTCATGTCTCTACTGTCATTTCTTTTAGAGTTATACCAAAAACCAAAATCGATTTTGTCGAAAATTGGTTTTCCGTAAAAATTCCCGTTTTTCCTCATGAAAACGACTGGGAAATTTTAACTTTTGACCCCCTAAAGTACCAACTAGATTCACTTTCCTATCAGAAAAGGTACTATTAAAGAAAATCGAAGCATTTTTTCTGTCCTAAAACGTGATGACAGACACAAAAATAAAAAAAAAAATAAAAAAAAAAACACACATCATTGTAAAACCAATACATTCATCGCTCCGCTCAGAATCTAAAAAATAAAAAAAAGGGCGGGTAAGTGTATGTCGCTCTGCTGTACAGTAGGTTACAAGTGAGTCACTGTAATGGATTGTGTTAGATTTTATCCAATGATATAATATCATTGAATAAGAAAAACGATTCTGAGCGAAGACGGTCAGTCAGTCTATAATATCTTACTAAGTCTAAATGTATTTGATGATATTATATTGTGAATAAAGTAATTAATTTTAGTATTATAGGCATTAGTATTTACTATAGTTGGTTAAATTCATTTTTCTCAAAAAAATTATATTTTAAAATGCCATTGCGTGTATATAAAATATAACAATATATTCTAAAAGTTTCATATACCAACAAATAATATTTTTAAATTATATCAAATGTGTTGATATATTTTTTAGATTTTTTGGTTACAGCATGATTTATTTATAAGAATTTTTGTTTTAAATTTTCAACACTTAGTTATAAAAACTGAACATTTTATAATTTTTTAATTACAATGATTTATAATTTTCGAGATTTTGACAAATTTTGTCAAAATTCGAACTTTAAATGCTTATAAAAAAAAATCGTGCCTATGTATTTTTAAATTTTTCAACTGATGTTGTAACAATATATAAGAAAGCTTGTATTAAATTTTCAGACTTTTTGGCCCACCAAATAAAATTTTATTGACAATTATAAAAAAAAAAACTAAAAAAATTGAAAACTAAAATGTCTGTAAACAGCTCAAAACAAATCAAAATATTTTCAAAATTGAATGGTGTATAGAAAATAAGAATATAAACATTTAGTGAAATTTTCATGCATCTACAATTATTCGTTTTTGAATTACAACCAAATAAGAAAAACGCTACATGAGAAATCGAGTGAATATCTTATGTTGTAAAATTATGAACTTAAAACACTCATAAAAATTTATTTTTAATTGCTTTTAGATATTTTATTTTTGATAAAAGTAGAAAAACTTACGTTAAATCTTGTGTTCAAATTTAAAACCTTAGATTTAAAAAAAAAAATTTTTATGAATTTTTAACTCTAAATAATTTTCAAATTTTGTCATTTTTACGTATTTTGTCAAAATTTCAACTTTGAATGCTTAGAAAAAAAAATTGTGACTACAGATTTTTAATATTTTGCATGTGCCTTTGAAACAATATATTCTATAAATTTTCAAGAATTTTTAACGAATAAATAAAATGTTATTGATTTTTAAAAAAAAAAAACCAAAAAATTGAAATTTAAAATGTCTGTAAACAAGCTCAAAATAAGTCAAAATATTTTGAAAACGGTATGGTATATAGAAACTGCTTATATAAACATTCAGTAAAAATTTCATGTATTTACCGTCATTTTTTTAGACTTACACCAAAAACCAAAATCGATTTTATCGAAAATCAATGTTGCGTAAAAATTCCCGTTTTTTCCTTAATTTTCCATTTGTTTTTCACGGTAATTTTGAAAACTACTGGAAAATGTTTACTTTTGACCCCCTAAAGTACCAACTAGATTCACTTTCCTATCAGGAAAGGTACTATTGAAGAAAATCTAAGCACTTTTACTGTCCCAAAACGTGTGACAGACACAAAAAAAAATAAAATAAAAAATAAAAAAATAAAAAAAATAAAAAAAAAATATAAAAAAAAACACACATCATTGTAAAACCAATACATTCATCGCTCCGCTCAGAATCTAAAAGAAATAAAAAAAAAAACACACATCATTGTAAAATCAATACATTCATCGCTCCGCTCAGAATCTAAAATCATTATATTAAATTAAGATATTTTATTATTACAACTTACATATTATCATTGATTATAAATACTATCTTGTATAATACAAGGATCCTAATAATATATTGTTACAATGATAGTTGAACAATATTAAAAATTCATAGGCACAAATTTTTTTATAAGTATTTAAAGTTCAAGTTTTGATAAGATTTATCCAACTTAAAATTAAAATATGATTTTGTAGTTAAAAAATACGTAAAAATCAGGAAAATGTAAAAATTATTTTTGAATTAGAAATTCATAAAAATGTTCCTTTTTAAATACAAGATTTCAAAATTTAATACAAGCTTTTTCATAAGTTTGTCTATTTTTATCAAATGAAAAATGTCTACTGGAAAGTCAAATAAAATTTTTATGATCATTTGAAGTTCAAATTTTTACAACATTGGATATTTATTCGTTTTCTCATGTAGTGATTTTATTATTTTGCTGAAATTCAAAAACGAATAACTGTAGATACTTGAAATTCACAACATATTTATTTTACCAATTCTTATAATTGATCAAACTTTCAAAACATTTTAACTTATTTTGAGCTGATTACAGTCATTTTCAATTTTTAGTTTTTTTTTCTATAAATGTCAATAAAAGGTTATTTGTTGGGTCAAAAAGCGTGAAAATGAAATACAAAGCTCCTGATAGATTGATACATTATCGATTGAAAAATATTAAAAATACAAAGGCAAATTTTTTTTTAATAGGCATTTAAAGTTTGATTTTTGACAACATTTATTGTATTCAAAATTTAAAAATTATTTTGTATTTAAAAGCTTATAGAATGTTCAACATTTATAGCTAAGGATTGAAAATTTAAAAATAGGTTCCAAGGTTTTGTAAACAAAAAATTTAAAAAATATAAAAACACAGTTTTTTTTATACCTATAGTTATGTTATGTTCAAATTTGAACGAAATTATATAGTATGTACCTGACCAATAATAACGGTTGTACATTTTTTATTGTAATTTAAAACTATTATTCATGGGTACTTAAAATTTGTAAGTTATATTATTATGTAAATGTATTTCTTTTTCTTGTCAAAAAAATAAATCCATCTTTCTTTATACGATTAATAGTTCTACTATAAATTACACATCTATACCATACGAGATTTGGGTTTGTTAATGTCTTCCGACTTAACATTTAATGCCTATATTGCCTCTATATATAGTAAAGCATTACGCGTTATAGGGTGTATCAAACGTAATTGTATTGATTTTAAAAATATTAATTGTTTAAAGGTTTTATATTGCTCCTTTGTCCGATCAATTTTAGAGTAGGTACTCTTCAGTTGTCTGGAATCTTAAGCAAATAAATTTAACCGATAAACTTGACAAAATACAACGACGTTTTTTGAGAATAGTTTTTAAGTTAGGTAAGGCTTGATGTGAGTCTAGACGTTATTGCTTTAGAACTTGGTCTTTAACCATTAATTTCTAGACGTTTATATAATGATGTAGCTTTTATTTAAAAATTAATTTCTGGGTTATTAATTTGTCCTGAGTTCTTGCAATAAATTAACTATAGAGTACCCGCTTTTAATTCTAGAGACAATCCTCCCTTTATGGTTCTTCCGTACTCTAGTAACTTAATTGCAAATAGTCCGGAGTACCGACTTTTAAAACATTATATAATGATATACCTAATTTTGATTTATGTTTTGACTCTCTAGCTAAGTTAAAAAATATTGTTATGAATAGTTCTTAAATTACTTATTTGTACTTGTAACTATGTAATTTTCTTTGTTAGATATATTTATATTACTAGATTTAAGTTTGTACGAAATTTCTAGTACTCATTTACCCTCTTTGGGGTGTTATCTTTAAATAAATAAATAAATAAATACATTATATAAAAATATTGAAATATTAAAATATGATAATATGCAAATAATATTAATTAAACGCTGTTTGTGGCTTTAAAATTTAACTGCTAAATATTTATACTTATATCTATGTTTATGAGATGTATTTTAATACCTAGTAATTCTAGTGAAGCGAGAACATTTTTTTTTTAGTTGAAAAATTTACGAATCAACTCCCCCCATGATTTGTTTTTTAGGACACCCTGGACCATGTTATATAATATGACCTTAAGTTAGAAAGAAATAGAAGCTAGAAATTACGTTAAACAATATGTAGGTAGTAGCCAGTAGGTAAAATAGGTATGGCTTACAATATTCACCAAAAAATTTGAAATACTTACTATAGCTAAAATGGTAGTTTTAAAATGAAAATGTTATTTATTCTCAGTTTTTTTAACAAGGATCAATTTTGAACAGTAAGCAAAATTCAATAGTTTTATAACTTACCTACATTATATTAGTATAAAATATTTAATAATATTAATATAATATATTATATTATGTTATATAATATAAGTTAGTAGTTACATATATATAGATACTTAGTATAAATATTAGATATCTCATATTGTATAATAATAATATATCAATGGTGAATTCTTGCTGACGGAGATTTATCATTTTTAAAGCGTTAAGCGTTTATTATTATTTAATTTTATCACGTATTTGTTTTTAGCTATTATGTATTTATGATTTTATTACCAATAATAAAATAACCTATTATAATTATTTATCTATTGGTTAAGTTAGGAAGCTTCGACCTATAACCCATGATCCTTTTTTATAATGCTTTAAAGCCAACGATTAATGGTTTCGATTTTTGGTAGTAAAGAATCACGTGAACATCATTCTTCATGTATTAAAATAAAATTATTAAATAAAAAACCAAAACTCAGTGGACCAATATACACGAACATTTGCTTAGCTAGGTGCTAGTTACTAACAATATTATTATCTTATCTTCAAAGAACTATTCGTTAGGTTAAGTACCTATAACATTATTATCGTGTTACTTGTATTCGTCGTTTATGCCTTATAGCACATTTTACATTTATAACGGGATTAGGTAAATCTACCCAAAATGTTTGGGCGAATAGTGTTTATGAGGAGAGTGTTTATTCCATGAAAAATACCGTTTGGCAAATATAACTGAATAAGTAAGAATACGTGTATAGGTAAATTAATTTATATATTGTAATATTGTATAGTGATGTACATTGTCAATTGAAAAATGAAGCCACATACAAAATACATAATAATTATAATGATTAATGAACCCTTAACTTTCAAAATATATTGGTTAGGTTATATTGTACAGTCAACATTAATACAAATGTTGCAATTAATGAAACAAAATCATATACGATATATTATACAACAGAAATAATTAATAATGAACTCTATTTTTAAAAACGTTCACATCAAAGTCACAGGGTATTGTATCTTACAGCAGGTATCTTACTCAGGTAAAAATAATTTCAATCGCCCACGGACTATTAATTTTTTAGTAACAATTATTACTTTTACCCAAACGACTACAGCCCTTTATAATACATATTTAATATAATATATTATAATACTTGTAGAATAATTCAACTTAGCTCGTAGAACTCCTGGCTGAAAATAGGGTAAAAGACACTCAGAAGGGTACTTGGAATAAATTAATAAAACAAAACTGTAAAAGTTCGATAGGGTCGTCAGAGTCATGGTTTATAAAAAAGTCCTGTTAAATATATTATTATTTATTATATATACGAATCATTCAAATAATAGGTGTATAAGGTTACTATTATATTATAACATCGATTATAATATGTTACTTTTTAAATACTTTATTTTAAAGTCAATAGATTTAATTGGTTTAAATATTGCACGTATGATGTATAATTAAGTTATAATGTATGTGTAATTGTGTGCATAGGCGGAAAATCCTCAGGCTTCCATGTTGTTTTTGTGGTTAAACCAAACATCAGATAACTTGCCCCAGACCAGGCAGGTGCGTATCGAAGGCACCGTCAACAAACTGACCACAGATAACATGAAAGAACTATACGACATTGAACCGCTGTTTTGTAAGATCCGTGCGCAGATCTGTGAACAAGGAAAGGTGGTAGAGTGGGAGCAACTAAAGCGCGACCATGATCAGTTGTTCGACAAAGTGTCCAAGTATAATGTCCAGCTTCCTAAGCCTGACCACGTGTAAGTACCCATATATTTAAAATATATCTACTACGCATAGAGTATTTAATGAGGTTCATTGAAGAATGCATAGCTTTGAGCGCATAATAAGATTGGCCATACAACTTATAAAGGATATAAATGCGTGAACTTAAACATGATTGTGTAATGGAAAATTCAAATATAAATAAATTGTTTAAAGACAATAGTTGGTATTCATTTATAGCCTTAAAATATATGCTCAATACAATTTTAAATATTTTAAATTAATTAATTAAATTAAATAAGCATAAAAAAAATTTAAAAAAAGTGAGTTATGACTTAGTCATAAGCCGTAACTTGAATAACCTTTAGGTAGTATATTACAATTTAAAATATAACTATGAATAATTAGCTTGAAAATAAAAAAAGATGGGCAAGTGGGTGTCGCTTTGATGTACAGTAGGCCACAAGAGGGTCACCGTTTAAGGGATGGTATTAAATTTGAATTAAATAATATAATATCGTTGTATATGAAAAACAATTCTGAGCTGAGACGGTTTATCAGTATGGATATATTATATTATATTTATATTATTGTTCTTTATTGTTAATAAGGCAGACGGTAAGTTGAATTAATATTATAAAATTACAACAAAATAACTAATATTGTTATTCTTGGTTATTTAATATGTGATTTGGCCCAAATTTGAACATAAAATAACTATAACAAAAAACTTTGTTTATGTTTATTTTTGAGATTATTTGGTTAAATAATAACCTAATTACGTGGAACCTTGTTCTAAATTTTCAATCCTTAGTTATAACAGCTCAAAATGAGTCAAAATATTTTGAAATGTTATCAAGTAAAGGAATTGATAAAATAAACGTATGATATAAATTTCAAGTATCTACAGTTATCCGTTTTTGAATTACAGCAAAATAAGAAAATCTCTACATGAAAAATCGAGTTAATATCCAATCTTGGACAATTTTGAACTTCAAACGGTCATAAAAATTTAATTGAACTGCAGGTAGACATTTTTTTGTGTAGGCAAACTTTTGAGGATTTCGAATTAAATTTTCAAACCTTAGATTTAAAAAGAAACATTTGTATGAATTTCTAATTAAAAATAATTTGCACATTTTCGTGATTTTTACGTATTTTGTCAAAATTTGAACTTTAAATGCTAATAAAAAAAAAAAATCGGGACTGACTATGGATTTGTAATATTTTTCAAATGTCATATATATTAGGAATTAGGAGCCTGATATTAATTTTTCAAGCTTTTTACCCAACAATTAAAATTTTATACATTCACAGAAAAAAAAAACTAAAAAAATTGGAAACTGAAATTGTCCGTAAACAGTTCAAAACAAATCAAAATATTTTTAACATTTTAATATGTATAGAAAATACTAATATAAATAACAAGTGAACATCTCTTGAATATACGGTCATTTGTTTGAGAGTTAGGTACACCAAAAATCAAAATCGATTTTGTCGTAAATTCTCGTTTTCCCTTAAATTTTTTTTGTTTTTCTCTAGACTTTTGAAAACTATTGGGAATTTTAAATTTTTACCTCCCGAATGTACCAACTAGATTCACTTCCCATCGAATAAAATACTTTTAAAGAAAATCAAAACTGTTTTACTGCTCTACACGTTGATGACAGACACAAAAAGAAAATACAAAATCTAAAAAGAAACCACATCATTGTAAAATCAGTACATTCATCGCTCCACTTAAAATCTAATATCGTAAAAAACCAACACAGCTAATGTTCTTACCTAATTTGTATAAGTCATTTCACTCTAATTTTAAAGATGACAAAACAACATGTTGTACGTTTATAAGATGAAGACAAGACGTCAATGTTACCTCATTTTAACGTCATAAATGGGTATTACATTTGTATGCATTTTATCTAATATATATTGGTTCTTATAATTAATTATATTTTAAGCTAAATATTTTGTAGACATTATTATTTTCTTATTTATAATGAATTTGAAAATTATAAAATAAAAAGTTCTTCAATTATATTTCTTCATTTTAACAATGAGATATTTTATATTAATGTTATAAAAATTAATTTTGATATCAATAATGTAAACAATGAAAATGTTCGATATATTTTAATCTTGTAGAAACAACATATTTAGGAGTTAAGAGGAATCTAGTGGCTTGTATTATACATATTTTCAATCTTTTTTGTTGAAAAAAACAGTTTTATCGCAAACAAACAAAACAATACATTTATTGTATTTATTGTATTTATTGTGTTTAAAATTTAAAATGTCTATAATAATAAGCACAAAAAATCCAACATTTTTTGAAATTAAATAAATACGTGAAATCTCTAAATACCGGACACTCTTGGTTTCCAAAATGTTGTCCGTTATTCGGAGGTGTCCGCTAGTCATAGGGTTTAGATTGTAGAAAGTTTGTAGTTGATTCCCAAGAAAACATCCGCCATTGTGAGAAATGTGCTATTGGGATGTTTTGCTGTAATTGTTTTCCAGATTAAAGAATTCCAAAACGATCAGTTCTGTAAAACTTTTTTAGTATCCTTTAAAATGCATATTATCATTTAGGTTTAACAATATTATATAAGAATTTTTAATGAAAATATTAAAATAAAAAAAGGTGTAGTTTTATTATTCAATGGTTGATCTACAACTATATTATAGGTTTGTACTTTGTACATGCAAATACAGTCTAATATTATAAATTATATATTATATCGTCGTTATGTAGGTATACGCTTATTAAGTCGTACTTAAATCTTTAGTAGTTAGTACTCAAGTTTTGTGCTCAAAACAATCTAAATTCATTGAAAAATAATGCATTGTAGACTGTATAGTTCTATACGAATAAATTCATAAATTCAGAACTGGTAGATGAAAATGTGTCACGTTGATTATGGATTAATATTACATTATCATTTATTATACTCGCTATTAAATCACAAGTCACAACCACTGACTAAGCTTAATAGATATAATAATATATTCATATCATTCCTCAAGTGACTGATTAACTGAAATTGTTTTTAACTATAATAGGTATCTACTGTGAAAATTAAATAAAACCAAATAATTGTAGTCAAGTTATTGCTATATCTTGAGGTTAGATTATGTTGATGAACACTAAAAAAAAATTTGATTGGAATAACTAATACGTATCGATTATTAACGTGGGTATATATTATTTATATGTATTTTTTAATTGCAGTGTTGCGTATAAACTCGTGCCCAACGTGATTGAATTTTATGAAGCGATTGGTCAGAAAATCGGTGACCGACTGTTGTTCACCAAAGATGGCATTTCATGGCAACCAAAACATATAGCTGCATAATAATAACAACACTTATTTTATTACAGGAAATAATTTTTAAATATGATATGAGTAAAGCACGCACCATGTTTGTTGATTTTTTGTACACTATAACTGATCGTGAAAAATTAATTTTCTAATGATATAAAATTTTTTTAATCTAAAAATATAATTCACTTTTTTAAACGAACTATTTATGTGTATGTGTTAAATATTATTTGAATTCAAGAACATAATATAATTGTTTTGCAGGTTGAATAATATATTGTACTGCAGACTTCACTGATAATAGTTTACCACATATGCAAATTATAATTTACCTGTACCTATACTATATTACTATTAGGCATTAGTAATGGTAGGTACCTAGTTATTTCAGTTTAATATATAGCGTCATTACGCTAATATATACCACCGCCGCACCTGTGAATATGCAACATATTAGGCGAAAATGAACAGTGTCAATAAAATTTCGATTTTTCATAAATATTTAAAGATTACGAAAACTATTATAATATACTTACGTGTATTACGTGTTTATTTTTTATCAAGAGAACATAATTTTAACATACTTCAGATAGGTACTGTAATAATAATAAAATTGTAAACAGCACTCAACATTATACATTTTTTTAGAAATTTAATTTCATATTATTATTATTATTATTATTATCATTATCATTATTATGAATATTAATATTTCATCACAGTCGAAACGTCCTGTTATCGGGCGAGTAACCACTGATGTTGACAAAAGCGTCAGTCATCACTAGCTATAGGGAACGGATTTATACGTAAATGCATATATTTATTAAAACAAGATATTTATGATTCGATTAGAAATATTCACGATTTAAATCATTCTTATTAAAATATGCTACTTTATTTTACATATTTTGGTATAATTACATATTTCTGTATATTTCACCAATTTGTAAATATTTTTAAACATATTTTATCATTTCATCATTCATATGTTTTCAAGAAATATTGCAGTGAACAAAAACAGCCATTCATAGGTATATTGTCGTATACTCGTATATTATCGATTTATATTTTTATAGTATTTTTATTTTATATTATTGTCAATTCAGAAATAGAAAAATTAAATCTATTAAGCGGACAAATAGGATATGTTGTAAAATATAAGATTTATGCTGTTACAGAAAAAATTCCCGCCTTTTTATTACAATCAATGACTTAATATTGAGTGGCAGGCACTAATTCTAAAAAATTGGAATTTTATTATCGCCTTCAAATATTAAATATTAAATAAGTTTTTATATGTAATATTTAATCGGTTGATGTGGAACGATCGAAAATTTTTTTTAAATAATTTGAGACCCAACAGGCGTCATTTAACGTTCAATAATTTAAATGAAATTGTAATTATTCAATGCAACAAATCATTTTTATAATTATAATTAATGTATTTTATTTCCATAAATAATACTGATTCAGAAATAAAAATGTTTTCAACATATATAATATAATTATACTTCCATATTTATGTACATATTTTCTATTTTTATTACATATAAATCCGTTCTCTAGTCATCACTAATCATTCATCAGTCAGTCGATATCACGACAACATTAGCGATATATTATTTATTGATATTTAAATTAGTTATTCAACTGTGTTGAGTGTTGACTGCGATTTTATAATGTCTGAAAATATTGCAGAAATAACGAGTACCTAACTATGGGCAGGTTATGCTAATTTACAAAAAAATTTGATTTATCAATGTGTACCTATACTGTATACATCTCAAAATATTATTACGTGGTTGAGTATAAGCTTTAATAATACCTATTACCTACCTATACTGCTTATATTATGTTTAATATTTTAATGTATTATTTTGACACTAAAATAGTGATCTTGATTCTTGATATGCTATTTAGAGACTCATATACAATTCGAGGTGACTAGGTGAGGTGGGATTTGTATATCGATATAACGATATCATTACCATTTGATGGATTTAGGTGCTGGGGTCCTTAAAAATATCTATGATGATAAATATATTTTTATGGCTGGAATCGGAATATAACTTTTGGCAGAAAACGGTCATGTTGGTAAACACTGAACTGGTTACTGATGAGTGAGGAAAGACGTAGGTCACTTTTACGGAAAATTGTTACTCCCCTATATGTATATTGTATAGGCTATGGATTTAAGGGTTAAGGTGGTTTTAAACCTTAAGTCAAATTCCAAATACCTAATTTAATTGTAATTTGGTTTAAAACTATTTTATTTCAAATTTCACCTAAATTAAATTGTTTAATATGTACCAATGCTCCAGCAAAACTTACAGCTGTAAAAAATAGACAGCTATTATTTTTATGTTCTAATAGTTCTAACTAAAATAAAAAGTTGTGTGAATTAAAATTTTTAAAGAAATATCAATTCAATTAAATATATTTGATTAAATTTTCACTGATAACACTAAATCAAACTTATTAATGAACATTCAAGTGTTTTTCTTTAATTAAATTATTTTTTGTAAAATCTTACAAAAATCGATTTCCAATCACATTGTTTCATTTTAGCACATCTTATTTTTTTTTTTATAATTAGATTAAAATTTAAGAACACAAATATTTGAAATTATTGGATAATCATATTTTTATGTTAAATCACAAAATATTATTACAAGGCAAATTTGTAAGTTCCGTTTCCGGCATAAAGTTATTTATTTCTCGCCTGTGAGCTTGCCAAAACACCGGAGTAACCTTACACTGCATGTTTATTTATTTCATAAGTCTAAAATAGGTAGACATTATTTTTTTCCAGTTCTAAATATGTAAACGAAATCTTAATATAGTTGTTTTCGAGTAAATAATTTTCGCCATAAAAGCTGTATTATATAGGTAATTATCTTAACTAATAATATATAATTATTGATCGTCTGAATGATGACTACAACAATATTAAAATATAAAATGTTCACCCTAAACGTTTATATTTAAGGGAAATAAAAAATCATGTTTTTTTATATCATGCCCTTGGATTTACATTTGTAGATAAAGGGGCGGACTGCCTATTAAAAGCGTGAAGATAAATTATATTTGCTTCAGGGCCCAGATATTTCTGTATCAGGGCATGTAATCATACTTTCATACATATCACCATTACTTATTAGGAGTTATTATTTGTTAGTTAAAGGTTTACTCGAATACTAGTTGCTACAACTAGTAAGTATATTCATACAGCGAATCGGGAGATTTTGGAAAAACTGTCTGTCAAAATATTATTTAATTATAATATGTAAAATATTCGTGATCTTTATGAGTAGGTACAATTGTACGAATAACTCTTTAGTCTCTGTACATATAATTTATACGGAACTTAAAGTAGGTAAATCTAACTACAATACTATACTGACTAGGTACTGTATGTCCATATATAGGTACCTATAGACTATAATGAAATAATAAAATGGAAACCATCACAATAAAATAAAACTTTTGTTAATGCAATAAAAATAAAATGCAATTAAAAATAGATAATTCAAAAGATATAAATATATATATCTAGTACTCTGCTGCACAAAATAATTCAATCGCTTCATATCGCTCACGAGTCACAACTCACAACTAACAGTTTCTACTTCTTAGAATAACATTTATTGAAATCCAAGTTTCCTTTATAATTGGGAAACAATTTTAACAGCCAAAACCAAAAGGGGATATGTATTTAAGTTACATTAGTTAATAACAAAATTGATTATGTTTTTTGTTGTGATTGATTCAGAAAAGAATAATCGTAGGGACTTGTATTTTCGTCAGTATTTTGAGTAACCATTCTACGGCACCTACGCCGGTATCGCCTTTTAACTCTTATAAGACTTTTAATCGCAAAGACCCGTGATAGGTATAATAAATAATAATCATTAACACGTACAATTATAGTCACCTAGAGCAGTTTTAATACAGTTATTTATGATTATCAGATAGTCTCATAGATTAAATCGTACATTTTAAATAGGTATGGTTCAATGGGCAATGAGTAATGAAATCCTTACCTACCAATACTATACATTACACAAACACTTTAGTCAATGACCGCTACAGCTACAGCTTAACTTTGGTGTTTATACGTCGCTTGTGGATATCTGCTATCGATAACTGATTTATGACGACGGGAATGGTTCGAAAATAGCCTTTATAAAATATAATCATAATCTAAGAGTTTAACGATTAGAAACCAATCAAATAATACTGGCATTTATTAATTCTAGTATTCGACTATAATATATAATGCCAATACACGGTTATATTTTTGATCAGTATTTAATTCAAAGGTAAATAAATTACATAATATTTAGGTATATTGTATAGTGTGTGTTCTATTTACACTATAATTTATAGATCCTTTACAGTGGCATAGCAGGGATTTTGTTTGGGGGGGGGGCTATAGGGTAAAATCATTTTTTAAATATGTTTTAGGTTAAAATAAACATGGTAATTGGGGGGAGGGGAGTGGCTGTAGTCCATCATATATGCTTCTGAATTTTTACACACTTATAGAAAAATATTACAATCGCGATGTAGGTACGAATAGGTATATAATTTTTATCTGAACAGTGTATAGTTATTATTTGTTAATACAAGTATTGAGTAAAAAGGGCGGTGAAACCCAAACGGTTCCGATATTTCTCTTTCGAGACAGTTCCTTGAGTCTGTATGAACTATGAAGTGGGAAGGAATTTGTGTTGTCAAAAACTGGAGCCGTTTTGGAATTGTCAGTTTTGTACAAAGGAAGTCTTTTGGGAAAAATGAGAGCCAAATAGGCTATAGGCTTAGAGGCATGTACAGAGAATTACCAGAAATTCTTATGACATTAACAGTTTTTTTTTCTTAGTACACTAACGAATTACGATACTGGGTCAGCTTTTATGAGCATATAAATGACAATAGCTGATCTATACCTCATCGAAGGAAAAGTAACAGTATTATACAATAACAACCTAATTAGTATCAGGTGTATTTTGCAATTACTAATTTGTTAAGTCTTAGTTAGCTATTTTTATAAAATATGGTCTCAAATTTTGTTCGAAAAAGGGTTTATTTCTTCTCTATTCTTTTACATCGTGGACCGTGGTTTCATTGAAAACAATTGAACAATTCGAAAAACTACCATTTACTGGTTGATTGCAGACAACTTTGAACTGTGTTTAATTTCTGATTTATAAAGAATTTTCTGAGCTTTCAAATAATAACCTCGAATTTGGGAAATAGGCTGTGAAGTGTAAATAATATAATATAGGTAATATAATATAATATAATACCAATAAAATCTTTAAGTACTACCTACTCATTAAAAAAAAATAGTCAGTGTAAAATTGTGGAAATTAGACTCAAACATAAATAACAAAAAATGTAGGAAAACATTTTTGTTACAAATCACAATAGAGATTATTTTATCAATTTATTTTTTATAATAATAGTTATTATTAGTGTTTAAGTCACACAACAAATTTGTGGGCCCCTTGCCCCACTCAGAAATATATTATGTATAAAAATAGTACTAAGTCACTTAGATATGCTCTTATGTGATAATATATGTACAGTGTAAACAGAGTTTTTTAGTAGGTACCTACACTCGTATATTGGTAGTTTTGAACATTTAATTATTTTCATAATTTATTATCTTCTTGATTTCGATACATACCTACATTCAACATTATAATTATGTTATTTGTAAATTTGATAAAAAATAAAGTTTCATTTAATTTAATTTTGGTGTAAGTCGTAATTTGTATAATCACTATATCATATTATATATATAAACGTATACAATGTTAATATTTTAGAAATTAAATTTGATATATTTAAGTTTAACAACCGTCGAAGGTTAACATTTGTTCTTAATTGAAATTTTGTTATTTACAGTATCTATTGGATAATTAATAGCTCGTTAGGACTCAATTGGTTATGAGTTTGTGACTAATGATTCTAATAAAAAAAATGAAGCTACCTACAGTTATTTTGTAATGCCTAAAAGTAACGTTTTTCGATACTCAATTTTTTAATTATTAAGTCAAGATAAGTACCTACACCTGTAGTTGGTGAATATTTGAATATTTTAATAATTGTTTAGTTAACTTTCTAGAAGTATAAATAGAGATGTATTTAAGATGTACCTTAAATATATTTTAAACAGTCTTGTAAAAAATACTTTTGAAAAAGTTTTAAGATACTAATACTAGTATTCTAATAAAATAGTATTAAAAATACTTTTAAAATACTATTATAAAAATGTATTTTACGAATACTCCCAAAGTATTTGAATACAAATATAAGTGATTTATACCATATAATATTATATATGTAGATTGTAGGTATACCTATATTATGTTACTAGACACTAGATGCTACTTATCATAGATTTAAAAAAATATGAAATAACAATTAACAATATAGAATCATAAAAAAAAAATCAAAATGAGTCTTTTCAAAATTTTGAATCTTTTTAATAACATTGTTTTTTCAAATATAATATTCAAATAAATTGTTTTTTCAATATAATTTTTATTGATGTCAAATTGTTCTGAAAAATAATTAATAAAACGGATTTTATGGTATTTAAATAGAAGTATTTACATTTTGTTAAAAATATTTTTAAACAGTATTCAGAATACTTTAAAAATATTTAAAAAAAATTGTATTTAGAACACCAAAAAATACTTGTATTGGAATACTTTACAAGACTGAAAATTTTAAATCGTGATAAATAGGCTTAGTTTTTTCCGATATTAAACAATAACCAAATACCTATTTTGATTGTAATATAAACGTTTTGGGGTAACCTTTATAATTTGAGAATATTTTTTGCAATTACTAGGTACCTATATCATTACGTAAGGGCTACGGCCTACCTACCTAAGTGTTTTAAATAACTTGCCAACATTTCAACCATTGGACATGATATTTTTTATTTGAATTCAATGAATACAAAATAATATACAAATTCTCTGAAGTGCTCACATAATAAACCATAATAATCTAAGACCGTGAATATACCTACCTACTTTTTATTATTATAAGGTTATACAGAGATGGTCGTATGATAGCCGACGTACGCGACAGCAGTGACATCAGCAGCGTACGTAAAACTGTGTAATAGTTTGCGTGTGCAAATAATCGTGCCAATTCAATAAATAATAATAATAATAATAAAAATAATACGACGGCAACGTGTGTTATTGAAAAGGCGGCCTCCGCCAGCCGGGGCCACGCGTTCTATTTTTGGGCGCGCTAAGACGTCGTCGACAGATGTTCCGTTTCCGCGTCGTCGTCGGTACAACACTCGCGAGCGGCGCGGCGGCGACGGCGCAACAACAATAATAATAGACGCCGCTGGTCTGCACGGCGGTCCGTGACAGGTCGAGTATCGTTGCGAGCGGTGCGGGACGGGGCTGGTTTTGAACGGCGCGGAACGGCTCGCGGTGTGCCGAGTGTCGACTTCGGTGATAATACGCGCGCGAGCTGATTTTCAGTTCCGCCGCCGCCGCCGCCGCTGTCGCGTTCCTCTTGCCGTCGTATAATCACTGCACGGTCGTTTCGGTGCGTTCGAGATCCGGTCCGTCGGTCGGGTTGACGGGAGGGGTAACGGGGCCGCCGCCACCGTCGTCGTAGTCGTCACTCGCCACTCGCGTCCATCTGCTCTGTCGTCATCGCTCTCGTTCGTCGTCGTTACTCGTTACTCGTTATCATGCGCCGCCGCTGTTCGATCGTCGTTGCTGCCACCACTGCCACCGAGACCGCTGCTCGGACGATGACTACGACGAAGACGGATTCCTGATCGATTCGTCATCGCCACAGCCGTTTGATTTTTCTAAAAAACACAATTAGTATTTTATTGTCCTCGTCGTCCGTACGCGAGCGCGATCGCATCAAATCCGCACACAGTGTCTGCCAACGCGTCGCCGCCGCCCGAACGCTCTCAGCACACCCTGCCCGATTGGGTAGCAGCCCGCTGCGCCGGAGGACTACACGGTGGGTACCTACCCGGTTTGCGGGACACGGGTGGCCAGTTGGGTCTTAGCTGATCTTTGTGCCCGTGCACGTTTTACGCTTTCAGATGGCGACGCTATCTCTGAGGATATCCATTGTCGAACGAGATGTCACCAAAACGATGCAATTCGATCCGACCATATCGGTGTACAACGCATGCCGATTGATCAGAGAAAAGATATCTGAAGCCAATCTAGACCAACGTGAGTACCGTCAAAGTTTACGTTATTATAGGTAGGTACTACTCGCCTACCTATTACCTAAGTATTATCATAAGCATCAACTGGTATGTTAAAGTATGTTAAAATGCCTCGTTAGTTAGCTCGTTATTTGGCTGTGTGGGTTTTACCCCAACTGTCTATCCTCTGATCCGGGCTGCCGATCTCACTGATTTTTCAATCTTGGAGTCTTGAGCTTTAGAACTCAAGATCCTAGCTATTTACCTATGTATCAGAGTCATAGCAATTAAAATGTTATTATTAGGTATTTCTCTTTTGTAAAATTATGGTGAAATATAATAATTAAATGGTTCTTTACTTTATTCAATCTCATTACATCACTATTTCTCCCTAACTATGACCCTCAATGGCATATATCTCAGATTTGCCTAGCCATTAAAAAATATTGGAGACATCCCAGCTCTGAAGGATAGCTAAGACTAGAAATTAAATATTAAGTTGAATAATTTAGTAGATAGGTACCTAAATCTTTTCTTTTTTCTTTTATTCAAACATTTGAGTTAATCGACTTTGTTTATTGGTATTATCATTTTTATGTATTATTATTTTATATGTAGGTACCTACCTACTTGATAATTTTATTTATTTTATATTAATAAAACTAGTAGTAGTTGGTCTGACCAAGGCTAGATTTTTAATACTTGAAAAAAATCATTAAAAATTACTCTATTGTAAATTATGTAGGTAGATCTATACTCTATAGGTACCTATAGGTATCTTATTATTTGTGTGCAATAAGAAAAAAAACCATTTAAATATGTTGAATAATTTTTAATAAGTTCTTAACAAAAATAAATATAAGAATGTATGCAAAACAGAGACACCAATTTTTATGTGTAGCTTATTATTCTAAAAGTATACTGTATACCTAATGCTTAAAACAGTGTAAATACAATTTAACCTGTGAACAACAAATTAAAAATAAAATTTTTTTTTTTATGTGTTTTTAAGTTTTTATAAGTAGGTATGCACATAAACTAATATCATTAAGAAATAACAATTTGTTTACAGTCAAATTCATTGATTTAGACTCCACCCATACTTTTAGTAGGACCCATACCTACCTATTACGAATGCCACAATGATATCTATTATATTTACACATTTTTTTTAGTTTTTTTTATTGTGATTGGATTATATAATCATTCCATAACATATTTTCCTAATTACATATGGCTAATGAATTATATGAGGAAATGTACATGATGTATAATATGCACATAAACTTAATGTATCAAATAAAATATTGGTTTGCTTAGCATTATGAAACAAATGTTTCTTATATGTTTTTTTAAAATATAGCTTGACTGGCCATTTAAAATATTTAAATGCATTATTGTGAGAAGTAATTGTTTTATTTATTTTTTAACTGTTTCAGCAAAAGATTATGGATTGTTTCTAGCTGACGAAGACATAAAGAAAGGGGTTTGGTTGGAACCTGGACGTAATTTAGAATATTATATTCTGAGAAATGGAGTGAGTCAATTCTTATTTTTTAATAAAGTATTGTTAAGTATAGGAGGGAGTATAGGTACTGTTTTTATCAGTTATTATGTAATTCATAAAAATGTAAATATGTACCTACTTATATATAAAAAATATATATTCCCTATTTTGGTACCTATACAGTTATGTTTCTGTGTATTCTATTTTAATATGAAATATAAATATATTTTTATTTTATAAATATAACTTAATTTTATCTTTTAAAATATATTAATTAAATTATAATATTTATGGTTTTAAATAAATACATTAATAAGTTAAATTTGTCATTGGAATAATGTAAAAGCTGGTTGTCCGGAATATGCATTGCACACAGTACTGGTCTTTTTTATTTTGACTATACTAAGGATGCCTTGAAAAGTGTGGTAAAAATATTTCTGTTTTCTTTAAAAGATGTTTTGAATTTTTGAATTTGTTGTGACCTTTTTGATTATTTATGGGTTTTTTTTTTACACAAAACAGTAAATCATTACTGTATAAAACCCATGTATTTGTTGAAAATATGTTTAGACAAGCAAAGAAAACTAAGATTCTTAAGATTTTAGTCTTCCTCATAGTTATATCATTTAAACTGTTAAAAGTGTGAAATTGAGAAATTATGGGAAGTGATGTAGGTGTTTAGCATTTATGGACAATGTAATTTCTTCAAAACTGTCATTAATTTACAAGCAAGCCAGCTTTGCGATGATGTTGATAGTAATAGTCGAATTAACTAAAGATAATATTTTACCCTATAGTTACCCCATTACCCGATATTACCTAGTCATTACTATAAGTGTAATATTACTAGGTTAGGTTAGGCTAGGTTGTTACTAAACCTCAAAAATAGATTTGTTGCCATGCAATATATTTATAAGAGTTTCAGGATATTAATACCACGCACAATGTCAACTGACTACAATTTCAGTAGGATAAATAATTAAATTGTCTCATTATCTTATAATTACTGTATATTTAATATATGTTTAAAAACAATGCAAGTTCAGATTTTAATCATACATTTTCCCTAGATATTCAAGATTTAGTTGAATGAATACACCTTAAGTAACAATCTATCAATTTTATTTCCTGATAGTTTTATAAATTCTATATTTATGACAACCAATTCCTGTGACAGTGATATTGTCTCAAAAATTAAGCTTAAGTATTAAAAATTATATGAGTACTTATCTTCATAGGATCTACTAACAACCAAAACTCTTTTGATTTTTTAAATACTTCATACCTACATCAAGAATCTACTTTACATTGATAGTATTATAGAAAACAAAACAGAAAGTACCTAGGTCCTTGAAAATACGGCCAAAGAAAAATATAAAAAACATTTTCATTGAAAATTACCTAGTCCAACAGAAAAAAACTAAAGTAAAACAGGCCATGGAAATAAGACTGTAACTATTATTTTTTCATGAAAATTAATTGTCTATTCAATGTAATTTTGAATGAAATTTAATTTTTCAAAAATTGCTATGAGTACTTTTAACTATCAATTATAATTTATGACTATCCATCGCTATCCACCTTAATTTGTAATCGATAGTAGGAGCATGTAAATAATTTCTTATAATTACGTTTAGAAATTTAGAAAACTATAAAAGCTATACCTTAAAATAACAAAAATAAATATTATTGACTAGTGGCATACACAGCTATTTTCAATGGGAGTTTATAAAAAATTATATACATCAATGTATCAATATATATATAGGTATTTATTTAGTTTAGTTACAAAAGTAATATACATATATATAATTCAATAAAATATTTAAAGAGAAATTTATTTTTACCATATTCATCATTTTTAGTAGGTTGATATAATATGTTAAATATTTACTTGATACCTCTGAATTAACTGAATTATTGATAATTCTTCTGGTATTGGAATAGCAGGCGTAAGACTTCTTTTACTCTTGTTTGTTAAAAAATATTCATTTCTTCTTTATCATTTTATTTTTTTCGAAAAATTTAATAGTAAGTTCTAAGTTCAATGATTATAAAACACCCAACGTACCAGGAATTTTAACATTAAATGATATAGCTGTCCAAATCCAAGCTTCATAATCGAAAAGTTAAGGTATAGCATAGCTGTATAGGCATATTATATCAGATCATACACAGATCTACAAATATATGTTGTCTATTGACTCTCATGTCGACCTTTGAACAAGTGAAACAAATATCGTGGATGGGTTCAAACACCTCCCCCCCTTAAAAGAATAATGTATGTTTTTGTGACATTTTTTTCTGGGACTTTTCTATAACCGTTATTTCCGATCATCATATTTTATTATTGTATAAATTTCAACAGTCATTAAGTTATAAGGAATAAATAATCATTATTAATTTACTATAGTGGATGGTTAAAAAGTGCTTTTTAATTTAAATTTTTTACTCAGACCTCAATTGGCTTAATTACGAAAGCACAGCTCACTAGATAATGTTACAAACTATAAATGAAAAAACGTACAATGATTTATTTAAAATCATAATTTTACTTTTTTTAAATTAATACCCTATTAAATAGGTACTCTTTATGATTTTATCTCTATAAGTAATACCAAAGTGAATTTTTAATTTGTTACATTCAATATTTCCTATACTAAAGCAACAAAAATAAAAAAAATTATGGAATTGAATTTCAACCCCAAAACTAATTCAAACCAAATTGACCAGAGTCCTTATATTTTTCATTCTCACATTTAGACACAGACGCTAAGTCACTGCTTCTATTTTCCCTTAACCTATAGGTACACATAAACTTACTATGGATTTCTAAAAATTTAAAATTTTTAAATAATTAACTCACATTAACATAGGCCATTGGTTGTTATTTTTAGTGGGTTTTTTTAATTGTGGGGGAAAGTACGGTTGTTTAGAACATGTGTGTATTATGTATATGTGTTGAGGACTTAATGCTAGAACCCTGGTGGTTATTACATCTTAATTTAATTGTACCTGTATTGGGTATCTTGATGTTTGTTATAGAAAAGAGTTAGGTGGTTTATTGATTACATGGTACATAGAATAAATTGAGAAATATTTTTACCAAATGAGGATCTTTTTTTACTATCTGAAATAGTTTGAAAAAAATTAATATTTATACCTTTTTTAATTCTTTCATAAGTCTTTAGTATTCATATAGGTAATCCATCACATAAGATATTTTTTAATATATAATATATACATAAATAAATAAAATACTGTCTAATTAATTAGGACTTAATTCATATTTGCATCTGGCATATCTTGCTTTTTTATTTCTCAAATTATTTATAGTAATTAGATTAATTTAAAAATATGCAGATACAATTTTTATTCCATATTTTTATATTTAATTTTCTATTTGTTAAGACTTGTTGAGCATGATAAAGATCTTTAAAAAGATTCCTGATTTAAATGAATTTGATAACAAATGTAATGGGTTTTAAGTGAACCTGAATATGAATGTGAATATTTCTAAACAAAAAATAAAGCTGGGTTGGATATAGTTAATTAGGTAAGAATTTAAATGTTTAGAAGTTAAAACAAAGGTGAGTAATAGTTTATAATTAAGTATAGTACAATATATTTATCAATAAGTCAGGGGCAAACTATAGCTTATGGTGCCCTAGTAACTAAAATTACTTGGTGCCCTACAACATATTATTTACATTATACAATTGTAGTATAAATTTATACCTATAAGGTGTAATTAAAATATATAGGTAAGAACTAAGAGCTATGAATAGAGCAATTTATAAATAATTTACTTAATTTACAAATCATTACAACTGTCTGTCTGTCGATTAAAAATAATAAGTAATACAAATTATACCATAGGTGAGTTAATTAATTCATAAAAAAATTAATAAGCTAATTAAATTGATAACAATTTATATTATTTTACTTTATTAATTAATTTTTTAGTTTAATTTTTTTTTAATATTCATAATGGCAATGTTTGATAATCGATATTGACTCATTGAGTTACATAATTTTTGGTAAATTTAAGTTGGACTTAAAATATCACAATATGATGTACTTACCATAGTGATTTGTAAATTACCTATATATATATTGTAAATTGTTTAATACTTTTGACTTCAAAAATATTAATTAATCTTCTTATTGAGAGTATTATTACTGGGTTAAATCGGATCTTATATCATTTTTGTATAATTGGGTAAAATCTTCATATAATATGATTTAATTAAGTCATTTTCTGATGAATTAACTAATGTTAATAATGTAATGGATTGTAAAAAATAGTCAGTTTGTTTTTTTAATGTGTCAAATATATTAGAAAGAAAAAAAATAACAGTATCAATTACTGATAAAAAGAACTTGAACTTTAATGTTCTCTTCCGTAAAATGTTCAACTTTATCGAAAAAAAATGACTATTGAAAGTGGGTGGTTTTTTCATGCATTTATGCATTTAGACCAATAAGCGGAAGAAAAATCCACCTGGCATCAAAAGCCAGATTTTAATTTCAAAAACATATTTAAATTTTTTATTCTTTTTTCTAGGTTACGAAGGAAATTAATTTTCAAATTTTTTTTTAGTAACACTAAGGTAGTGAATTTTGAAAAATAATAAGAAACTTCATTTGGTTCTATACTAATTAACCCTTTCACTGCTGTGGACCTGTATACACGTCGGAGCAAAGCACCTCCTGTGTGCTGTGGACGTGTATACACGTTTTTATCAATTTAAATTATTTGACGAGTCTTAAAGGAATAAATGTTATAACGGACTATACATTTTTGAATTGTCTATCCAATAGAAGAAAAATCGAAAGCCTATGCTAAAAACTTCATTTGTTTATTTGATTCATTGAGCATAGGTCTATCCTTATAGGGCAGCAAAACCATTTAAATAATTTATGAAATATAGTCAGCACATAGCAGGTGCTTTAAATTTTGGTGGTCAGCAGTGAAAGGGTTACACAATACAAAAATCAAATTCCATATCCTACATACCCTAAAAATAGAATAAGGAATTCAAATATGTTTTCAAAATTAAAATTAGGCTTTTAGTACTGAGTGAATTTTACTACCGCTTTTTGGGACTTTCATGTTGAAACTTTTTTTTAATGTGCCCCTTAAAAATGGTTTACTTTCAACAGCCTTTATAGCAAATTTAGAACAAACTTTGTGGTAATCTTTTGAAATGTAAACTATTTTTGTAATTTTTACAAGACATAGGTACCTTCATTATTGCCATATTTATTCAAATCTTGATATTTTATGAAGGGAATTTATGTTATAATAAAATAAACACTAACATTACAAACACATCAAATGGTACCCCCAAAAATGATAGATACCCTGGTGCTCTGGTGTAAGTACCACCCAACACCCCCACTTGTTGCGGCAGTCTCAATAACTACTAATCTCAAATTGGCAATTGCTAGTTAATGTTTTTGTTTATAAAAAGGAAAACAATTTTTAATATTAAAAAAATTATTAGTTAATAATTAAAAATAATAGAATGTGTTCTTTTGGATGGTTAGTGAGCTTTGAAGATGGGCTGAGCTTTTTTTTAGTCAACCCTAAAATAAAGGAACAATTGTTTTTTTATTAATATTCATGAAGTATTTATCAGTTTTTTAATGCATTACCCCATAATAACTACATATATAATGAATATAGTTTTACTTATAAATAATTATAATGAATGGTTGTTTGTAGAATAGATGGAACAAATTTCTTCGTGTTACTTAATTCTGTGTTATTCATGATTTTATTTTTAATGGTTCAGGATTTATTGGAATATCGAAAAAAGATGAGAACATTAAAAGTACACATGCTTGATGGAACATTGAAAACCCTTCTTGTTGATGACAGTCAACCAGTAGCAAATCTTATGGTGGTCATTTGCACCAAAATTGGTATGAGCTCAACATTTTTTTGTGTGTGATAAATTATGTTAATTAATGTTATTTTATATTGATTTACGTAATACTACAATGGAATATATGTACATTAAGGAATTACCAACCATGACGAATATAGTCTTGTGAGGGAAACTCCAGAGGAAGAAGTTGAAAATAAAGCTAATTTTGGAACATTGACATTAAAAAGACGAAAAGAAGATCGAGAACGTGAAAAAGATGCTAAAATGGAACAGTTACGAAAAAAATTGAAAACAGATGATGAAGGTAATATTGATTTATACTTAGAATAAAGTATTATAGTTGTCTAATTTACCCACATTATTGCTATTTGTATAAATAATTTAAAACACATTGTTAACACTATGTATTTGAATACATTCAAAAATGAAATTAGGTATTGTATTTTTATTATTTCAGTCAACTGGGTTGATCCATCTAAAACTCTTAGAGAACAAGGCATTGACGAGGGTGAACCTGTGTTATTAAGAAGGAAATTTTTCTTTTCTGACGGAAACATAGATTCCCATGACCCAGTACAATTAAATTTATTATATGTTCAGGTAATTCTTCGACTTCACTTTATATTATTTTAACTAATACATGTTAAATGTTAATAAATAAATTGATCTTGTTTTGTTTTATAATTCTTAGGCAAGAGATGCAATTTTAGACGGAACACACCCAGTTACAGAAGACCTTGCTTTACAGCTTGCTGGTATTCAAACACATATTCAATTTGGAAATTACTGTGAAACCAAACACCGTCCCCCATTTTTAGAGTATAGTTTATAATTTATATTAATTGATAAAATAAAAATAAACATGTATATTTTTTTAGTCTAAAGGAATTTTTACCACAATCATACACAAAAATAAAAGGTATTGAAAAAAAAATATTTTCTGAGCACAAAAATCATGTAGGTTTATCAGAATTGGATGCAAAAGTTCTTTACACAAAAACTGCAAGATCATTGCCCACTTATGGAGTAACATTTTTCTTAGTTAAAGTATGTTATAATCTTTATTTTAATGTTACTTCTTAATTAAATAAAATATTAGTTATATTTTCTTAAATATTAATTTTGTTCTTAGGAAAAAATGAAAGGAAAAAATAAATTAGTTCCTCGTCTTTTGGGAGTGACAAAGGATTCCGTTTTACGCTTGGATGAAAGAACCAAAGAGATATTAAAAACTTGGCCTCTAACAACAGTAAGAAGATGGGGAGCTTCTCCAAATACATTCACATTAGACTTTGGGGATTATTCAGATCAATATTATTCAGTACAAACTACTGAAGCTGAACAAATACTTCAATTAATTTCTGGTTATATCGACATTATTCTGAAAAAAGTGAGTACCTCTAGATTAATGATAATTTATAGTAAAAAAATTATTAATATTGTTTTTTACAGAAAAAGTCTAAAGATCATTTTGGTATTGAAGGAGATGAAGGTTCAACAATGGTAGAGGATAGTATATCACCGCTTAAGTAAGCCTATGTCTAATTATAAGAATTATTATTTTCTAATTTACTCAAAAGGAGTTTTTAAATTTATACTTAAATATTTAGTTTCTTCTTTAAATTGAATAATGTAAAAACCATTTTTATCTTAGGGCTACAATTTTACAACACGAAAGTAGTCAGTTTGGAAAAGTAAACACTGAATCGGTGGCAAAGCCTGCAGTAATGAGAGCTGGAGCTGAAGGTGAGTTAATTTTGATATTCTATTTTAGAGATAAAATTAATGTTACTACATTTGCACCAGGAATAATGTTAAAAATCACAATTCAAACATTTTGTAGAAGCTTATAAATAGTTTATATAAGCTTTTATTATGCTTTTCATAAAAATTATACTAGTTTCATAAATTTACAAACAATTTATTTGAATGTTATATAACAAAGATTTGTGAAATATAATATTTTAACTCATGTCTATAGTTTTTAACTAACACCTAATATATGAATTTTTTTCATTAATAAATTTCTGATATTTTGGACTAAACATGCTCGCTTCTTTTTTAATGATTATAATTATTATATAAATAAACTGCTTTTTTCTTAATCATTTATAGTAGATAGAATTTAACTTCCATTCAGCTAAATTGAGCTAAATTTGAATTAATTCATGAGTTATACTGTTACAAATAGTGCCAAATGTAAAGACGATAAGATTTAATTTAAAAACTGTCTATTGGTTAAAATAATTTAAATTTATGATACCAACAATTTGGGTGGTATACAGATAAACATGTATTTTTTGTAAATAATACCATAAATCATAAAAAAATTATTATTTGATGATTTATATAGTTGTATATAATATAACAAGATGATCTAAGTGAAAATATTTTCTGTGTTGTATATGATCTTTTGCTGTCATTTGTTGATGATAAATGATCATGTTATAAAAAATGCTGATGTTTGATAAACAATATATTTTGGTCTGTTGATTCAGTGTGTACCTAAAATATTAATTGTATAAATAACTGTATGATTAGGCAATAGTTTAATTCTTTCATAATGGCTTGGGCTGTATTATGTCATACGTTTATGTACTATATATGATTCTATAAAGCTACATGCCTACACGTAACATTTAGATTTAAATTTTAAATTTCATTTACTTTATTTAGCCATGAAAACAATTTGAATTAATTATAAATGTTCAATAAAATATTATTTCTTATATAATTACATATTAATGAATTTTCCAATTTTTAGAATTAATAATATATAAGTACCCACTTTTAATGGTTTGCTAATGATAAAAATGTTAAATAACTATTTTTCCATGACATTTTTAAAATAATGTCATTTCCAATTTCATTAATTTTTCTACTACAATTTTAAAAACCTCGAAAACATTGTGCCCAATTTAAATAGTTAATGCACTTCTTATTATTCATAATATGTATATCCTTATATTTGTTATTTCATTTGTACTGCATTTAATTATAATCACAGTAGATATATAATTTACACAAAAGTTATCTACCATACTATCATAGAGTTTACAATGATTAGCTTTTTAGAATGATCTGTAACTGATATATACAATTTTTATAATTTATAAGTTAATATCTATCATTACTTAAAATGTTTCTTCTATTGATTGCTAAAATGTATCATATCAATAAAAATTATTTTAATGATACTATATTTTTTATTATATTTGTATTACTATAAACAAGTAAAAAAGTATTTTATTATTATCATTGGTAATTATATTTTTTTTTTTAAGAGTTATTAGATTATTAGAATTTATTCTTAAACAATAATATATGTTTCTGTTTAATTAATACTACTGAAGTACTGTCAATATAGACACATAAGTATTTGTGTGTTTAGTTTATCTGCACGATTATTAAATGGTGTAACTCTAAAAATCACCAAAAAAAATCGTACAACAGAAGAAAAATGAGAACATTTTTAATAAACATGCTGTACTTTATGTATTGTAAAATGATAAAAAATAATAGGTACATTGTTCAAAACTTTGGTTTTATAACATGGGATACAATATATACTATTGTATATCAATTTGTTTTCTCATTAAACATTAAATACAATTTAGAAAAAAAACTGTTTTATTCAGGAATATAAGGAATATAGAATTCATGTCATCGTGTTAAAAAAATACACCGTGATGCAGACAATCTGGAGCTTTAAAGGTAATATTGATTGATCATCAGTCAATGAATGTATTTTACCATTTCCTTATTGTTATTCATTTGCCCTCTTCAGTTGTACATTGTTATGTGATCATTATACTCTTGTAGGTTTCTTCAGAATTATTTTTTTCATAAGTCGTTGATTGTTTATCATCCATTGCATAATATATGTATTAGTAGTTTTGTGTGATTTCTATATTTTATATTTGTAATATTATGATTAATAATATTTACAAATACATAAAATTAGTTAAACAAAACAGTATGTTTCAAAAATGTAAGATCTATTGAACTAATGAATATTTTTATGTTGTAATTTTTTACATGTGTGAGCTATTAAAAATGCTAAACAATTATAATTACATAAAAATATAATTGTTATACATTGAGTATTAAGGAAACATACTGTACACTCGAGTTGAATGAAGTTTTTGCAAATTCTAAGTTCATTTTCTAACATAAATAATATAGTAGCAATGTCTGAGATGTAACCAAATGCATGATTTTTTATAATTTAAACCAAATTACTGCATGATTAGTACTTAGTAGTTAACTAACTAATTTGAAATTGTTATTTATTTTGTAATCATGTGATTGTAAGTTCAATAGTTTGTTTATTATTATATTTATAGCTTTGGGAATACAAATTTCAATATGAAAATGCTTTTAACCCGTTGTTGGTATCGCTATGTCCCTCTATTGGTGTTGAGAGCACTGCTTTCACCTAGTTGTTTTTTAACATTATTTTATTATATAATAAACATAAAATATTGAAACCAACACCAAATTATTTATATTTTAATCTTTTAATGTTTATTCAATTTTTCTTAATTATAAATTATTAACCAATAAAAATTAATTTATAATTTTGTACGTAATAATATCATAATACAATCATTATCATTCATCTTAGCCCTAGTAGTCCTCACAAATAGGTTTGAGTTTACAAAAAAATTTTACGCCAATCTATTGAGTGAGTTCAACATTCACTATATATATTTCACTGATATTAATAACATTGCATATCGATATCTAACCAAGAAATATTTATAAAATTATTATATTTACAAAAGTATATTTAGACACAAATTGATTGAAGGTATAAATAGTATCAGATGAATCTAAATACTAACAAGGTGAGCGTCACCACGAGACCAATAACGGGTTAATTAAAGTAACTAAGCGTTATATTGTATAACCTAGATTAAGAGGCCTCGCCTTTACTAGATTATATGGAACACTTTAGAAGGAACTTCATATGTATTTGGCAGTTGGTCTTATAGTTATGTTAGTCTTAAATAGCCATTAAACTTTAATATGGGTATAGTAAACTTACAATAATCTTTTCTGACGGCAATAAAAAAAATGTTTTAATTTTCACTCAAATAGACAATTTAATTATAATTTCAATATTAATTCAAAATTCTTCCACAAATTTTCATTTAAAAAAATAATTTGTATCCATAAAATATCAAGGGAATTACCAAAGCACATTAAATTTTTATTTATATGATTAAATATTCTAGCTTGAAATTTTTAGACCACATTTATTACAATTTAAAGAAAGAACATAAAAATGTAGCTTGGTCATACCTTTTAACAAGGTATATTTTTATTTTTTTTTAAAAGTAAAATCAGGGTAATGTACTATTGGAATTAGATTGAGTAGTTTTTGACTTAAGAGGATGTCAGACCACCATTTGTTTTCTCTCGCGTAACCTACACAATTTATGTTTAGTTGTTTTCCTATGTTACTTTTGTTATTAAAGTGAATTCACCTATTATCAAAGTTAAGTTGTGTTGCTATGTTGGCTATTATACTATATTTTAATATTTATTTAAGTTGAGCATGTTAATTATTACAATTTTAAAATACTTATAAATTGCATATAAATTTAAATAATGTAAAAAGCCAACGTAGAGATACATTCACAAGACAGTGTAATGTTCATAACTCTAAGTTTGAAAATAGATGAATTCTCTCTAATATTAAAAGTTACAACATAGAGTTTGTTCTACTAAACATACATTTGCTATGTTGTGCTATATGTAGGTCAGGAGAAAAAAAATGTTGCGTTGACATCCTCTTAAAATAAAATATTTGCGAGGCCCTTTCACGTAACTTGGTACTCAACATTTTGCTATGTATTTTTAAAAGTTATATATTCATGTATACAATAAAATTATTGATTTTAATTTGATAAGTCTAATAGATCAGTTTATAAATGTAAATTATGTTTATACGAAGAGTTAATATATTTTATGTGTAATAATTGAATACATTTTTTTTATGTCAGGTTAACTATTTTATTATTGTTGATTATATAAATATTTTATTTACCAAGAAAAGTAGTAAATTGTATCATTATTAGTTTACTATTATTAATTATGTGTTGTATACTGATTAAAAATGTGTAAAATTCAAGATTCTTTTTTAATTATTATTTTGAATAATTAATTTTGTGTATAGGTGCTCGTCCGTATGGACTGGGACACGTGGGAAATGCTCAATACACAACAGTCAGTGGACGAATAAATGTTCATCATACACCGTCAGTGGTATGTTTGATTTGTGTTGTTACTTAATGTTAAACTGAAATTTAACAAATTATAAAATAATGTATTTGTATATTTTAAAGGGACCACAAAATAAACAAATTAAGGTATTGAGTGCGCCACAAAAAGCATTGTGTATGACTATATCAAATAGTCAAGAAATTATAACTACTATTGAAAAAGAGTTGATATCAAAAGCTGTAATTCCCGAATTTGGTAACGATGCAGTAAGTAATAATCTTCTATAAGTTGTTCAATATTATTAAAAAATAATTGTTGATGTTCACAGGCTTCAACTAAACTGAAAGAGACTACAATAGATTCAAATAAACAAAACATCAGCTCCCAGATAGCAGCCATGAATGCCGCTACAGCTCAAGTAGTCACTTTGACTTCAGGTAATTATTGCTTATTTTTTTTAGTAATTTTACTAAAATAACCAGGGTTTTTTTTTAACAATTTCAGGAGATATTGACTATTCTAGTGTTGAACAAGCTATTACATCTATTACTACAAATTTACCTGAAATGAGTCAGGGTGTACGCGTTTTAGCTGCTCTGACTCCTACCGGTGATCATTTGTTAGATGCAGCTCGTAAATTGTGTTCTGCTTTTACTGACCTTTTGAAAGCTGTTCAACCTGATTCAAACACTGTATGTGAAGATTTATACCATGTATATAATAGCACTGTACTAATATTTTAATGAATATTTTAGGGACGTCAAAATTTACTAAACGCTGCTAGTAAAGTCGGTGAAGCTTCTCAACAAGTATTAACACAGATTGGTGACGATGGAGCTGATGAATCTCGTGACATTTTATTGAGTTTGGCTAAGGCGGTAGCTAATACAACTGCTGCTCTTGTTGTTAAAGCTAAAAATGTCGCAGCAACTGTTGAACCACAACATCAGTCAAATGTCATTAGTGCTGCAACTACATGTGCACTTACAACTTCACAGCTAGTAGCCTGTACAAAAGTATATTCCTCAATAACATTTTACATATTAATTTATATTTCAAAATAATTTGGTTGATTGTTTAGGTTGTTGCTGGTACTGTAGAAAATCCCAGTTGCAAAGAACAGTTAATGGCTGCTGCTAGAGAAGTAGTTAATGCAGTAGAAGAACTAGTTTCTGTGTGTAATTTAACACAGCATGAAAATAATGAACATTTATTACAAGAACTTTCGGATGCAGCATATCAAGTTACCACTACATTAAACCAATTACTCAATAGACTTACAAGCGCATCCAGGTAATTATATATTGTCTTAGGAATTATTTGTACAAATTACCCATAGATATAACTAGGTTAAATATTTGACTTTTAATAATTATATAGAGCTGTTGGAGAAAGTCTGAGTAATTTGGTAGATGTATGTACATCTCCTGTTTCAAAAGAAAAGAGGTTCAACACGGAGAAAACTTTTCAAGTTCAAGAGTATTCAAAGTCATCCAACGATACTGGCTTCATAGATCAGACAAATTCATCAATTAATTCTAGTAAGTTAGATACAAAATATATTATTCCTTATTAGAAAACTTTTATATAGTATATTATGATACATTACAACTAATTATAATACTGTATTAAAAATTATTACAGGTGACAATTTGTTAGATATTTCAACGTTGACAAAACGCTATGAGTATAATCATGATACAAACATAAATAATCAAAATTATGAATATCATAAGTCAACACACGATTACCAATTGCAAAACACTATGACAGAAATTGAAAAGCAGCAGGTATGTTACTTATTGCTAACATTATTTAACTTATTTTTATTTTTCATTGACATTTAACTAAATAATCTGTATAAATAGATATTGCACAAATTGTCATCCAATGGAACTCGCGGTACTCAAGCATGTGTAAATGCGGCTAGTACAGTGTCTGGTATTATTGGTGATTTAGATACAACAATACTTTTTGCCACAGCCGGAACTCTGCATGCTGAAAACGAAAATGAAACATTTTCTGACCACCGAGAAAATATTTTAAAGACTGCTAAAGCATTAGTAGAAGACACTAAAACTTTGGTTACGGGTTAGTATCAATTTTGTTTAAAGACACATTCACAGCTATGTCGTATCTAGTCTGTAAAATGACATTGTTATTGAACGTTATTTGTTTGGTTTCATGTAATAATCAAGTTGCAACTGAGTATCCCAAGAATTGACTATATCTGAACTTATAAACCATTATGGTTAACAGTTGTAACCATATAGTTACCACATGCTCGCATGACACAATACGCAATGTAGCTGAGCATCCGGTTTATCACTAAAGATAGCTAACCGATTGTTACCAATGCTTTGCCCTACTAAGCAAAAGCGCCATAACTCAAAAAAAAAATTAATAGTTGGATACGGCATCAGATTACCAATTTTACAAATTTTTTATTGAAAAAAATACCCTTTAAATTACATAATACAGGCTATAAACACAATTATATTCTATGGAAATGCACAATGTAATAAAAATAATTAGTAGTACCAAGTTAGAGTAGTATCATACATTTACTTAGCATAAATGCTATAAATGTTTTTACAGAATACAGATACAACATTTTTGCTTAACATTTTCATGTTCAAGCCTAGTTACGGCGTATCCCTTAGCATTTCTATTTTTTTTCTGAACTAGTGACATTGTATACTATTAATAGTCACTAAATTATCTTCATTATGAATTGAAAAGTTTATGATTTTGTTATGTGCAATATGTTAAGATAACATAATAATTTTGCTTTGATTATTATTTGTTAAAATATTTCTTATCATCATGAAAATCGTAAAATTTTTTTATGATGTTTTTCTTTAGTAAATAAAAATATTTACAGCTTATATTGTTAATAATAATAACAATAATATTAACTTTTATTCTTGTAATAAGTGAACATTTGTTTATTATTATTTCATTGTATTCTTCGTCAAAAAATACTCTAAAGGTCAATAATATGTTTTATACTTAATCAAATAGAATAACAAATAATAGAGGTATATTAAGAGTACCCTACACCCAGTGTTGTCTCAATCTTACAAATGTACAACACAGCAAAAACGGTTTTACGCGAGATAGAATCAGGCTGTAGTGATGATAGTTAAGATTCCAAATTGATCTACAATTTAGTTCACAACATTATCTGTGAAATATCTTTTTATTTTTTTGGTATCACTTATATGAAAAAAGTTCTTATTGTTTCAAGATCCATTATTTTTTGTGTCTTTCAAACTTCAATAACTTTTTTTGTAGTTCTGATACTGAAAAAATAAAAACGATATTTCATCGCTAAAGTTTTCCTTTTGATGTGGTGAAAATTAAGTTTTTAATTATTACTGTAGCTTTCTCGGCAGAGGCAACACATGTGGGTGTAGCGTGCACTTAACATAAAAAATACAACATGCATTTTTCTCAAAACTAATATAATTGATTTTTATAGAACTTGCTTAGCAGGTATGGAGAGTTTTCATTTAATTATAAATTTACTAAACTGAATCATTATACAACAAAGAAAGTTCACATAATATTCCTTATTTAAATTTAAATTTTACTGAAGTATTGAATTTGACTAATAACTTTAAAACGTAACTTACATTAAAATTTATTTTTAATCATGATTCTTGTTATGTATTTAAAGATTGTATTGTTATAATTGCTTTTGAACCGTCAATAATTCAAAATATATAGAGTTCTGAAATAACTTTAATAGTTGGTGAAATTATTATCATTGAATTTAAACAATAAATAAACAACTTAATATATATCATGTATTTATGTATAATTTTATGTAGTTATAATTGGAAATTTGCTTAGGTGCGGCTTCCTCACAAGAACAGCTAGCAGTTGCTGCTCAAAATGCTGTTTCTACTATAATACAATTGGCTGATGTAGTCAAGTTTGGTGCAGCTTCTTTGGGAGCTAATAACCCAGAAGCTCAGGTGGGTGTTTATAATAATTTTCATTAGATTTTTGATATTGTTTTGTTACTATTAAATTAATTACAAAGAATATATAAGAGGATGTCAGTACACTAGATATTTGTTTTTTTACTCTAGCGCATGTGCAATAAGCTAATTTATGTTCAGCAGAACTAAATTTGGGTGGTTAGCTTTAGTATTATAGTGAATAGGTTACTATCAAACTTAAAATTGAGAACATCTATGTTTCTTTATTTTAATTTTTATTTAAGTTATGAGTATATAAAATATTACATCTTAAAAAGACTTATTCTGGATTTAAAATGTTAGAATATTGTAAAAAACAAACAGATTATGTTCTGTACTTAAAATTTTAAATACGTAAATTCACTCTTATATTAAAGCCAACAAAACCTAGGAAGTTCTGCTGATTGAAAATTTGTTACGTAGTGCATGAGTCAGAGAAATAAATAAATACTGCACTAACATCCACTTAATGAATATTTTAACTTAGCTTAGTTATTAAAAATATAAATAATCTTATATTTTAAATTAACGTATTCACTAAATCATTACTAATGGTAAATAACTTATTATTTAACTCACAAATTATTATATCATAGTAGTTATACACAAACTTTGCTCACATAAAAACATTAATTTTGAATGTCATTGAACCAATATTTATAGTTACTTCAACGTTTAATCAGTGAATCAGGGATTAAGTTCTAATGTATATCACACTTTTAAATTTTAAAGGTGGCCTATAAACTCATATTTAGGTATTATGAAAAAAATTAAATCTTATTTGTAATAAATAATATTATTTACTTTAATAGGTTATGTTAATCAACGCTGTGAAAGATGTGGCCACTGCATTAGGAGATCTAATTCAAGCTACAAAAGCAGCTTCAGGGAAAAATATCAACGATCCATCTATGAATGAACTAAAAGAAAGTGCTAAAGTAAATTGACAAAATTAATACCAGTTAAGAATACTTAATCTAATAAAATGCCTTATTTATATATTCTCAGGTAATGGTTACAAATGTAACTTCGCTTTTAAAAACTGTAAAAGCGGTAGAAGATGAACACACACGTGGAACAAGAGCCCTTGAATCAACTATTGAAGTTATTGGCCAAGAAATTCGGGTACAATTAATAATTTTAAAGTAAAATAAGAATAGTAAACGTTTCTAACAAAGAAATAATGATCATAATCTTTGTGACTTACTAACCAGAAAATGATATAATGTAAAGTTCTTTCAAAAGTCCTTTGTACACTATCCCTCAAACATATTTAATCAAGTTTTGTAAATAATAATTATATCACCATACATATTTTATTTTAATATAAATTGTGATGAAAGCCTTATAGTAAAACTTTGTGCAAAATGGAATTTTGATATTTGTAACTGTAGGAAAAAATATTTACAAACTATATAAACTATTAATTTAAAATTAAATTGAAATCTTCAAAAATGATTTACTCTGCATTAACTAACTTTGTCTATTTACCATTACTATTGAATGTAATCAAATTTTAGGCTTTAAGCTCAACTGAAACATTCAAATCAACAGCTACTGTAGAAGAGTTGATACGTTGTACAAAACCAATTACAATGGCTACAGCAAAAGCTGTCTCAGCTGGTAATAGTGGTAAACAAGAAGATGTTATTGTTGCAGCAAACATGGGACGTAAAGCTATATCAGATTTGTTGACTGTCTGCAGGGTAATAAAATTGCTGTTAAGATTTTTAGAAGCATTATTGGTATATTTATTTTATATTTATTATGTGTCATCCAGGGATGCAGTAATACTATTGAAAATGCTGATTTGAGAGAAAGAACATTACAGGCTGGATACAATATCTCCCAAGAATACAGAAAGTTGTTGCAGACCGTATTGTTTATAATATCTAAACCAAATTTGAGTTCTGATTCCAAGCATATGTTACAAACTATTTCCCGTATGATCGCACAATATGTTACAGAATTGATATCTGTTACTGAAACTATCAAAGGTAATAAACTGCATTATTTTAATATTTAATATAATGTTATAAAATTGTGAAATTGTTTAGGAAATGATTGGGTAAGTCCTGAAGATCCCACTATAATTGCGGAGAACGAATTGTTGGGTGCTGCAGAATCTATTGACGCTGCTGCAAAAAAACTCGCCAGTTTACGTCCCAGGAAATCAGTAAATGTGGTAAAATTATTGAGAATTTATTATATTTAAAAAGCACTAACTCTTTATATGCATATTAAAATTCTAAACTTAGGTAATAAATTATTTCATAAAAATTTATTTATGGTTTGTGTTTGTTCAGGAGGCTGCAGACGCGTCATGGAATTTCGATGAAGTGATTTTGGAAGCAGCTAAATCCATTGCCGCTGCCACATCAGCACTTGTAAAAGCAGCATCAGCTGCGCAGCGTGAACTTATTGATTCTGGAAAAGTAAGATACTTATGTAATATACCTAGAAAAGTAAAGATAAAAATAACATTAATGTGTATATGTCGTGTGTCCGCAAAAACAAGGTTACTGTATAATTAAATTCCTATATTATTCGGTAACCCATACATATTTTTTAATTCCATTTGGGGAACATGAAACTAGACTATTAGATCATCAATCTCTCTCTGACAGAATTATATAAATTGTATAGGTAACTGAGTTATAGTGTGTACCCAGTTTTTGCAGACACACAATTTATATGCAACAAACAATTAAAACGAGAACATTTAATCCATACAGGTCAGTCGCAGACCTTTAACCAGTTCTGATGATGGTCAATGGTCAGAAGGCCTAATATCAGCTTCTCGTTTAGTGGCCGCTGCCACTCATAGTTTAGTGGAATCAGCAAATGCCTTAGTGCAAGGGATATCAAGCGAAGAAAAGCTTATATCGTCAGCAAAACAAGTGGCTTCATCAACTGCCCAGTTGCTAGTGTCGTGTAAAGTTAAAGCTGACCCTGACAGTGCATCCACAAAGAGATTATTGGTAAATAAAACTGACATTATTTTCTTGATCGGTTTTACCTATAATTTTTTAGCCTTCTACGTAGAAGTGTTAACTAAAAAATAGCACAATTTGTATAGTTTAAAGTAAACAATATTATGAGAATAACAATGTATTTGTTTTTCAAAATGTGCAAAGCAAAAAACTGTAAAATTATAGCCTGTTGCCTGTTTGAATAAAAGGATTTTGATCTTTAAATTTTGATTGTTGGAATACTGGTATGGTCCATAGAATTTATAAAAAAATAAATGACAAATGCAGAATACTGTTATTCTTCAAAATGTAATTTTCAGGGGTACTAAAATATTTATAATTTTCATAAAGTTTTAATAAATTACCATTTGTCATCTTGTTAAATTTAAATAATATGTTAAAAACAAAATAATTATAGTACCAAACAAAATGAACATATAATACGAGTACATAAAAAGTAGTAGTTAGATAAAATAAATATATGGGGAAAACATAGTGTATTGTGTATATAGTTCATGACATATATTAACTAATAGATATTTATCGTATTTTATCGTAATCTTATTGTACTGTAATTTTTTCATATTGGGATGTATTTAATCGTAAAGCATAGCGATTATTTTCACTTGCAAAGTCACTCGTGGTTTCCCATTGGTTATTGATAAAATAAATTTTAAAATAATTGTTCATATTTTATTCTTTGTAATAGATTAGAAAACCTTGACTATTGATGATTGTACCAGAATTCCGCATTTATAAAGACTGTACCAGTTTTTCATTTATCTTAAATTTTGAAGAAATAACTAAATGTATTCAAAAACAAATTTATAATTTCCCCTAACATTTGATCTCATGTGAATTTATACCTAATGTTATAGCTTTGACATTTTATAAAAAGTAATAATCAATAATCTGTGACAGAATAATATATTAATGTGTTTTATATTTAACTTTGTAATTCTGTATCATCTAGCAATTTCAATGACATGACTACCTATGAAATATTTTTAATTTATTTTTTTTATTAAATCTTTCAAAAGAAAGCAGTGAAACATCTTCTGAGAATAATATTTTTACACATCTTGGCTGATGACATTTGTCTGTGTGACTGTTCTAACTTATTTGTTATTTTTATTTAGGCGGCCGGAAATGCTGTGAAACGTGCAACGGACAACCTCGTTAAAGCTGCCCAACAGGCCATTCAGAACGACGAAGAACGAAGTCTGGTTCTTAGCAAACGGATGGTGGGAGGAATCGCTCAAGAAATTAATGCCAGGTAATCACTTGGTTGTGAATTTTATCATCCATTCTAACTTGCACCATTGCACTAAATGTATTTATAATAATATGTTTATTTGTCTGTAATCGAACAGATCAGAAGTATTGAGGATCGAACGTGAGTTAGAGGAGGCCCGTCAACGGTTGGTTGTTATCAGGCAAGCCAAATACAAGGCGAAAGGCGATGACTCAAGTCCTACGGAACTGTTGGAAAACGATTCATCTTTCGAACATCAGTTAAATGGCAGCAGGTAAATGTGGTTAAAAATCAGTTGCAAAAGCTTTCATTGTATTTATTTTTTTTTCGTCAACATTAGCTGTTTTATATTGATTGATTATTATTATTATTATTATCGTCCTTAAAATGCTGTAGTATGTTGTTTGAAAATATTTATATTGCGTTGTGTGTAAAAATCACGACTAATACTTGATTCAATCATAATATTGCGGCATCATTTTTGTTCACGATAATAGCAGGGGCGCCTATGACACGGTATTACTTATGTTCTGTATATTTTTTACCATGTTTCCTGTATTTTAAAGAGAATAAATACGTCAAAAATGTGTGGGTCTTTGCAAAGCATTTGGGCGTGATTAATATTTTATTGGTAAAACATCCATGCTAATATTTTATAGAACCTCCACTGACAACTACGTCAACAGTAGTATGGATGAAAACGGAGACAACATTCAGGCAAATGCCTACAACGTGTACAAGCTCCTCAACAACTCGAATGATCAAACTAGTCTGAACACTTTTAATGAAACATTTCATTCAGGCACAAATAAATTGTATACGTACAATTCAGCAGGTATACCGCCTACCGATAAATACACTTAATGTGGTGGACAAGAGCAATAATATGGTAGACACTGTTTTCTATCGAGACCATTTTTGATAGCTTTGAAAGCTCAAATACTGGTAGCTGTTGCTTGCTTTATTCTTCGTGCGGCTGCGGCTGCCTACTTACCCCTAATGATCTCAAATTCTCAAACCACTGATTTCTTACTATATACAACAAAACCAGAATTTAATGTGTATTTATTTATGATAATAACCAACAAAAAATATACCATGTAATATAATAAAATACTGTGGAATTAATTTATATTTAAATCTATAATGTCTGCCTGGAGAGAATTTACTGTGACATAAGGTATATTAAATGAGATTACACCTTGAGCAGCTCTTACCTACTATTTTCTATTGTAATATAGAAATTATGGAAATTAGTTAGTGTTCTGAACATACGAGTTTGAATGTAGCATGTATCCAAAAAATTGTAATATTAAATGTATAACATTAAAATTTCCTATTAGGTATTTTACATTTTGCTGTACGTATCTAAAGTAGAAGTGTAGATATGACCGGGTTTTTATGACTACCGCGGTGTAACAATCTACTGGTTTATCTTATGGTAGTTTTGAGATATGTCTTATGTTATGCTACTAATACGGATAAATCTTTAATTGCTTCTATGCAGCATGTCATTCTTCGCTTCTGGTATTATCTATGTCTATCTCTAGTTCCAGTAAGAGACAACAGTAATGCCAACCAGTATTATGCATTAATTATTCTACTGCACTTGTGTACTACATGCCTCAATACAATTAATTGGCTTTCACAAATATGATGCATTCATGAAATTACTATTAGTTTTTTCTTTGTTTCTCTAATAATCTCCTCAGTTTAAAACTAAAAATAAATAAGTTATATTTGAAAATAAATATAATTGAAAAAAATTACAAAATTCTTAGTGACAATCCCATTGCGGTTATCTTAAAAAGTTAATTCAATTAAAAATATAAATATTATGACTTTTCTTAACTTGATATAATTTATTTACATATTATGAAGTCAATTTCAAAACCTAGGAGACTGCTTTCAAGCCACCTTTTAAAAACCATCAAAGTGCATGCCTGATAGTTTCAGTATTAACTTCTAATAATATATTTGTTTGATTATGAATAAAACTAATAGGTATTAATGTTTATTTTTTAGGCTCGAGCCCCAAAAATGTGTTTAACAAATCTTCCTCAGTGTCCACCAAGAACAACACAGTAAAGTATAATTGCTCATCCACAATCAGCAACAACACAACAACGACGACCAAATCGTACACAGTCAACGAATGAGAGTGTCAGAATTCTTGTCACGATCCTTTAGTCACATTCACTCGTACATGCATTTTTTCTTTTAAAATTATGCTGCTCTCCTCCATCTCACACACCTGCACTTATTAATTTACACAAACACCCAAAAGACCCAATAGAGTCCAGAGCCAATAATGCATGTTTTATTATTATTTATATAAAGGAGCACTAACAACCTTAATTGTATCTTTTGATTCAATTTATAAGTATCTGAACAATTTTGTTTTGTAATTTAATGAGACATCTGAATATTCATTCAACAACTATACTTTTTTTTTTTTAATTGTATTCAGTGACATTATTCATAACAGTATCTTGTTTTTAACATGTTAGTTCCTAACACGAATATATTATTATACATGTTTGTATTTAACATTTTTATTCACGCACAAAGTATTTAGTTGTATCATCAAAAATAATAAAGATAAAAATCACTAATTATATATATTATTTATGTATATCACAGAACAATCTCAATTTCGAAAATTCTAGCCAATTAACTCAATTGATTAATAATTGTTTTAAGTTTTACAACATTATCTCAACATAATCATATTGTTGTATTGCTGAAATTTAAACTAGTTTGTCTTTCAAAACCAGTCCACATAAATAATAACTAACCGTGCTTATTGTACCTTTGGATAATTGCGAGCTTGGAAAGATTTGTTTGTACTAATGTTTTATATAAATAGTCTATAAATTAATACTTTATTTTTAATAGCCCAACAGCATTATCGAATTGTAAATATTGTTCAATAAATATTTACAACTACAAAAACATCGAATTATAACGCTCTGTAGACATAATTATTAATTATGTATTATGATAAATTTATAAAAGATAATATATATATATTTTTGTTAATTAAGGGCTGTCTCTACTAATAATATTTTTTACAACATCAACTACAATACTTCGTAAAATAAATAAAGTAACGGCAGTTATTTTTGTTGTTAATTTAAATGGCCTAAATAAATATATCAACTAAACATTCTTTAAATTTCAAAATGTAATTAATAGTTTGAAATAGGTAATGCTTTTTTTTATGAAATTTAAGAGAAAACTATTTTAAACTAATGTGTGGTAGGTATTTAAATAGATAAATTTGAAGTCTAAATCAAATATTTTGTAATATTATAATAATATGCAATTGAAAGATTACTCATGGTAGGTATTCATTTTTATATTGAAAACAATTTAATCGCTTAATTCATAAAAATATGTGCCTTTGAATACCTTTTTATACCACAAAAATAGTAGTTGTACTAAAATTGTTGGATAACATTGGTTATGACTAGTTATGAGATTATGTTAGTATAGACGCCTAATGAAATTATTCTACTCAATACTTTTAAAACTATAAATTATTGTTCATTTTTTTTTTTTTTTTGTGTAAATTTAGTTTGAACTATTAAATTATTTGTTTCATACCAAATATGAATTATATTTATTTTTTTATTTTGTTTTAACGTAATAGTGAATTAAATTTATATTTACTATTAAAAATTAAAATGTCGACTGCTTTATAAATCTGTTACTAATGTATGACAAAACTTTGATTAATCGTTACAATGACAATTTGATCTTGTATTAAACGTTATGTTAAGTAATAATGTTATACAAATTGTCACATTAATATATTAATAATAATATTTTATCATAATGTCGCACATTTTGCCATTTAATTGTGCCGTAAAGTAAATTTTTAGTTTATATTTGCATTATTCATTTTAAACCCCTTTTTTAATACCTAAAGTGTTTATAATATGTTTATTTTTTCAATGATTAGCTAACTGTTGTAGGTATTGGTTAACATTAACTTTTATAGTACTCACCTTACTAATTAAAATTTTACTTAAAGGAGTGTAATTATATTTATATACTTATTTATTTACTATTAATTATTAAAATTATAATTTTTTCATTGTGAATATTAACATTGTTATTAGTTATTTATTATGCATATATATGTGTATAATAATATATCATATACAAATAAATGTATGTATTTTCATTTAACTTAAAAACAAAAGCTTAATGTTTACTGAAGATCGAATTCATTATTATTACATATTCTCGTTGATTAGAGAATTAAGCATAATAAGTTTCATAATTATTATAATATTATTAATGCTAGGTGAAACACACATAATTTACATGCACAATAATGATAAATGTATTGATTTCATTGTATCATTATTATTATTATATTATTAAAAAACTATACTGATATACTGTATTAATTAATAATGTTTTTGTGTCAAAACATCGGTCTACTGATGAAAACGATATACTTGCCACGTCGCTTATGCATTATTGTACTTTATGAGTAGTTTTTTTAATGATGGTAAATAGTATTTATAATACAAAAAAAAAAACTGAACACTTATAACAATGGCGGATAAGTTTTTATTCTGTCAACTAGGGCTCTTGTATTGTTAACATACTTCGACGTTAATGACATTATTGTTATTGTTATTATTATTAGTTATTACTTCATACGTTTAGAATTATTTGAAATGATAAAAAATAAAAATATACACTTAGGGAAAATAAAATTTGTAAATAAATGTTTGATGAAATGCTGTTGGCCCAGGTCTACCGGTGCAACAGCAGTTTTAGCGCGTACATTGCGAGGGCTATGGCACCGGACACAAACGCCGATGACCGCGCAGGTCCGGTTGCCGCGTTGCAGTTGTCCTCCTCACAGAAACACATGTGTCCCGTGCCCGTTCCTTCCATCATGCACACGTGATCAACCATGAACAGGTTGATTTGAAGTTGTGACGTGCACGTTCTCTTGATGCTCTCGTATGCTGTGTGCATGAAACAATACACAATCAATATTAATATTTAATGATTATTACAGTATAAGACTGGTCAGTGTTATATAATATTTGACAGTCGAATGGTTTATAAATTTGGAATTAACGCTGCTGTAGTAAAATCGAGTAACCTACCTGAATACCGCCGATTTTCGTTGGGCTGCGGCGTAATCTCTTACTGGACAGAGTATAGGTACCTATCAATATTTTGTGGGTATCTAGAATGATCGATTATTAATGGGTTTTTTTTAATTATTGTCAATAAAAGTGTTTTTCCTCTGAAGATTTACTTCAAAATGACGTATTGACAGGTACCTCTTATGTTTTTATTAGTGTAATTTATGAAAAAAAATAAGCATAAATTCACCTTAACTTTTTATGAATGTCTGAAGTTAGAATTTTGACACGATTCGTCAAAATCTCAAAAATTTGGAAATTATTTATTTTTATTTTTATATGAGGAATAGGTACCTATAAAAAGCCGATTGTCAAAAAAATCAATTAGTACCTTTTGGTTCTGAACCCATCGTAAATAAGAGCTACCTAATTGTTTTCAAAAATCAAATAATGTATAGGTTCATTACCTACGGACACTATATCGTTACAAGTTTATGACTTATGTTAATTGTTATTTGTAAATAAACATATTTTACTAGTAGATACGTGAACTGTGAGTAAAAACACACATATACATATTATTATACACAAGGGATTGTGCACTTTCAAGCGTATTATGCCTATAGTTATAATAATATACCTATGCTGTAAAATTAATAGTTTCGGATCTGATTTATTATTTATTTTTATGATTTTTTTAGTACTAAGTTTACAAACAGACTGATGAAAATCCCTATACTTATAGGTACCTACCTACTCCAAATTAATAAAATAACAAATTGAATAATGAGCAGTGAATTACCTACTGAATAACCAGAATAGGGCAGAATGAGTTTCTTAATATTTTAAAACCATTATCATCAAAAATAGGAAAGGTTTTCTTTAGTAGAGTTAACTAAACAAAGTTAAATAACTCAAAAACTATATTAGTTTTGAATTTTGATTTCGATTGGTCAACATTTTCTAAATAATTTACAGTAGAAAAATGGGGGTTCTCTTTGAAAAACAGAAATACTATTTTTGTCAACAGTTGTGAATTTCAATAGGTAATTACGCGGTCCACACGAAAAAGTGTTCGTCCATCACACTGTTATTTGTGCCTATGAAACATAAATAGGTATATAACCTACGTCGATCATCGACAGACTTAGTAGCTATACTAGATCATAGCGGTTTACAATCCGTTTTGGGACTCTTGATTAGGTATTTGAATTTGATCTGGGCTGTCTTGTGAATATCAGGACTAGGTACCTTTGTGCGAAATGTTTTTGCGAGGTAGGACGTCATGTCCCCCCTCCGGAAACCAAATTTACATTTACGTACAATAATAATAATAATAATAATAATAATATTATAATATGTGTTACACACATTGTGTATAGTGTATATATCTATTAAAATCTTGTTATCCCACCACCCGTGAATCCTGGGAAAAAAAAAACCTAGATATGCTATTGCAGGACTGAGGCCCTGTGCCGCACTGTACAGCTCTAACCACTTTCGGCATTATTCGAACGCACAAGGCTAATATATTCCGAGTCGTCTATAACGCAATAAAATAAAACATTCCTTAACTTACGTCTGTCACCATGCACGTACAACCTTGGAAGACGACGTATCGGTTTATCCTAGAGTAAGTGATGACCATATTTATATATATCAAAAAACGAAAAAACTATTTTAGCTTAATTCTAAACAAACCCTCCAAAAATTGTATAGGTTTACTGATATTTATATTTTTTTAGGATATTCTGAAAATAATGTTTGCTCTTCAGTGAGGTAAAGGGTCTCTTTTATTGTGAGGGTTCATAATAATACACTGTTCAAAACGCGCCAATAAGACATGTCTCTGGTTTCAATAACTTATAACTCAATAGGTATCAGGGTTGTCTGTACGGTGTTAACCATGCTCAAATGCTCATTAAAAAACAGATAAAATACAGGTTTTATATTTGTTTACACGGTTTCTTTTTCATTAATACCTATATAAGCACCTAAAATAATATAGATACAACGGGACTATCTAATGAAAAACGGGACAATCTCATCTTAAACGGCAGACCTGTATAGTGTATGGTCACTTTAGTTTATCCAGCTATAAAGACAAATACAAATTATTTGTTTATTGAATTAATTAATTTTTTGTTCAGTAGTTAATGGTAATCCCAAACACGTGTCAATATTCTTACACCTATTACTAGTTTACTAAATTAATTTGTAACTACTTATTTAACAATTAAAAAAAAAATTAAAAAATAACTAAAATTGTTACCTATTCTTCGTTTAAATATAGCTAATTTCGTCAAAATTTTAACTTTATATTCTAATAAAAAAACCTTGCTATGTATCTCTGTTATTAAATAACACGAGGAATCTAATATTAAGTTTCCAAATTTTTTGACTAAACGAAAAATTATCTATCGAAAATAATTGAAAAAAAACTAAAATGTATTATGCCTATAAATAGCTCCAAAAGATTCATATAAACATTTCGTGAAAGTTTAAAGTAGTACATTTTAACTGAAAAGGACGCCGCCCCACTGATTCACTAACCTTTTATAGTTACAGTTGTCTGTAGGTATTACTAAAAATTATCCAACCATAACCCACATTAGATACGCAAATCGTTTTCTCTAGTTGGTAGGTAGGTAGTACATCAAAATATCCAAAATCAATTTTTGAACGCAAAGTACCAAAATATAGGTACAGTCAAATTCAATTTTAGACATGAAAATACATAAATGAGTTTATTACGCTGCTGCCAGAGCACTTTTTCAATTTCGTCAAACTGTTTACGAGTAAAACATTTAAAATTTAAGTTTGTGAACATTCAACGTGAACAATTAGGTTTGAACGACGCAGAGTAATTTTTTTAATATGTCCGACGTTTAGACCGTGTCTATGAAAAAGGGGCATTAATTTAATTAGCCATCATTTGGTTCATTTCCTGTATGTGCGTGACTAATGTGGTCGTACGGTGACAATGTGTATAGTATAATAAATAACAATATCATGGTTATCAATACAATTGAGTGTTTGACCGTATGAGTACATTTGAGAAAATAATAATCCGTGATAAAATGAGCTGTGATATCCACCAAAAAATCATTTTGAAATGTATGATAGGTAATTTGTATAATGTGGTCTGTGGTCAAGTGATCCAAGTGATTCTATTGATGGACTCAATGATAAGTGAAAACTAGTTCACATAATTTAGTACTCGAGTGGGATTGGACAAGTTTTGTCAAGACAGCCATACTGCAGATATATACATAGATCGCCCTTTCAAAATAGTGAAGCCGGTGCATTGGACGTTCCGGTCGACAACAATATTAATACTTTTTAAGAGTAGTACACCTGCAAGATCCATAAGTTATAATAATTATAACATGTTTGCGGAGTGTCAGGGAAATATAGGTAGTACCTACCTACCTATATATAATTGATAAAGTCAAGAACTGAAAAACATATACTAACATTTACCATCCCAAAGACTATTATAAAGAAAATACATTGTTGGTAGGGACTCAAGTGCAGCTATTTAGAAAATCTAAAATGGTCGATTGAAAAAAAATTATTTATACTTACACGTTCGCACGTACCGGACCATTTTAACGCAACAGCCGTTGCAGCTGACCAGTGGCGGTTGGTCTTGAGGCATGGCTGTGTAGTTGAACGGATCTTTGCAGCGCGGATCTTTGGCGCTGTCGCACTCGTAACAGTAAATGGACCGAGCTGAAGGCGTCGCAGGAGATCGCATGACAAAACAAAACCAATATCAATATAAACGATTTAAACGGGCCGGTGAGATGATGAATTTTAATTTTTTTTTTTAGAGTTTTAACTGCAATATATCACCGCACTCAGTATTGTTATGTTATTATTATTGTGACATTCATCAGTTACCAGCGAATATAATTCTAGAAATATCATGCGAAAAAAGATCAACCATTTTACACACCACAAGAAGATTATTGTTTTAGCCATCAAGCACAAATTGCGGGTTACATGATTTATTTAGGTACCTATCACGATCGTTTAAAATGTTGTCTAAAGTTCCGTTTATTTCTAACGTCTGTTGTGGAATGGTTCATTTGGTGTATTATAGTTTTTAGCTAAAAATATATATTATTTTTTCATCATTTTTGTGAGACATTTATGATATACTTTAATTAATAGGTATCCAATTTAAACAAACATTAAAACTATATAATGTGTATATGAATTCAATTATTGGGGTCCTGTTTTCAGCTTTACGGCATAAATTAGGTTTTAATATAATATTAGGAATTGTTGTGAAAAGAGTTCATATTTTTTACTTGCTCATCAAAAATTAAACTTGTATTAATTAATTTAAAGTGAATAAATGTATACATTGAGAATTCAAATTAAATAATCTGAAGATATTTGTAAGATCAATGTAAATCACAAACTGAATAACAATAAAAGATTAAAACTTAAAGAAAGAAACTTTAAACTATATTTTGTCTCAATATTTATTATATTTAACCTACTCTTTAAAAATTAAAAAACAAATAGGAGCCTAAAAAATTTTCAAAAAAATATTCGCTGGTGCAGAGTTTTAATAGATGTCAATATGTATAGTATTATTATTATTTCATACTTTAAGAAGGCGGTCGCGGTGTATTTTTAATAATAATAATTAATATTATAGTAATGACAAGTGAGTTGTACGTACATTATATAGAGTAGGTACCTATATTACGCATATTACACAGTGTGATTCGCTAAGCATGCTCACCCCCTTTTTATCTTCAATAATGCAACTATTTAAAATCTGATTTTTGGAATCATCAAATATATTTAAAGACCATATTTTGAAGTTCTTGAGATTTTTGTATTATTTAAGTAGTGTTTTTCAAATGATACCCTCTTTTCTACCGTAAATTATTTAGTGAATCATTTTTCTGAAAATGTTAACGTATCAGAATTAAAGTTCGAACGATTAGTTTTTGATTTATTAACCTTGAGTACTAAGGGTAATATGTCTATGATAATGGGTTTGGAAAGATATAGGATCTATGGTGATTTATAAATTATAGTGATTAAATTAATATATCAACATAAATAATTTGTAAGAATGGTCAAAGTTCAATAAATATTTACACCTTCTTTATATTTTTGTAAAACCATTTTTGATGACTTTTATAGTTTTATCCTTAGTTTGTATACATATTTTAATAACTTAGAAATTATTTGTTTGAATTTTGAATTAGGCGCATCAAAATTGTATCAAGTATTGACTTGTCCACTAAATAATTTACGCTACAAGGGGGGGGGGGGGAATCATATGAAAAATAGAAATTTGTCACCATAGTCACCATAAAGCATTCCTTAAGTACTATAAAAATTAAAAAAGATAATCCTTTATCTCAATGTTTAAAATTATGGTCTTTAAAGATATTTAAAAATTCCAAAAATCAGATTTTGAATAGCTACATTATAGAAAAAAGAGCGGAGCAATGTGCTTGGTGAATGACCCTGTATATATGTAAATCTGTAAAAATCTAGAGGTGGAGAAGAAGAAGTTGAGACCAAAATATAAATTTTGTTCAATCACCTCCTCCAAGCTGCCATGAAGTGAAATAAGATAGTATTACAATATATCTGAGCAGAAAAAAAATAATCAAACAACCTCAATCAATGTTGAGCTTTTAATAATATATTGTAGGTATGTAGGTACCTAATAACTTGAGTAAAATTAATGATATTATATTGTGATAATATTAGAGCACGAACTTTATTCAATTTAAATTTTTGTTTTTGTTTTTTAGATTTTATTGTTATATAGGTACTCTTTATGAACTAATTTAAAGACTTGACGAATTGAATATCAAACGTTTTTTAGGCCGTATATTTTGAGGATTAGTACAAATGTTGTAGGAAGTAATATGATTGAAAACATAATTAATTAAAAATAATGATAATTATTGAAGTTTTAATCTTTTGGTCATATCATGAATTCATGACCAACAGTGTATGAACATCAATGCATTTATTTTAGATTACTACCAACGTATTTATACATTATTATTTATATATTATACCTATTGTGTGTTTGACTGTATTGATGTGAAGAGTAGGGTATCAAACTAGTATTTTATATAACTTTAAACGTAGACACCTTAAGGCAAAAGACTAAATTAAAAATTAATTTACTATAATTTTCAATGCAAACATGCAAATAACTAATAAGTGCATATTATTTGTTCATTAATTAAACTCAAAATGTATTTATAGCCACACGCGCAAACATCTAATACGCCTTTAAAATAAATAATATTTTTTTTGAATTTGAATGTAAGTTAAATTCTAAAACTAATGGTATCTATAGGCTTAAAGTTTCTACTAACATTATAGGCAATGAGTTATGAGGAAATGAAAAAAGACGCTTGACCTTATTGGGTCGGGCTCGAGATAATACCCTATTTTATACTCGCATTAATTAACAATTTACCTAGGTACTTTTAAAGTATATTTTCTAATTTTTGTTTTAGTTTGTACGTATGCGGTTTATTTTTATGTCATGAACAACATGTTGAGACTATAATTTTCTTTGAGTGTTTAATTTTTTTGAAATACTTAAAATGTGTATCAAAATTAATCGACGCGCTGCAATGTATGTACGTAATGAAAATATCTCTTTTAGTATTTTTAATATTAAAAAAAAAAACACCAAACCTTATATTGAAATTCTGATAATTCTATCGTCTGTAGTACAAAAAACCGCATAATTATACATACATCACACATCAAAAATAAAATGTTTAAATTGGTAAATCATTGTGCATGTAAATCAAACGAGCCACTTTTACACACGTAAGATAGGCGATTATGCACAGTCCGGCCCAGTGACGTCACGGGGTTATTTTAGATATCCCCTTAAATAATATTTTTTTCTAGATTGGATTTTGACATAATCGTTTTTAGTAGTTCTGACTAAAATGATTTAGCAATTAATAATAATTTTAAGAAAATTTGTTTTTGTGAAGTATGCTCCTTTAAAGAATCATTCTTTCAATTTTCATGCATATTTTCTATATACAATTATTTCGATGTTTCACATCTACCAGGCGTCTGCCACGGCTCACTTCTTTAAGGAATATACAATAATAAGGTCCGGTTAAAGCGGCTGATTGATTAATAGTGGGCCATTAGTGGTTGGCACGTGTAGCTACCTAGGTATTTTGGTTAAAAATTCTTTTATTAATACATTTAATATTATAAATTTTTCAGAATAGTACTAGTATGTACCTTAAACAATATAGTATATATGATGGGTATATTTTAGTATAGCTACATCAGGAATGTTTTACTTCATTATAACAAGCATCTAAGATTTTAGAAATCACTCGGAAGCAATGCTTCTGTTTTTATTTAGGAAGTGCAGTGTATTACTATATTAGGTGCCTACCTACTTTACTTGTATAAAAATGAAATAAATCTACTTTGTCTCAAAATAAGAGATATGCTCTGATATACAATAGAAAAAAAAAATTCATATGATTCTGGTTCCGGCCACATTTAGTCACAATGTGTCACGACTGAGATGAAGTAATTATCTAATAACCACAGACTCAGAAATTCAGAATAGAAGACACGTGCTTCCCACTCCTTCCTCTGCACCAAATAACCTGCCTCAACATATGACACGTGTAATGTAAGTCTTATGATCAATAACATTGTGACCAAATACCCAAAATACACCGAAGCCCGAACAATCTTTATTAACCTAGCTTCAGTATAACATAATATGCACTTGACGAAGAAAAGACTAAAGCAACATATTAATTATTTTTCCATTGTAAATATTTGAATCAAACATTTTAATTAATTGTATATAATGTTATTGTGTTTTACTTATAACCCGTATCTAATATAAAAATAGGATAATAAGTTATTGCTTATTAGTTATTAGTCATAGGTAACCATAGTAGTTGAAGCCCTGTATGGTTAAATTAATTTTAAATATAGGTAATGCATTTGTTTGATCTATAACAGAATAACCAATGTATATGTTATTTTAATGAAGTAGTTGAAGTTTGTAAAAGTCCAAACAATTTTACTTTGTTATGTAAAAAAGATATTGAAAAAAAATAAATTCCACAATTTATTACTTTTACCTTGTACAATTGTGGATATTGAATAAGCATTCATATTAAAATAACACGAAAAAACGAAAGATAGCATGCTAGGTATTTGGAAGATTTTCAATGAAAAAAAAAGGGGGAAAGCTCTGCAGTAGGTACATTAGATGTCGAGTGTATCTCGTTATTGAATAAGTCACTGAAACGTGTTCAATTTTAAATCAATGGTAAAATATTGGATACTAAAAATGATTCTGAGTGAAGACGGTCAGACTAATCGAGTAATTTATTTTACTCTTAGTAGTACGGGAAGTTGAATTAATTATTACCGAAAATATAAATATTAAAGTTGAATTTTTAATTTTTGATTAAAAAATTGCTTTAAAAAAGGGAGAGCTGTATAAGTACTTACCTAAAGAAATTATGAAAATATAATAGATTATTCACATTTTAAACACCTACTATACTATAATATGCTTTTTTTAATAAAATATCTTAAAAAAATGTTTTGTCTCCGAAATACAATATACTATTATTTATTTATGATGCATAACCCATGGGTTACCTTTATTTTTATGATGCTTGTATAGGTCCTTAAAACTGTATCTTAATCCGGGCCTACATGAATAATATTTAGTTTTTAAAGCATTATAAAGTTCGAGTCCCAAATGTATAATATTATGACGGTTCATATTGTTATTGCAAATTTGCGCATGATGCAATTATTAAATCATATACCGTATAATGTTTATATATAGTGCACCGGTGAGAAGATAGCATAACTATGTGCTATATTTGTCTATATAGGTACTTATTTCGTACTTGGTAAAATATTTTATAGGTAAGTGTGCAAGTGCGTATAGGTAGGTACTATCACGGTAATTATTATTACTTATTGTACATTATTACTTCAATCTGTCATTATAAATTATAATATATACTATAAACATAATATATACCACCTAAAGGTCAGCGGCACTCAGCACAGCATACGGTTTTATTTTTTTCACACTATTATTAATTATTAATTATTATATTGTTATTATTATTATTATTATATTGTTATTATTATTATTATATAATTCGGTTGCACTACGTCACACACCTACCTTGATATGCTGAGCATTCCGTACTAGTACCGACGACTCCGGGTGTGATAATAACGAGTAAAACAGTAATTATTCTAAGGTCCTTCATTCGGGTCGATATTGTAGTATTACGATTGTTGTACGTAATATAATATTATATTTTTACGTATATGCATTACATTGTATATTATGCGCCATATTTTATAGGTAGGTAAAACAAAGCGTCTGTATAGATAAAATTATATAAAAGAAAGACAAAATAATAATATCATATGACCGAAGTTTTTATGAAAACGATTGCGTATATTATATTGTATTAAAATAATATTATGTTGTAAACAGAAATCAAGTAAAACGGTATTTAATAATATATTATACTATGATACAGCGTTTAAGAAGATGAAATATAAAACAATATGCGAAAAACGGTTTGTGAAAAAAAATAAACAAAAAAAATATAACTAAAAAAGTTCGCCCGTAACCGACGAATATCGATATAGAATTTAGAAATATGTAACAACGTGATACCGTTATCCGTCGTATCGACACGTTTTTAATAGACGTATAATAATATTAAATAATATAGTGTATTAAATCATTTTGATATAATATATTAAAATATAATAATATGTTTTGTTTTGTTACTCACGGGGAAAACATTCCTCGCGGGACAGCGATATATTAACCAACACGACAACTGAAATACAAAAGAAACACACAACTTTAAGTACATTTAGGTACGCGGATTTCTGCGCAAACAATACATAATATTATAATAATAACAAAAGTGGGTATAGGTATAATAGAGGTACGTCGACGTATATTATAAACGTAGGTACATGATATCATGGTTATTATTATTATTATTATTAGTACTGTTTATTTATATATATATATATTTAAATGATAATAATATATAATATTATTTTGTTGGTAAAAATGAAAAAAAAAAACCCGACACGACGCGACACGAAACGCGAAACGGCCAAATGCGCCGCGAGCACGGGCTCTGCATCGGTTTTTCACCGTTCACAGTTATATAAGTTTGAATTAGGTACGGAATCGATTACCATATTATTATATTATAACGTCGTCGCGTGTTTCGCCTGTTCTTTGCTACCGTATTTTCACCCATGGGTGTGTGTGGGTGTGTAAGCGCGTATAATATTGTACACGGTGTGCCCTTAAAACACAACACGCGCGCACAACGTCGTACATAGGTATAAGTATAATATACAATAATATTGTAATATCATGTACAGGGTGATCCACCAAGCATATATTATGCATTTATGCTCACCCTTCATCGGCATGTTTTCTTTTAAGAATGAATTTATTCAAATTTTGATTTTTGAAATTTCTAAATATATTTAGGTACCACCTACTTATAGACCATGTTTTTAAATTCTTGCGATTTTTTTGTACTACTTAAGGGTGAGTGAGTGTCCTATGGTGATAAAAACCTCTGTTTTTTTTTCAAATTAGAACCCCCATCCTTTTTTTAATGTAAATTATTTAGTGGATAATATTTTGATGTAGATACCTAATTCAAAATTCGAAGGATTAGTTTCTCAGTTATTAAAATATTACCAGGATACGGGTTTACAACAATACAATGATTTGTAATATTGGATCTAGTATATATATATATATATGATAGATTAATATTAATTACCTACTAAAATGATCAAATCACAATAGCTCACATAACTCCCTTTGATTTCAATACCTCAAAATATTTAGGAAAATAATTCTCTAAATAATTTACAATAGAAAAGTTATCTGCAGAAAAACAGTTGTTTGTAACACTATTTGGCACTTCATAATTAGTACAAAATACCACAAGAATTCGAAAATTTCAAAAATCAGATTTTGAATAACTGCATTGAAGAAAAAAAAGATAGTGAGCACGCTTGGCAAAACACTCTGTATACATTCAAGTTTGTGTGTGTTTTTATACATAAATGTGTGTACACGTTGATTTAAAATTAATGACGTGATTTCACTCGCGGTCTATGTGTACAATGTCTGTTATAATATTTGATGGATACCTCTGTACGAAGGTAATACTATATAAAATAGGTAGTCAAAGTATTATTCTTTTCGAAAAATCAATCGTCACAGAAGGCATTAATTCTGTCGCAAAGGCACGTCGCGGGTTGTATCCAAAATATCTCTTTAATTTGCGCAAACGTCCGAGTACAGCAATACAATAACATATGCAGAGGTGTACAATATTAATGCCACATATATTATATAATTATTATCATGTTATTTTTATCGGGTACCACCTAACAGTAAGGCGACTACAAATTTCCCGAGGTTTTGTACTTATTGTATCGGTGTATAATAATTATCGTTAAAAAGTATTTAACCGTAAAATTTAGCTAATACAATTTGATCTCTTGACGTATATGTGATAACTCATATATGACTACCTATGACTCAAATAGGAGAGGGGATCCACACTAGAGATCCCCATACAAGTTGCACTAGGTACTATAATATCGACAGTATAAACCTTAAAGTCAGACTCCATTAAATTTATGATACCACTCACTCCCTATCCAAATACCTATTTATGACGCAAGTCAACGTTATTATATAGTTAACAAATAATAATTTATCTATACAAATTTAATGTTAACACAAGCACAAATGTTGACTTAATTAAGTTAAAAAAAAAATTATTTATTAACTCCACTATGCACTATGCATATCATGCCTGTAGTTCACCATTTTCTAATTTTTCCTCAATCTTAATTAATTTTTCATTCATGCGAATATCATAGTTTCAAATCGTAATGACTTTTTTTTTAAATTCGGCCTATGCATATAGGTATATTTACATAATTTTGTAGAGTCTTAGGTCAATCAGTTTTTTCTGCAGGTATCGATAGCGACGCCTAAATTGATGCCCATTAGCCATAGATAAGGAAGGTGGGTCTATGGTCCATCTGGAATATCCGCATTTACAATTTATCACACTGGACGGACATTGTCGTATATAAGTATTATTACTGTATTATTGTCATAGACGTTAATTAAAGAAATAACGTTAACAAGACGGCTGACGTAAACATGTGTTTTCTCCATTTTACGAACATACGACTAAGGCAAACTTGTGTTCAGCAGCTCCAATTTTGTGCAATAGGAACCTACTTAACCTTTAATAATAGAGAGAATTGACATATTAAACCAAACTTAAACGTATGAAAATTATCTGTGCTATCACATGGGTTTTTTGTAATATTAAAATGTTTAAGCGAGTTCTAAATTGTAATATGTTACATAGATAGGTACCTAACTCATAATTTGCTAAAAATGTATAATATGGTAAAAAAACACACGCGAGAGCTCAGAAATCTAATGTTCTTACTTTTAAGTTTGATATTAATTATTAGGTCTATTATTAAAGCTCACTATACACACAATTGGAATGGCTTAACATAAATTTGGTAACGTGTACACCTAATGTACGTTTGTAAGATGGAGATAACACACACGGGTGTCCTCTTAATGACTTACCTATAGTCATGAATGATATTATTTCCGATCAAATTAGACTTTATGCGATATTGTCATTTGTCTTGAAACAATGTTAATGCTACTTATTTTCAGGCAATGATGCATTCAGCAACATTTCCTAGGTAATAATGATGATTCCGGCACTTTTAGTCAAAATTGATAAAAATGTTTATTGGATTAGAAACGGGTTTACAATGTAAAACCGATATGTATAACATTTGATTTTTACAATATTGCCTTTATATTGTTTGTTGGTGCTTATAGGCATTGAGGATATAGTTTCCTAATGTAGGCATTAATATAATATACGATTTGGCTAGGCATTTTCGTTATTAAGTTACTTAATTGACTGTAACATAATATAATATATATGCCATGACCCATATGAGACTATATGTTTATTGTATGTTCAACCTATATACGGGAATACAGGATAATACACCAAGCACAATAAATCACATTTTTTCCTTAAATAATGCATTAAATTAATTTTGGAATTTTGGATTTTTTAAGTAAATGCATCCCAAGACAGTAAAACCATATATCCAACTTATGAATATGGACCATCTTTAACTCATTAAGTTAATGTAGGTACTCAGAACTTTTCATTTAAATTTCGTCATAATATTATACAAATCAATATTTTTGACAAAAAAAGTTTATATCATCACAGACTGAACTCCTTATTAGGCTACATAAAATGGTGTAATAGTCTTATTATAGAATAATAATATTGATAACAACATTATATTATATCAGTGTTCTGTTCGAAGCATTTTTTTCAAGAAAATCATTAACTATAGTCAGTGTTGGGAATAGATAACTAATAATTTATCTAGATAAAGATAAAGATAACAGTACCTAATTTTATCTAGATAAAGATAAAGATAGTTATACTAAATTTTATCTAGATAAAAATAAAGATAGTTATACTAAATTTTATCTAGATAAAGATAAAAATTATTACATTTTTATCTAGATAAATATCAGATAATTTCATGTTTAATTTTGCAAATATTCAGTTATATAGGTATTATTTTTTTTAAATACATCATATATTTAAGGCATTAAAAATTGACATAAAATAAAATAGTTTATTTTTTAAATATATATGAAATGTCATTCACTGACTTAATTTTATAATAATACAATGAAGCTGTTAGCTAACATTTGAAAAAAAAAAATAATAACTGTTTTTAAAATAATAATAAGTCAAACCCTACAACATAAAATTACGAGTATTACGATGTAATACTCGAGACTATAAATGAACATTCAATATTAAAATCATGGTATAATGACGTAAATATAAATATTTTTAATTTAAAAATTAAAAAATTTTTTTAAGTAAATTAAAATAAATTATCTAGATATGTTACTCATAGATAACTAGAATTTTATCTAGATGAAGATAAATATGATAGAGTTGAAATTTATCTAGATAAGATAAAAGATGAATAATTTTTATCTAGATAACTTATCTAGATAAATTTATCTAGATATTTCCCAACACTGACTATAGTCAATTTACTCTAAGCTCGTAATTCACAGTATCTACCTAAGACTGTATTATGTGATTTATATTACAGTAAATGTTTATGTTTCCGATAGAGAATTAATAATCCTGTTTTGAATATTAAAAAAAAAAAAAAAATAAGGGTACGTTAGTTGTTACCAAGACGTGTTGTGTGTAGGTATAACTAGTTGCCACAAATTGAGTGTGAAGAGCAGGTTATCTGTACTTTTATTATAGTGCCTTACAACCTTAATGCCGGTGTAACCACGACATTTTATCTCATTATATTTTACCCCACTGAGGTAAGATTTCACAAGGTAGCGAGTATTGATCTCAGGTAACTTTTCGCTAGGTATGTTTTACCATCACTGTACATCTTACCCCGGTAAAATTTCGCTAGGCATATTTTAGTTTGGTATAATTTACCTCGGTTATAGTCAAAACTGCAGGATAAAGATACTTAACATTTTTACCAAATATATAATTATATATAAATAAAAATTTATTTTTATATTAAGTATTACATTTTTTATAGACATTTGAAATTAAAATGTTGATAAAATTTGATATTTTAACGTAGATTAACGTTTTTTTTAATTTTGTCAATTGTTGTAATTTGAAACATATTATTCATAGACTTGAAACTTTTCACCATTGGGTACGTGTATATTATTATTTACTTTACATATGGAAATTTTCAAAATATTAAGATACATTTTAAGTTATATTTATACCTCAAATCATAATAGTATTTATATTTACTTTTTTTTCACGATAATTTTATCAAACCCTGTTCGCTCGCACAAAAATATTTACCGTGTATGGCTGCGGAAATCATAGATTTCTCCTTGGCTGATCTCACGGATCACGACTATCGATCGGTTAATCTAAACATTTTTACTAATAAAATTTAAACTAACCCACGTAGTATAACCATGGAAACATGACTATAACATGTTGAAATGGCGCAAATTTGTTTAGACTTTATTTATGGGTGTGTCGCGAGTGTATTAATTTTTAGTAAGCGCTTACTGCACGCCGTCGAAGGATATTGTCGAAGAATTTCATACATTATCCATTTACACATTAATCCGTAACGTAACTATACGTATAATCTTGACCTCGAGACCGATTTAAAAAAAATCATTGTTCTAAACATTCGTGTACATGAATTTTTATGGTTTTTATTAATTAATTACGTATTATATTTTATTATCATAGTCTAGTAACTACTAACCGTATCATGGACGTTGATTGAATAATATATAATTAATATTAATATATGTATAATTTTTTTATACGATTACATTGTTATTTTTATTCAATTAATTTCAATTATTTTTACCTATACAAAATGTTCTGATACACCTTACAATTATTATACCGGACATTGATATATTATTAACTACTTATTACTTAATAATAAGAAATATTTTTAATTTATTGAGATGCTCGTATGTATAAAATATATAATATGATAGGATAAATTTAATAGTTAGTCGAGTATTATTATAATATAATAATGTACGTAAATTAATAATAATAATAATAATAACTAACTAAATAAACATCTAAAATTGTGAATTGTAACGTACATTGTTAAGTCTAATAATACATAAATATATTATATTAACATATCACGTATATATATTATATCTCTGGTACCTATACAACTAATAAACTGCAAAATATATTTATCAGTGGCATAGCCAGGGGGGGGGGGCTAAGGGTTTCCTGAAATTTCGGGAAAATGAAAGAATTCAGATTTCTGTGTTCTATAACTTCTTTAAATGTATTATGTTTATGTAACCATGTTTTGAGATTGCAATACATAGATTTTAATTTTTTTCTATTTTCTTATATTCTTATTGCTGTTCAACAAAGCGCGATTTGCATTCGAATATTCCATATCGAGCATCGAGTGTGCACCGATATGCATTGGTCGTGGCATACAAGCTAAGTACGTCCTATTGGCTTATTGGTCTGGTTTTGTTATCTTCTTGATATTCATAGAGATATACAATTTCAGATGAAACAATTTTGGACTAATTTCTAACAGCGGAAACAACTTAAATTATGATAAAAAAAAATATTTACATTATTATCATTCTGACTGTAGACCATTTATTTTACTATTGTTTTATTTATATTTTGATTAAATACAGTAAGTAAGTACCTATATAATGTTTAAATAATTTATTTATGTTGACGTTTAGTTAATACTAAAGGGAATTCATAATTTCTTCCATTCTTTCTTGTAAAATGTAGAGGATTTATTAAATAATTGTTTACAATAAATATAATATAGCCTATAGGTACGTATATGCAGTGTACCTATATCAGTATTGTGTTCAGCTTTACCGAAAGATGATATAGGGGATATAAAATGTTTGACTATTCTCAAACCACGTTATATACCTAGTGATAACTATATTTTCATTTTATCAATAATTATCATATATTTTATGAGACAAAATTAATAAGCCAAATGCTGGGAGGAGTATGACAGCCTTATCGGCCTTATCCCCCCGCAGCACGCCCCTGCGTATTGTGTGTATGAAAATTATAAAATCAATGGTTAAAGAGTTAGGTCTGAGGTTGGCATTTGGCAGAATGGTGGAGGCGATTCTCGGGCGGAAGGAGGATGCAGAGCGGGTTAGGCAGGCGCGATTATTATTTGTGGGCCGAAGGCCGAATACCTAAGGTGGTTAGAGGCATCCACGTATGTATTATATTATAGCTTGTATATTATGTTGTCATTGTAACGGTGAATAAACGATACGGGTTCGGGTGGCAGCATTGTGCTAAACAGTTCCCACCCGTTCCTGGTTTAAACAAAAAAAAAAAAAAAAAAGAGTTAGGTACTAAAAGCTTAATTAATTACGCAGCTTAGTATAAGTAAAAAAATGAGCAGAGACCAAAATAAAAATAATATACCTATAGCATGCATTATATGGTGGATCCTAGTTAAGCGTCCCCTAAATAAAATATAATCGGTCCTCCTCCAACCAAAATTTGGCTATGCCACTGAGATTATTTCGTGTTTTATTATTGTTCATATCTACATGCTGCAGCAGAAAATATTTTTTAACTTCTATCGTCTACTATAATATTCATTATAATTGATGTAAATATTATTCTATTATAACTTATATTATTCACAAATGTATATGTAACAGGCAATATGGAATACCATAAAATGTACATATTGCCATGTAAATTTGGTCCAGCCCAGACAATTTTAATCATACGAATACAAACAAATACAAACGAATTAAAACAATTTATAGGACTTGGGATATTAATATAATATTATTATATTCAATAACGACCGATGATCGATGTACTGATTTACTTGTACCTACTCAGCTTTTCAAAAAAGTAAATGTAAGTGTAAGAATAAGCAAGTTAACTTTTCAGTTCTAAATGCCATTCTAGTAAATCATGTAAAAATAAATAAGTAATCTTTCCGCGGAGGCAATGCGAAAGCAGTTCCCGCGGCGTCGTCGGTTCAAACAGAAAAAAAAATATAGGTAACCTTAATTTAATAACTTTATTTATTTATTTATCATGGTGCTGTGCCATGAATATTAGGTATATTATATAATTTATTATTATTACTATTATAATAATTGTTTTAAAATATTCAGAATAAAATAAAACAAAATAATAATAAAAAAAATAAAATTAATTATCTTTGTTTTAAAATATTTAGAATTTAATAAAAATGTAGGCTATAATGAAATTATAATTATTACTGAAGTAGTCAATCATTATTTGTTTTTCCATCAATATTATGTAATTATTAATAGCAATAATCAATTTAATAGGAAATATTACACAAAAATAATTAGTTTGTATTCGCGGTTCAAATTGCCCGGACAATACCAAGGGCATATAAACACATATTATTATGCTTAGCTATCTATTTTCACATTTTATTGAACCAATAAAAGACAGTTGATTAATATATTAAAATTTATGAAAATATTAATTGTCAACAGTTTTAAATATAATTTAGTCGAGATAAAGCTATACCAATCTATGTATAGATTTTAAATCAAAAATTTGCTGTGTAAAAAAAATTAAAATTAATTTGTATTAATAAATCATAATAGTAGTGAAATATACATATTATAATATAAATAATATAATTATTACATCATTACTCGTATGTGTTTTTTTTATATTATAAACTTGTAGGTACTTAATATTTAGACCCCCCCCCCCCACAAAAATTTGAATATACGCCACTGATTATATATATATAGGGAAGTGTGTAGACTGTAGGTATATAATATTATTGTAAACTATATAATAATAATAATAATAATAATAATAATAATAATTCGTAATTGGAATTGTTTCGCACGTACCTACTGGCCGGCGTTATCAGTATACATTTTGGAGGACTTTCGCATCGTTATCGTTATACTATTTATATATACGATTGTTTGTAAACCTCAAACTTTTGAAGTCCGCCCGGTGGCGTCACGGTAACACTATATTTGTGTTTTAATATAATATATTAATTATTGTCGTTTACAGAGACAGACGGACAGACGGCCGGACGGACACTCATCGCTGCTGGCTCGGACAAGTCACTGCGAAATGTTTACCACGTCGTCGACGTCGATCGTCGGATACAATATAAACATTTAAAATAAAAACTGCGTGAACGTCGTCGTCCCTCCTCCACGGCGGCGTGTGTAACCGTATCGCGCACAAGCCCGTCGTGTGGATACATCCGTTCGGCCGACGGGCCAAAAATAAACGCACGTTCGGATACTGTTTTTTGAGCGGGCGCCAAGCTGCTGCGTACCACACTCTCTCGTGATAAGTCTTTTTTACAATACATATTAATCGTCTCTCCATGTGCGTGGTTGTTGCGCGTCACGGTCGATTGCGGTTGGAGGGGTGATTTGAGGCGGGAGGGTGTGTGTGAGGGGGATTTGTGTGTTTTGAACGAAATTTTTTGTTTTTTTTGCATCGTCTCGAAATTGGCTGAAAACTGCGGATTAATAATATTTTGAAAGTCACGATGCGAACACTGCCTCGGAAACGCCTGTGCCGATTTTGATGCTCGATCTATAAACGGACAAACGGTTGCCAACCCCTTTCCCTCCTCTTCGATCGCGACGATACACTATTATACCATGGCGTCTTACGCACGCCACGAGCCTACTATTATACCAGTGATATACAACAGTTATACGTGTATGTATACACTCAGTGCTATCCAATATGCAGCACAGAGTGCATATTAATAATATGTTATAAAAATAAAACTACATTACCTATTGACTTTTAAAACCAAAATAAATTAAAAATGGGTTTATTAAAATTGGAGGGGAGGGCGTTTGAATATTTGACATAATATGCACCTTTAAGTATTAATCGTAATTTGAATAGAGTGGGTACCAACTGCAGATTTCCAAATTAATACCTTTTTGATTACCTTCATCACATAATTTTCTCTGCCACCTAGTTAGGTTCCGTAAATTTGATAAAATAGCTAAACCTAACTATATATCATACGTGTACTGTGTACACACTAAAGTTTGTATAATGTTAAAGTATTAAAATATATTATATAGGTACCTATAGCGAACTATTATGATATGCTATACTTCTGCCTATACGAACATTATACGTAGTAGGTACCTACATGATATTATATGAACTTAACCCGATTTACGGCTTACATATACTATAAAGAGTGAAAATTTCGAGGGTGTTGACGAGGTTATGTAATTTAATAATATACGATCTGCACACACACCTAAATGATATTAAAGTCGCTGAACTATATCCGCGTTATCGTAATAGCATTATAGGCATAACACAATAATAATATTATATTGTACCCGCGAATATAATATGTACTAACTTAGGCGTCGGGTTAGGTAATTACTTTAATGTAGTCAAGACGTTTTTTACCTGCAATTGTCCACCGCATTTTCTGCTCTGGAGTACTGCTGCAGCGGGTAGACGACGTAGAGAGGCGGTGGAGTTGGCCGTTGAGTTGGCGGCGGTGTCGGCGGTGGTGGCAGGATGACGCCCCTTCTTCAACGGGTCCGGCTGTAAAAAGGATAATCGCATCCTAAGTATACACAAAAGCCCCATCAAGAGATCCGATGCTGCGTGAACCTATATGCTCCTCGTGCCAAAACCATCCCACTCTCATCCTACAATGTACTCGTACGTGCGTGTGTGTGTATATGTTTGTGTGTGCGTGTAGTATAATATACAGGGTGATTCACCCTGTATATTATACTTCACCAATCATGCCCATCCCCTATTTTTTCCTTAAATAGTGAATTTATTCAAATTATGGTTTTTGGATTTTTTTTTAGTGTGAATTATATTTTAAAATTCTTAGATCTTTTATTTACCTACTTTTAGGTGAGTGGTAAGTCCTATAATGGCGAAACAAACTTTTTTTAAAAATGAGAACTACCATGATATCCGATACTGTAGTATATTTTAAGAAAAATAAATACATTTTAAATATTACAAAACAAAATATTGTTAATCAATGAAAACAGAGGATATATTATAATATAGACCACAAAGCAGTGGTGTAAAATATTATGGTAGAGGGGTTTTCAATCCCCCCTGTGGCTTTTTTATACTATTTAGATTGTAGAAAGGGGAAAATGTTCTTATATAAGTTTAAAACATGCAGATTATGCGAAGCCACAGTGTATCATATGGCACGCGTTTAACACCATAGAATAAAATGCATGCTATTCAAAGGAGGATCTAACAATTCGCCGCTCCTATTCTAAAAACAAATCATTACTGTACAACAAAATATCTAGGCATAACACTACATTTATTTTTGCAACATTTTTTATTTAATTATTTATATTTTCATATAAATTTTAATCAAAGTGTGTCAATAATTTAAATGTAAGAAATACATTTAACAACGTTAAGTCTAGCTTTTAGATTATGTAATTTTCTATTGTAAATAAATACGTAATTATAGCAAATGCAGCTTGATAAAGTAATGAACACTATTAACTTATTAGTTATTAAATTAATTAATTTAGGGCTCAGAAGTTGTTATTATTGCATTCGCATGTTTCTTTGTTAGATACCTTAACCTATATTAGATTTGTTGTTATATGTTACATAAGTTGGAAATTATTTCAAGACAGTAAAAAAAAAAAATATTAAAAGTTCATACTTTAAAGTGCATATATTTTCGTTTATTTTGTGATTTATCAATTATTATAAGGGCATATTTTATAATTTTATAATTTTTAGAGCATATTAATTCTTAATTTATGATTATACAATCCAAAAATTTATAAATTAAAATAATATTTAATGTATATTGATATTATAATATGTAATAATTTTGAGATACTCCAGTGTTTACTATAATATATTGTATCTAGTATTTTAAATATTTAGTTGGTATAAAAACACCCCCATTTGAATATTATACGCTTTATTCCCATTATTCAAATAATGTTGAACGTATGTAGTTTTTCAAAATATAAAGATTTGCCTATGGATAATCGGCGGTCGTCTTTTTTTTCTACAAGATATTTACAATCGTACTTGGTACAGGAACAACGAGCAAATTTACAAGAGTATTTATGTACGAAAGTATCCATCCATTGATAGCACTACTTACCTAATTTGAATACAAAGTTTGAATTCAAATTTGTATTTACATTTTTTGGAAATATTGGTTGTTAAGTAGGTAGGTAATATATTATCATCTAGCAGGTCATGACATATTTAAATTTAGGACAAGTCTTGGGGGATTAATGTGAATCATAGAAACTGTTAGAATTTTTACAAGTGGGATTGGGGAAGCAGTTAAACTGCTGCGGTAACGTTTGTAAAATAGTTTTACTTATTCTTAAACGGATTTCATCTTGAGATCCGAATGTATTCTGTGGCTAGACACGTGTGGGTGGGGGTGGACAGTTGTTATTTGATTAGTGCAATACACTTTTTGATTTTGGATAATTTTTAATTACCCCAGAGTTAAGGGCGATCAAATGAATGGATTAGTTTAACTGAGGATTTGTAAATAAGAAGTTTGGCGATCACTTCATTTTGAAAACGTTAAAAATGCTTTAATATGATTAAATTAAATATTGAATTATGAAAGGAAGAACAAAATTATTATACCTAACACAATTTAAATCAAGTTTTTTTAATGAATTATTTTTTAGTGGTTTATCTTATTTTAATGTGTCTACGTTTAATTTGCTTGGCCAGTGTGTAATTGAATGGAACAATTTGAAATAATTTGAATAGTTAGAAGAATTACATGAAGAATTTTGAAAGCTATTTATTGTTTAAGTTATATTAGAAATTCTGTTTTACAATTAGTTAAAAAATAAAAATTTATACATAGGTATTTGCCTTAACTTTTGATATATTATGTACTTTTGAGGGTAAAATTATAAAAACTCGTAGAATTAAACTAGTCTAGTATATTAGCCTATTACTGTAGACCTTTACTGTTTAGAGTTTTAAAACTATTCGTGTAAAAAAAAAAGTGCATATTTATGGTTATTCGTACTTTTTAAGATCAATAAGTTCCGATCCCTTTATATTGTTATTATATCCCTCAGGTATATAATATTTAAATATTATACTTGGCTACACCTACCAGCACTCAGTTTTGTAGTTTATTTATGCATAAAATGATGGTATTTTTTTTTATTGTTATTAATATGAATGAATAAGTAATACTATTATTAAGTATGCGTCGGGTGCTAATGCAGTTATAACAGTTATAATTGTCCATTGATATATACATTGAATTTACAGTAATTACTGTAATATTACCGAATTGGTTGGGTCTTAGTTGTCTATAAATAAAAATGCATTATGGTTTTATTTAAAATCATTTTGAGGTCAACGTCGAAAAAACTTAGGTACCTAATGATATTTTATAGCATTATTTAGTATATTATATACTAAAAAAAGACGTCAAGAAGACGTTTATTTATGATGATAAAAGAATGTATACGTTTAGGTATTATTATCACGTTGTCGTTTTCAATTGTTCACAAAAGTTTAAATCATGGATAACTTATTCGAAATTTTTTTAATAGTGACATATAGTTAAGACATTAATGAGAAATCCAGAATTAAAAATGTTAAACGTAGGATCACATCGGGGTAGGCTTCAACGGACTTGACTAAGATATAATTTTGTTTACAAATTGGTGATTTAAAATCAACCAAAACAAATCGATTTATATGATTTACTCTTAGGCTCACCCTCCCCCCCTTAAAATATCTTAATGATATTCTTAAAATGTTTTTTCACGTAGGTACACTGTACCACGCACGTGTGTTGTGGGTTGGTCATGTATAGATATTAGATACTACAAATAACTAAAAATAGAACTAAACATTTCAAAAGATATTTAACAATAATAAATAATAATGAATACAAATAATTATTAAGATACATTTAATTGTAGATATATTTAGTACCTACAAAACATAAAGTAATAGTAATTCCGTTAGGATTAATATTAATTTATTTGTTTTCCGTACTACAGTCTACAATCACACATTCATCTGCGTACCACTATGTACCTTTCTGCGTACCACAAGTGGTGGAAAAACCACTGCTCTATACGGTATCTAAATTTCTAATTCTCTTTTATAGTTCAGTATGTATATATATATAAGTATCTATCTTCCAGTTATGGAATAATACAAAAAACTAAAGAGTCAAAACTAAAAAAAATTTAGTTTTCAGAACTATGTTGTTAGACCACTTCCTATATACAGGATGATCCATTTAAGTATATACTCTCATTATTTAGAAAAGTTCTAACTTTTTTGAAATTTTTTTTTTGTATACTTTTATGTCATATTTTCAAAACAACATTTCTGAAAAAATCATATTTTTACAATTTTTTATCGTTTTAATTGTTTAAGACTTACCAACGAATAACAACACAGATTTTTAATTTCATAATTCAAAGCAGAATGTTGTTGGGATATTTCAATCTACAAAGATCGAACTTCTGACAACTAATTCATTAGTTATAAATTTATAAGCATATAATATTATAATGTTTAAATGAGAGTAGAACTGGATAACATTTAACGGGGTACCTACCCATGTAACAATTTACTCAACTCATTAAAACTTTAAATACTTATAATCTTAAGCTACTCTTCCAAAATTCAATTTATATACATAAAAAATGTCCCTTCAAAAATTATTCTACTTTGGAATAACGAATTAAAAATAAACGTTGTCATACAAATTTAAAAAAATAATAAAAATAATAGGCGTCAAAAATAATAAAACACAAGTTCTTGGACTAATGTTGTTTTTAACTACTTAAATATATTATGTAAAACAGTTAATATTATAACGTTTTTGAAATTATGATATTCTTACGTTAAATTAATATATCGGTGTAGGTATTTCTTTTGGAATTAAAAACTGTTTTAGTGAATGCGATTTGTTTATTTAATTAAAATATCAATGAACGTAAAACAGTTTTTGATTGTGGAATATTAAAAAAAGCTTTGTGTAGAAAATAGTTTCAAAATTGAAATTTTTGCCTACAGCTTATCAGTTTTTTCGTGTGGTATCGTGTTTTATACGTTTAACTGGCCTATAATATAAAATCCATTGAAACGAATCTCTGCTCACTGTAGTGCACTGATTAAAATAAAACAGTTCATATTATGGGCGATAAAACTTGCAGATTATACTCATGTTCCAATCCAATAACGTTAATGTATATGTAACACGCTGGCGACTATCATGACACCTAAATACCGTCATACCAATTGTCCAATACTTAATATACAGCTGATGGCGGTAATAATAATTTATTATGTCGGTCGCACTAGTAGACTTATTATAGCTAGTCTATTGATGTACGTCTGCCGGAAGAATGATGTTTATACGACGAAGAAACTGCGAATCATATGCGTAACTTGGAGGTTTGAGGGCACTAGAGTTCAAATATATTTTTTGGAGAAAATGAATTTATTACTTATTTCCTACATAATGTTCTTAACTTAATTGTTGCTATACAATATTAAAACATAATAGAAAGGTTCACTGTGTGAGCGTGCTAAATTCCCGGTTCCTAAACGTATATAATACAATGCAATAAACTATAATTGCATGTAGAATTTAAAAATAATTTGATACTCTTTAAATTTTGGTACTTTTCTATTTTCTTATAGGTACAGGCTAGTATGAGTTTATATTGAATACTCAAATATTGATATTTTTTATATTGATTACTTTAAATTTACTTTAAATAGAACCGTTGTAAAATATTAATACAAAAAAAACATATAGCTTTAAAGGTACAGTAACTATGGACTATAAATAAAGAACTTAATATCAATACACATAACTATGTATTGGTAACTAACGGATACAACGGGGATATGAACACCTTATATCTAAACGTACGTTTAGAAACCTAAAAGGTGGAAAAGTGTTATGGTTGTAGACCTATTGTAAGTAAATTCTACATTATACGGTTCCATTAATGATTGCCTTGACTCCACAAGTATGAAAAAATTATAAAATTATTAACATGATACTAATTGTAAAATTATATTTTGATTATATTATAATTATAAATAAGTTATAACTTTTAAATTCAATAAACAAATGAAAAATTAATTGGAATAAAATAAAATAACGACGAAAAAATAAAAGAGCAAATTGATAAACTTTGTTATGTAATAACTAATAATAAAAACAATTCACCACTTTCTAACAGCTTTTTGGAACTGTTTAATTCACAGAACATGATTTTGAATATTCAGACAACTGATTACTCCCTAATTTTTATTTAATTTTAGATTCTGAGCGGAGCGATGAATGTATTGATTTTACAATGATGTGTGTTTTTTTTTTATTTTTTTTAGATTCTGAGCGGAGCGATGAATGTATTGGTTTTACAATGATGTGTGTTTTTTTTTTATTTTTTTTTTTATTTTTGTGTCTGTCATCACGTTTTAGGACAGAAAAATGCTTCGATTTTTTTCAATAGTACCTTTTCTGATAGGAAAGTGAATCTAGTTGGTACTTTGGGGGTCAAAAGTCAAAATTTCCCAGTAGTTTTCAAGAGCGCCTGGAAAAACAAATGAAAAATTATGGGAAAAACGGGAATTTTTACGGAAAACCAATTTTCGACAAAAATCGATTTTGGTTTTTGGTATAACTCTAAAAGAAATGACCGTAGAGACATGAAATTTTGACCGAATGTTTATAAGCATTTTCTACACACCATATCATTTTCAAAATATTCTGACTTATTTTGAGCTGTTAACGGACATTTTCAGTTTCCAATTTTTTTAGTTTTTTTTTCTATAAATGTCAATAAAATTGTATTTGTTGGGTAAAAATCTTGAAAATTTAATAGTAGGCTTCTAATATATAGTTTTAAAGGCAGATGAAAAATATTAAAAATCTGTAGTTACAATTTTTTTTTATAGGTAATCAAAGTTCAAATTTTGACAAAATACGTAAAAATGACGAAAATGTGCAATTTATTTTGAGTTAGAAATTCATAAAAATTTTAGATTCTGAGCGGAGCGATGAATGTATTGGTTTTACAATGATGTGTGTTTTTTTTTATATTTTTTTTATTTTTTTTTGTGTCTGTCATCATGTTTTGGGACAGTAAAAGTGCTTAGATTTTCTTCAATAGTACCTTTTCTGATAGGAAAGTGAATCTAGTTGGTACTTTGGGGGGTCAAAAGTAAACATTTTCCAGTAGTTTTCAAAAGTACCGTGAAAACAAATGGAAAATTAAGGAAAAAACGGGAATTTTTACGCAACATTGATTTTCGATAAAATCGATTTTGGTTTTTGGTGTAAGTCTAAAAAAAATGACGGTAAATACATGAAATTTTTACTGAATGTTTATATAAGCAGTTTCTATATACCATACCGTTTTAAAAATATTTTGACTTATTTTGAGCTGTTTACAGACATTTTAAATTTCCAATCTTTTTGGTTTTTTTTTTTTTTAAAATCAATAACATTTTTTTTATTCGTTAAAAATTCTTGAAAATTTAATAGAATACTCCTAATATATTATTTCAAAGGTAGATGAAAAATATTAAAAATCTGTAGTCAAAATTTTTTTTTTTAAGCATTTAAAGTTGAAATTTTGACAAAATACGTAAAAATGACGAAAATTTGCAAATTATTTAGAGTAGAAATTCATAAAAATTTTTCTTTTTAAATCTAAGGTTTTAAATTTTAACACAAGATTTAACGTAAGTTTTTCTACTTTTATCAAAAATAAAATATCTAAAAGCAATTAAAAATAAATTTTTATGAGTGTTTTAAGTTCATAATTTTACAACATAGGATATTCACTCGATTTCTCATGTAGCGTTTTTCTTATTTGGTTGTAATTCAAAAACGAATAATTGTAGATGCATGAAAATTTCACTAAATGTTTATATTCTCATTTTCTATACACCATTCAATTTTGAAAATATTTTGATTTGTTTTGAGCTGTTTACAGACATTTTTAGTTTTCAATTTTTTTAGTTTTTTTTTTTATAATTGTCAATAAAATTTTATTTGGTGGGCCAAAAAGTCTGAAAATTTAATACAAGCTTTCTTATATATTGTTACATCAGTTGAAAAATTTTAAAAATACATAGGCACGATTTTTTTTATAAGCATTTAAAGTTCGAATTTTGACAAAATTTGTCAAAATCTCGAAAATTATAAATCATTGTAATTAAAAATTATAAAATGTTCAGTTTTTATAACTAAGTGTTGAAAATTTAAAACAAAAATTCTCATAAATAAATCATACTGTAACCAAAAAATCTAAAAAATATATCAACACATTTATTTTTTACAGACATTTTAATTTCAAATTTAGACAAAATTTCATATTTAAATCAAGAATAATGATTTTAGTTATTTTGATATAATTTAAAAATATTATTTGTTGGTATATGAAACTTTTAGAATATATTGTTATATTTTATATACACGCAATGGCATTTTAAAATATAATTTTTTTGAGAAAAATGAATTTAACCAACTATAGTAAATACTAATGCCTATAATACTAAAATTAATTACTTTATTCACAATAATATCATCAAATACATTTAGACTTAGTAAGATATTATAGACTGACTGACCGTCTTCGCTCAGAATCGTTTTTCTTATTCAATGATATTATATCATTGGATAAAAATCTAACACAATCCATTACAGTGACTCACTTGTAACCTACTGTACATCAGAGCGACATACACTTACCCACCCTTTTTCTTTTTAAATCTAAGGTTTGAAAATGTGATACAAGAATCCTTATAAGTTTGCCTAATTTTATCAATGAAAAAATGTTTATAAGCAAGTCAACATACATTTTTATGAGCATTTTAAGTTCAAATTTGTACAAGATTAGATATTCACTCGATTTCTCATGTAGCGATTTTCTTATTTTGTTGCGATTCAAAAACAAATAACTGTAGATGCATGAAAATTTCACTGAATGTTTATATAAGCTATTTCTATACACCATCTAATTTTTAATATATTTTGACTGTTTTTCAGCTTTTTATGGACGATTTCAATTTTCAAATTTTTTAGTTTTTTTTTCTATTAATATCAATAAAATTTTATTTGTTGAGCCAAAAATAATGAAAATTTAATACAAGGCTCCTGATATATTATTACAATAGCAATTGAAAAATATTAAAAATACATAGGCACACATTTTTTTTATAATCATTTAAAGTTCGAATTTTGACAAAATTCATCAAAATCTTGAAAATGATCAATCATTGTAATTAAACAACTATAAAATGGTCAGTTTTTATAACTAAGAATTGAAAATTTAAAATAAAGATTCTAATAAATAGTACATACTGTAATCAAAAAATCTAAAAAATATTTAAACACAGTTATTTTTTACAGACATTTTAAGTTCAAATTTGGACGATATTACATATTAAAATCAATTTTAACGAGTAAAAGTATATATTATAATATTTTTATAGCATCACTGATAATTTTATGTTAATAATTTAATAATATGAATAATATTAATTCAACTTAGCAGCTACCGTAAAATAACAATATCAATATAATTTAAAATATCCTAGACTGACATACCGTCTCCGCTCAGAATCGTTTTTCGTATACAATGATATTATATCATTGAATTCAAATTTAATACCATCCATTATAGTACAGTGATCTACTTGTAGCCTACTGTACAGCGGAGCGACATCCACTTGACCCCCCTTTTTTTAAAATTAATTTTAGCTTTAATTATACTAAAACAAATACTGGCTCAAAAACCGGGAGAAGACAATAACATCTTAATGACAAATAATAAAATAGTCTAGTAACCATATTATTTTATAAAAATAAACATAATATAACGTGCAAAATGCATATACGTACTTATACGTATTAGTGCTTAGTTCCATACATAAATCAATAATCTCTGGCTTTGTTAACATTTAATAAGTGCTATAGAGATAACACCAAAATTTCCAAATAGAGATTTAAAACATTCGAATGAACGATCCTATCTGTAGCCACAGGACGGACATGAGACGGGATGACGATAAATTGTTCAATACTAAATGCCAACTGACGGTACACCAAAGGATCGCCACACGTGAAAGAAATCTTACCTGTGAGACATTTGCGACAAGTCACTCAGTCTAAATTACATTCTGAGAAAACACCGGTGAACGGGCGTTCACGCACACGGGAGAGAATTCGTGTTTGTATGACATATTCGACAAGTCGTTCAATCAAAGAGGCTACGTTTCGGCACGACAGTGGACGCACATAGGAGAGAAACTGTACCTGTGCGACATATATGACAAGTCATTCAGTATACAGAAAAATATTGACAACTACTCACAAACAGGGGTTATATTTTACAGTTTTAATGCGACGCAGTGACGCAATTAAAATGTTGATGATATATCAGACTGATTATGTACAACATTACATTTTGATACAGACTGAATAATGTTATTTGGATTTATGTTGTTTCTCTTTTTTTTTTTAAAATGATTATAATCAAAATGTTTGAAAAACTTTGTACTATTATATTACTTTAAAATAAAAACTTTCAAACCTTCGGTATTAAAATTAAATAATAAACATGTAATTAATTTAAATGTTAAATTATAATCTACACAGATTTTCCAATAATAATAAAAAAAAAAATTAGAAGCCCTTCATAGGTTAGGTACCTAAGTGTTTTTTAAATAATTTAACTAAATTAAAAGGTTTTAATAATATACATACGTAATTTATTTTATTTTCTCTGTAGTTATAAATATAAAATTGTATAGTTTTTACGCTTTAATGACTAAAACTTTGTCTAATGCTAACCTAATAGTTAGGACGTAATAAACAACTCACTACTCGTTTATATTGTAGGTACCTATGTAATATTTTTAATTTATTTTATACTATTATTTAATATACCCCCTAATGAACTACTATGTACAAATCCCTATATAGTCAGTATTACAGGCCAATTATATCTTGCGAAATTATAGTAATGAAATTATTAAACAATTTGTAATATATTCTGTGTGGCACATTATTACGTTAATTTCTTTATAAAGATCATGGGCCAATAGACTTTGTACATAGCAACATATTGAATTGTTTTAGACTATTGTAAAATAGAGTCCTATTGGTAGATAACCTATCTAGATAAATTTATCTAGTCAAATTTAGCAATTGCACAACACTGATTACATACTAACAACTGTCATGACATCAAATTACCGTCATACTATTTGGCCTATACTTTATACACAGCTGATTGAGGTAATAATAATTTATTAGTTTATTACATCGATTCATGGCAGTTGGTCGAAACACTGGTGGGCACACAGTGGAGAGTGGAGAGAAACCTTACCCGTGCGACATAATATGTGACAAGTCGTTCAGTCGAAGTGATAGTATATGACTATATGTGTCATCCAACTTTACTATTTTTACCTTTGCTATTATATTGAAAATTGTAAACCTTTACAATATACCTAATGAATTTACATATGATTTTTCTCAATGTAAATATAATGTCATTAAGTCACAATTAGCATCCATTGATTGGAAATTAGTATTCAAAGATCAATGTATAAAGAGTGCTGTTACTAATTTCTAAAATATTATATTTAAAACTATTAATCTTAATTGTACAAATTATTCTATGTTGAAGGACTTTTTAAATAAAAAATTGCTCACAAATTATATAAACTATAATTCTCCTACTCAAATTAATTATAATATTTTTCTAATCTTCGAGCTCAGTGTAAGTTACAGTTTAAATTATAGTAAATACATAACAGGTACACAAAATCCTTCAATATCAAATCCTAAGAAACTTTGGCAGTTTCTAAAAATTAGACGCTCAAACAATTCTCTACCTATTTCGATGACTTATGAAAATCAGTCAATTCTGGTGGTGAGGAAATAGTTCGTAGTTTTGTACATTATTTTGCTGTTCATGACAAGCCTTAACTTCTGATTTACACTTATTTTCTTTAGTCTTAAATATTTCTGATGTTTTAAACAAACTCTAGGTATACAATTATTTATTAATCAAAAACGGGCCCAAATATGAATCAAAGCAGTTTCTTTTTTCTGCAAAATTGTATTAACTGTTATAATTATTTAACCTACCTCTATCTACTGGTATTCTTTCAAAATTGTGTAAATCAAGTTTTATTACGCCAATCTCTAAGGGCGTCGATTAACTAGTGTAATAAATTATCAGCCAATCTGTCTACTTTTAATAATTTCAAAAATGTTTGAATCGATTATTTCTAAAAAATTATTCCATTGCTATCTTCAGTAACATGTGACGACCAATATTTTAGAAGTGGTAGATCTACAACTACAAATCATTTAGTTTTCATTGGTAATTTCATATTAGAGGCTTTTGCTTTTAGAATCAAGTCAATGTTATTTATACAGACTTTTTTAAAGAGTTTTATAAGGTATAACATTCTTTACTAATATTTAAATTACATAAAAATGGTATTTAGGATCCATTTTTTTCTTGGATTTCATCCTATATATCAAACAGGGAACGAATTGTAAAGTATAAACATTTAAAATCTAATCCAATCAATGTTGCTTCA
>JANEHU010000315.1:0-168003 GCA_027563435.1 Nasonovia ribisnigri | reverse complement strand
TAACATCTTGTTAAAAATTGTTATTTAAATATAAACCATAAATACCCTACGAAAATATTTAAAACAAAATATAAAAATGATCCTAATTAAAAAACCTAATCAAATTTATTACATTGAACAATAAGTGCATGTTTGATATTTTCTATAGTAAATGACCTGCGATTGTCCGAAAGTAAATTCTTATATTTTGAGAAACTTCTTTCTACATCTACTGATGTAATTGGTGCAAATTGAAAATGAGCAATATCGGAATTATTGAGGTCGTCTGGAAAGTTTTGTTTCAACACGTTTTCACCATTCAAAATTTTTGAAATTGTTGTCATTGTTTTAAAGCCCGTATTTTTATCCAAAACGGATTTTAATTTTTTTTTTATATCTTGTCCTACTCTATTTTCTGCTTGTTGAATTTTATTTTCTACATCTTGTACAATTTTTATCGAGTGTTGAAGACTAAGCCCAAATGTTTCTAACTGAGTTATAGAATCACTTAATGTTCCAAAATTAGAGTAAATGTATATCAAGTCACTTTTCAAATCAAAATCGTCCATGAGATCTTGAGCTTTCTCAATCGATGTTGCGTCTTCTCTATTTAAACCAAGTATTATTTCCTTTAAAGTTTCAAAGTGTTCACAATAATAATTTGCGGCACTTAGCCACGTCCCCCATCTAGTTAATACAGGCTGTGGCGGTAAAGAAATATTCGGTGCCTTTTCTCGAAAAAATTGAATACGGGCAGGACACTTTAAAAAAATTTTTTTTACGTTGGATATTAATTGATCAACTTTAGGAAAACATTTACGAACTTCTTCTGCAACCCTGTGTAGTCCGTGAGCTAAACAGGTGACATGTTCCATTTTAGAGTACATTATTTTTATGCCTTTACCAGCCTTTACCATATATGGCGCTGCATCGCTCAAAAACAGCAAAATATTGTCGTATTTAATCCCTTGAGGCCACAAAAGATGAAGTGCTTTATCCAATAATTTAGCAATGCTGGTATGATTAGCTTTTTCCAGTGCTTCTGTGTGAAGTAAAAATATTTTTCCTGAGCATCCAATTTCTAACGTACCGATAATTACATTCGCGATGTACCGGCCTTCCACATCTGTGGTTTCGTCAATAGATATCCACAGTTTTTGATTTTCACAATACTTTTTTATATTATTCATTGTTTCTTCGTAACATTGGGCAACATACGATTTTCTCAATGTCGATTCGACGGGAATACTCTTGCTTGTATATTTTTCCAAAAAGTTACGAAAACAGTCGTTGGATAATTTATTCAACGGAATATTAGCCGATAATAGGGCTTGACACAAATCATAATTAAATGTACATTTTCTGGATGGTTGTGTCAGTAAACTTTGATTTTTTGATTTTTCAGTTTGTAAATTTTTGCGCTCAATACCATGTATATGCTTTTGACGTGACACGTGTTGTTCCACAGTGAACTTTTTATCTGCGGCAACCTTAACGTCACATATCTTACAAAAAAGTATATATCCATCAGTTGAAAAAATATCACTTCCGAATTCAGACACAAACGCACGTAAACGAGCACTAGTCGAAGTTTTGTTTTTAGGCATTTTTTAATAGAAAAGTTCTTAAGACAGGACAACGGTCAACAACACGCTACACGAGATGGTCGAATACTAAATTATATCATACAAAATATAGCGGCTACAATACGTGTTAGCTGTTATTGAAAAATAATCATTTTATTGTTTACAATAATACCCTATAAATATAAATATACTATAGTCTATAAAGTATAAACTATAAATACACCATATTTCAAACATTGCGAGTTAAACAGCTCGACCACGGCCAGTAATTTTAGTGTACCTAGTTATTTTCGTAACACTAACAACAATAAGCTATATTTAAAAGTTAAAATAAGATATTAGGTATATTTTATTTTTATGACATTTTCACATTTAATGAAAAAAATGAAGCATTAAATGTATGTAAAAGAAAATTTCGTTATATTTTAGAAAAATGACGTATTTGTCGAAAAAAAAATGATTTAAAATGTAGGACCGTGATAAAATGATATAAATGAGAAATAAAGGCAAAAAATGCAAAAAAATGCAAAATAAAAATTTCAGATTATTTTAGTAGACCATCTAAATCGGATTTTTAGCTTGATAGATTAATGACTACATAAATTAAAAAAAAATGCAAAATGCATCAACTTCCGAGCCCTAATAATAAATATACAAGCAACAGTTGAATATTTCAAATTCTTCTATTAAAACTGAATTACATTAAAAAAAAGAACGGTCAAATGGGTAATGCTCTGCTGTACATTAGGTGTTTAGAGAGTGACCGTAATGGATGTGTTAAATTTGAATTTAATGATGTAAAATCATTGTATTCAAAAAACGATGCTGAGCGAAGACAGATAATATTACAAGTATGTTTGATTTGGCGTTAACTAGTTGGGTCCACAAGACTATTTTTTAATCTAGTTAGGTTCCACAATTTTTCAGTTCTAGTAAAGTGCATGCAAAAAAAATATTTCCTTTCTCATTTTTACTTCTTCTTCTTTTTTTTTAATTTCTTATGTAAAGTAAATAATAACTATAGTTTATTCATTTATTGAATTTATTTAAACACTAGTATATGGTATAAAATGTTTAAAAATATTAAACAATTCACACAGATGGTAAAAATTTAAATGAAAGAGCTTTTACAAAAGCTTCTTTCAACAAAATAATTTTTTCTTTTTCCCACTTGTTATTTTTATGTAATTATTGTATTTATAGTCAGTCCTAACTTTTTTATAGTGTGTTATCGTTTTAATATTCAGACCCAATTATTTGTAGGTTATCTAGGACCCAACTCGGAAACATTAATACAACAGTAGGTTAAGTTCACTTTTGACAAAAAATTAGTTACATTTGAAAATATCATAATGTGATCATTGCGATCTAATAGTCTCAATTACCCACAAATAATATTTTTAAACTACAACAAAATATCTAAAAACACTATTTTTAATAAAGTAAAAATTGAAAAGCTTATCATGCATAGAAAATAATAAATTAATAAACATTTGATGACGATGTCAACTACCTACGGTTAATAATTTTTGAATAACAACAAAATAAAAAAATCGCTTTAGGAGACTGTTTATTCACGGATTTCCACTATAAACTACTTATGAGGAACATTGTACAATATTTTCAAGTTTTTTGACCGAGCAAAAAAATTTTTACCGACCATAATTTAAAAAAAAAACTTATAAAATTTGAAATTTGTTTATGCCTATAAATAGCTAAAGAAATGTTTCAATATTTTCAAAATTCTATTATGCACAGAAATTGCTAATATAAACATTCAGTAAAAATTTTACGTTTATACGGTTAGGTTAGGTTATTTTAGGGTACGGTCATTTTTTTTAGACTTACTAGCAACAAGTTTTTGTATTAAACGATGTTGGCATCAAACAGATGGTCTTTTAAGTTTGAAAATAAGAAGAAATCATTGATTGTATCTATTGTTCTGTGATTGCACAATGCAACAACTACTTTAAAGGTAAAATATATAAAATATAATTTTAAGTAGAAACATAATCTATTCTAAGCATATTTTTATTTATAGATTTTGTATATGACGAAGATTAACACTATTCCAATAAGTCATACACTCACACCAATTTGTAATATTTAAACTAAAATTTCAATAATTAATAAATTATAATGAAAAAATAATGAAAAAATAAAAAAAGGGCGGATAAGTCGATATAATTAAATAATATATTAGGATCCTTGCATTAAATTTTTCAAGCTTTTTTACGCAACAAATAAAATTTAACTGACATTCATAGAAAAAATACCTAAAAAATTAGGAAACTAAGTATGTCCATAAACAGTTTAAAACAATTCAAAATATTTTGAACATTTTATCATCTGTAGAAAATGCTAATATAAACAACCAATTAAAATTTTATGTATCTGCGGTAATTTATTTTAGAGTTATACCAAAATTCAAAATCGATTTTGTTGAAAACAGACTTTGCGTTAAAGTTCCCGTTTTTTCTTAATTTTTCATTTGTTTTACCTACGCATTTGAAAATTATTAAAAATTTACTTTTGACCCCCCCAAAGTACCAACTAGACTCACTTTTCAGAAAAATTACTGTTGAAGAAAATCGAAGCAGTTTACTGCCCCAAAAGGTGATGACAGAAAAAAAAATAAAAACACACATCATTATAAAATCAATACATTCATCGCTCCGCTCAGAATCTAAATTAAGAATTTAAGAAGAAATTAACAAAAAATAAGAAAGTAATTTACTGTTTTTGACATCCTAACATGTACGCTAAGATCAGCTAAAATATACTTAAAGTATTAATATTTGATATATTTTACTGTACATGAACAGTGTTCACACTTCACAGTGAAACACTCATTAACAATAGTAAAATACGATAGTCATCAAATTTAAATCAGTCAAATTTAATTTATAGATTTTACTATATAGAAAGTGTTACATAAAAAAAAAATATATTTCACATTTAACAACTAAGAGCAATATATTATAATATTATTTAAGCAATTTCCGAAGTCATATGCGATGAAACACTTTCAGGAATATTTTCTAAAAGTACCTGCAACAATTTTTTTAATATTTATGATTAAGATTATTTTTAATTCATTAAGATGAAAATAACTCACTTTGGTTACTTTAAGTGCAACTCCTTCCGGTAAATTTCTTTGAACATACTCCAAAAAGGTTTCAGCAGTAGAACCAGTAAGCTTATGGAAATGAATGAATCTAAACCATGTTCTTACTTCATACTGTACTCTGCATCTTTTATGGACGTGAATAGAACGTAATAATGTGTACCGCTCATGGTGAGCTTTACGTGGGGACCAGCTAAAAATGAAATATTACATGATCACAATAATTTTCAATAGCATTTTAATTTTAAATTAAATTATAGAATATAACATGATTAAGAAAACTAAACTAAAAGTCATTACCTTCTTATCAATAATTAAAACACAGAATATTTTATAAATTTATACTATGTACCTATATGTATATTATATAAAAAATACTATAAATGTATCAAAAGTCATAATTATCTAAATTATTTATTTAACTCAATAGGCTATGTAATAGAAAAAATATAAGTTTAAACTTTCTATGATTTTTTTTAATTTTTAAAATTACTTAGGTATTTAATGCATTATTTTGTTGAAAGATAAATATCATATTCCACACTGAAATCTTAAAGTATTGATTCTAAATTGATTCCTTAGGTAAGTCACATATTACCTACATTTTTATATGATTTACATTTTAAATACCTCGTAAGAATATATATTCCTGTTCAATTATTATATATATATTTATATATTCAACATAATACAAGAGGGCTCCAACTCCTTTTTAATATTAAACTATACAAATATCTTTAATTTATGCTGTGATTATGTTAAATACTATAAACTTTTATTTGTAAAAATAATAACATACCATTTACCGATTTGAATACCTAGTTCATTTGCAGCCATTGTTGTAAATTGTGTGTAACTACGCAATACTGCACGATCGTTGCTACGACATTCAAATTCTATGGTCTTGTATAATTTATCCAATTCTTCATTCTAAAATTGCAATTACATGAAACAAAGTTCAATACTTCAGTTTGCATCGAGGTATAAATGATATTATAAACACAACAATGACGACGATGATGAGTAATCTCTAATCATTGATCGATGACAATGGTTAATAACTGATCTATAGTTACAATATTTATTACCTGAGTAGTAACAGACGTCAAGTCATTTTGGTCGATATTACTCTCCTCGGATTTTAATGGTTTGGCGCAGAACGATCTTGCCGATAAATTAAAATAAGAAGGCCACAACGCCGAAGTTTTTCTACTGTTCAACAATAAGGTTTTCAAGAAAGTTGTCATTATTTCTTGTGTACGTCACTCACTGAATATTGAAAATTATTCACACGAGTAGGTACACGACTCAAGAGTCAAGACACAAGAACGAAGATTGAAGAAGTTAAAAGTTACGACTTAATATCTTTTTTATAGATTAATAATATTATTCTTTCCTTATCACTTATCTGTTATCATAAATCATGACAAGTCGACCCACGAATTAAAATATACTTTAATTCGTGGGTCGACCTGTCCCAAGGTTTATAGATAATAGAGGTTGCCTCAATTCGAAAATTATGAAAAAGTGTGAGTGGGGGTAAATCGTCCGTGACGTCAGCCGTCGTACTAAAACTCGCTAATCACCATCACTGCTACTGAGTGCTACTAGTTTATGCCGCGCATGAGAGATAAGTTTTTTATGCTCTGTATTTTCTTTTAATTATTGCGTACCTATTTTTTAATAAATTTTAGTTATTATTTTATTAACATTATTTTTTTTTATAGGTAATCAAAGTTCAAATTTTGACAAAATACGTAAAAATGACGAAAATGTGCAATTTATTTTGAGTTAGGAATCATTAAAAATTTTTCTTTTTAAATCTAAGGTTTGAAAATTTAATACAAGATTCCTCATAAGTTTGCCTAATTTTATCAATAAAAAAATCTTTATTAGCAAGTCATAATACATTTTTATGAGCATTTTAAGTTCAAATTTTTACAAGATTAGATATTCACTCGATTTCTCATTTAGCGATTTTCTTATTTTGTTGCAATTCAAAAACGAATAACTGTAGATGCATGAAAATTTCACTGAATGTATATATAAGCATTTTCTATAGACCATCTAATTTTTAATATATTCTGACTTATTTTGAGCTGTTTTCGGACATTTTCAGTTTTCAATTTTTTTAGTTTTTTTTATATAAATACCAATAAATTTTTATTTGTTGGGCAAAAAATAATGAAAATTTAATACAAGGCTTCTGATATATTGTTACAATAGCAATTGAAAAATATTTAAAATACATAGGCACACATTTGTTTTATAAGCATTTAAAGTTCGAATTTTGACAAAATTCATCAAAATCTCGAAAATTATCAATCATTGTAATTAAACAATAATTATAAAATGGTCAGTTTTTATAACTAAGGATTGAAAATTTAAAATAAAGATTCTAATAAATAGAACATACTGTAAACAAAAAATCTAAAAAATATATACCTAAACACAGTTATTTTTTACAGACATTTTAAGTTCAAATTTGGACGAAGTTACATATTAAAATCAATTTTAACGAGTAAAAGTATATATTATAATATTTTTCTAGCATCACTGATAATTTTAGGTTAATAATTAAATAATATGAATAATATTAATTCAACTTAACAGGTACCATTAAATAACAATATCAATATAATTTAAAATATCCTAGACTGATGACATACCGTATACAATGATATTATATCATTGAATTTAAATTTAATACCATCCATTATAGTACAGTGATCTACTTGTAACCTACTGTACAGCAGAGCGACATCCACTTGAGCCCTTTTCTACTTCAAATTCCAAAAACCCGATTTTATGTTATTAATTTTCACTAAAAGAAATTTAAACTATGGAAAAATAAATATAATACCTTATTAAAAGTATGGTGGAAAACCGTTTGCCATTTTATTGATCTAAATAGCTAAATTGCTAAAAAATATATTTGAAAAGATAAAACATCAGAATACTAGTTAGATAGAGATTTAATGCACATAGCGCCGTTTTATTTAAATTAATAATCGACTGCAATGTTAACAATATAAATATACCTACATTAAATAAAATCGAGTTTTGTACTCAATATTTTTATTAAAATACACAGGTTATAAGAAAGATATATAGATTAATTTTTTTTAGAAAATATAAATTAAATGTGCATAATATATAATATGTGTATGAAAATCAAGAAATATACACTTTTCCCCTATAAATTGACGAAATATGCATTTTTAATTTTCCATTTTTAACTCGTCATCGTATATCATGGTGTTCTAATTTGGTCTGCTATAAATCGAGAGCATAATATAGAATAATATACCTACAAATCTTACAACATTTGAATCCTAAATTTTTATATAATATGATTACTAATAGTAATATTATATAATCAATGGCATTACCTATTTATTACTCATAATAGTTATACTTATTATTTACTAGACGTGCGTGAAGTTGACACTCCGACTTTGTCCGATCAGAACTCAATTAATATAATTTTTTTTTTTTGCTACCAATTTGCAACAATATTCACCGATAATAAAACAATTTTGAACCTAACCATTGAATTGGCTCATAACATAATTTTTAACAAGTGATTCACAAAATATAAAAGATCGATAAACCTTTCTTCAACCGTTACTTCATTATTTGAAATTTGTACGTATATAATTTGTGATAACTGTTCTTTGTGTGAAAAATCAGGAGTGCTATCAAATAATATTGCATAATATTTACTTTTTTTTTAACAATTTCAAGAATTTTAGTTTTAACAGTTTTCTCCATCAACTCAATAAATTCATTTTGTATGGTTGGTGAGAAATAACTGATTTTAAATTTTCCCTCATTAAGCGCTATTAAATGTTCTTTTAAATCGGGTTATAATCAGTGGCGCATTTAGGGGGGGGGGCAAAGGGGGCAATTGCCCCGGCGGCAAATTTATAGGGGCGGCAGTTTTTGTACCTATATATTTATTAAAAACTATAATAATATAAAATATATAATTTTTTAATTTGTTCTAAAGTAATGTTAGCCGCTAGATACCTAACAAAATATGAAGCAATTTGAAAATAATATGTAATTTACATAAATCGTTTACACATACGAAATTGATCGCTAAACAATTTCAGGTTTGTTAATTGTTATGTTATAAATGAGGGGCGACATTCCAAAGTGTACTATTGCCAAAAATTGAAAATATGAGTTATACATCAAAACATATTGTTTAAATGGCGGGGAATCGTTTAAAATCATCAAATTATGCCTAAACGTACTATTTCCTATCAATGAATTGATAAAATATACTAAGATTGCGTCAAAATGCACTACTGCCGATGGCGAGAATTTATCAGAATGTACTATGTGTACTGAATCTATCAATTTGGCCAAAATGTACTATTGTCTATTGCCCATGGTAATTTAAAAATCTGACCATACTGTTCTTTTAAACAGTTGTATGAAAATTCAAGAGAGGTTTAAATCATCAACATTAACAACTGAATGTAAATTGTTGTTCTATTTTGCTATTTTATTTATTTAGTATAAGTATGAAGTATAGGTATAGGTATTATATTTAAAAGCTAGTCACTCTTTTTTTAACTAAATAAATTTCAATTTCATCTGGACATTTTAAGAACACAGTAAACAAGCCTATAAAAAAAAGGAAAACATTCAATGACGAAAATATAGATGATGAAGCCAGCAACAGTGACATAAATTATAAGATAAGTACATATTTTGTTATCTTAGATAGAATCAAAAATGAGCTAGAAAAAAGAAAAATAGCCTATGATCAGTTATTTGGAAAATACTCGTTTTTCTTTCAATTGGAAAAATTGAACAGCGTAGAAATCAGAGAACAGGCAAAATGTCTTCAAGATATTTATACCTATTGATGATTTAGGAAGTTCTTTTCCCAATGAATGTGTTCACTTTAAGTCACATATAAAGAACCTCAAAGTTGATGAAAGACCAAAAAATATTCAGCAAATGCTTATATTTATCAAAAATAATGATTTTTCTGAAATGTATCCTTACATTGTTATTGCGTTAAGAATGTTATTATGTACACCATGTAGTAACTGTTCCACTGAACGGTCTTTTTCAGCTTTAAAAAGAGTAAAATCATACCTAAGATCAAATATAAAAGAGGAAATATTAAATATTGATAACGACATTACAACAAAACTAAATTATAACAATGTTATTAATAATTTTGCTACTAGATAAGCACAAAGAAGATTTTAAAAGCTGAAAAAAACCTTTTGGAGGAAAAGTTTTTACATAACCTCAATGTTTGAATGATGTTTAATAAAATTGCATATATTATTATTTTTTTTTTTTGGGAGGGGGAGGGGGTAGGAGCGGCAAAAATACGTTGCCCCGGGGCGCATATTTTCCAAATGCGCCCCTGGTTATAATGACTAATAAGTTCAATAAGATCAAGAAATATTCCTTTTTCGAGTCTTAAATCTTTTCTAAACGACCTCTAAGAGCAAGATTATTTCTACTGCAAAACATAATAATATCTACGCTTATTTTTAAAATGTTGCGCCATTTTTTTCTTTCATTTTTGAACATTTTTTGTACTTCACAGACAATAATTTTATCATCAAGTAATCTTTTTTCTTGTTTGTTTTCATTTGATACAGTTTTGTTTATGCAGTAAGTTACATGATCAGGCAAACGAGGGTTCAAATGTTGCCAATCGTCAAACCCAGAAATAAAAGCACAATTTGTAGTACAATGTACAAAATAAAATGCACAGAAAACAAAAAAGTTTATTTTTTGAAACACTATACATTAACCATTGCCTTCGAACCTGTTCACCATTAGTAAGTTTCTGAAGAACCATTTATTACTAAAATGACGATTATTTTCGTCATGTAGATAGTAGTTTTGAGTAGAAGAGATTGGACCATGTTCAATTAAAATAGCTTTTAACCTTGGTGTTATTTTGGGCCATTTCGCAGGATCATTAAGGTCAACATTTTTGGTGTTATCCTGTTTTTTTATTTTTATCTCATCGTTAGTATCACTCAATGGAGGTAGCATTTTCTGTTATTTTTATTTCATCGTTAGTATCAGTTTCTAAAGGAACTACTAGATTTTCTTTAGGACTAGATTTCTGAAGCCATTTGCCTAACGATGCGGATACACTTTTATTACTAGATTCTTTCAGTTTCTTTGCTTTTCAAATCAGACACCTGAAGGTTTTTTTGAAGCCATTATTTTAAGTAAGAATACCTAAAAATGTGTGAGTTCTAAGAATTGGGTATGATAGTTAATGTTAACGCACAACTAAATTATTAACGACTAACGAGAAAATTAAAAAATGTTTATATAGTTTTATTAACTTGCGTGTGTGCGTACAGCGTGCGAGTGTGAGACGTTACAATATAGCATAGACGGCTAAGAAATGGCAATACGATTACCCGCATCGTACTATACATTGTAATTTGTAATACGTACTATCGTCACTTTTCAAAATAAGATTATTGATATATAGATTGTATACTGTTTACAGTCGATTAAAATCCCACTTTTACATTTTTTTTCTAATATAGTCATCAAATTTGAATTTGGTATGTAAAATGTTAGCTCCTAATAATTAATATCTTCAACATCGTTATGGTAGGTAAAACATAAACGGGATAATAGGGACATATTATGACGGGGCCTAGGATTTGGTATTTGAAAGCTTTAATTAGTACGCCAAATGTATAACATAACAAAAAAGTTTATTATTCATTATCCGATTATACATATACATAAACGACAGTAAAGTCATCGTTTATAATTTATTTACTCGAACATTCCCTTGGAGCGGAGGACAGCAGAAACCGCTTTTACCGACCATTTCCACGGCGGAACTATGACACAATAACGGCGAGCGACGTCGACGGTAAAGGAGCGATACGGGGCGCTCTGGCTTATTATCGCGGCGCAAAAGCAAATTCATTGTACGGCGAGTGTGACTATAGTCTATAGTCGGAGCGAACTCGGAACGAAAGCGTACATTGGCGGAAGTAAACGGATTTGGACGGATTTTCCGGCGAACACGACGGCCGTCCAGCTTGATCACAGAAGTGCACACAGAGGTTTGTTTTAATCTCTTTTTTAGTTTTACATTAAAAAAGTATACATAGAAACCATTAAAAAAATTAATTATACTTCAGTCTTATTCATATAACGTTACATCAACATCAAGTTCTATTGAATTATTTGGTTTAACAATGGATAAATCTACCATTACTGAAAGCTCAAATTCGCCGTCATTGAACGATACATATAATTTATTTTCTTCAGACACTTCAGATGATATAAATAAACAGCATACAGTTTCTTTTATAGAACAGCCTTTTGCCCCTAAAAAAAGAAAGGTTAGTACTATTTTACATCACAGTAAAATGTTTTAAACATTAATTTATTAATATAATATATTTATTATATTTTAAATAGATTGATATAGCAAATCCACCGGGCTTATTGGAATTGTATTTATTGGTAATAATACTACTTCAAGATATTAAAAAAAATTATTATTCCAAATAATTGGTTTGTAAATATTAAAAATGATAAAAGCAATAATTCTGTTATTTGTTTTCATAAACTAGGCCCACTTGTACTTAATAGTATGAGATAATATGTTGAAAATAGTTACTAATTACAAAAGGTAATACCAGCTTATATTTACATGTAAAAATATTATTTTCATTAAAATATTTGGATCAATTGGAATGTTTCTTTAGACTCTACAACAATTCATGTTAATAGTAAAGTGATCAAGTTTAAAGAATCTAAATTCAAAATATTTAGTATTTAGAAACAGAATTAAATTTATTTTTTATGTAATAAAATTAAATGTTGCCGTGGTGCAGTTCTAGCTACGAGTTTCCTGATGTTAGACAATCGTTTGGAACTCGATACGTTGAGTATAACGGACAATGGAGACGTTCGAAATGTCTAATAGTTCTACAAGACGATAACAGGTTAAACATCAAATGCTTATTGCTAATCCCTCGGCAATTTTTAATTTTTCACATTTTATATTTTTATTTTTATTACTGTAATTTATGCATATGGTGTAAAAGATTATAATTTTAAATTCTTAAAAAAATGGCAATATTAAATAAAAATAAACAAATTAGGACATATTATTCATCAAATAAAAAAAGTCCACCGAAGTCCGAAAGTTATTAAAATCTGCAAATATTATTAGGAAAAAACGTAGTTGTGCTATCAAGTTAATCATAGGCGGCGCAGACCTGCATTTCGAGTGGTTCCTAGGTACAATATTTTGGCCTTTTTCTTAATCTGGGCCCTCTCCTGACAAGACATGTACATAATACATATTTTATTAAATTATATTGTACAAATAAACATTACTTACATGTTTTATTTAACATTCATAACATGCGCCTATATTACTTTAATTATTAAACTCATTAATAACTAAATCTACATCAAAATTGGAGGACATTTCTTGTTCCATAAAAAGTAAAACTAACGATTCCAAACGGTCTATAGGGCCATTATTATGGTACTTCTTAATTTACTTTTTACAATATTTCCAAATAATATATTCACAATATTTTAAAATATTTTATGTTTTGTTATTTTTTTATCGCGTAATTTAGAAAAAATATATTTTCAGGTAAAATACGGGTCATTTATATGCTATAGGACTTAAATATTTTAGGGCCCCAATTAAATGTCTGGGGGTGCCCAGGCACACCCCGTGCGCACGCCTATGAAGTTAATTGAACGGTTACAACATCATTTAAATCAAGTTCAAAATGAACTCAAAAATATAGAGACACAACAACTTGAACAATTGTAAGAAAATTCAAGAATTTCTCGCGGTCAATATCAATTGATAACTGAAATAATTTCAGCTGCTAAGGTTAAAAATCCAAAAAATCGAAAATATAATGAAAATTGGATGCTTTTATGCTTGTTATTTCAGATAAGGTAAAACATATTATCGGTGGTACCTATATAATTTTTTTATTTTAATGTATTTTATTACTAAATTACTGAAATATTTAAGTTTTGTTTTCATAATATTTACTATTTAGATATCCTATAGTGGCTATAAATTTCTACGAGAGCAACATTTTTTAGCACCTTGTGTAGATACCCTGAGAGCAGTCTTGTAAAGTACTTGAGTAAAAGTATTTGAGTAAAAGTATTCAAATACTTTTTAAGTACTCAATGGTAATGGTATGGTAAATCACCCTGGGATGGTTTTGTGTTAACGACTAACTTTAAATCACTATAGCAATAAAACTATTCACGAAATTGTAATTGTGAACAATGCAACAGTAGTTTGTTTGTGAGAGTTGAGATTTACGTCTACTAATTTTGCTATTATTACTATTATAATCTATAAGATGTAACTACCAGTGCCGTATTTACGGGGGGGGGGGGGTCCCGACCCCCCCAGAAAAAAATTTAAAAAGTCATAAATAACTTGGTACGTATAGGTACCGAGAAAGAAAAAATTAATTTTATATTATGGGTTTTTAATGTTTCTATTATATAAAAAAAAATATACAATATTTGTATAAATATTAAATAACTTGGGTTTAACTTTTGGTTATTTTTGTCTAAAAAACTATTAATTTGTATTAATAAATCATAATAGTAGTGAAATATACATAATATAATATAAATAATATAATTATTACATTATTACTCGTATGTGTTTTTTTTATATTATAAACTTGTAGGTACTTAATCCCCCCCCCAAAAAAAAGATTAGATAAGGAGACCAAACTCCGCTCCCGATGACCCGATAACATCCCGAAATGAGTCGCACGATTAAACGACCATTAACATTCAACATTCTTAAGAAACTAATTTGAGTGTAACGATATATCATATTATATGAGTATAAAACTATCGTTTAAGAAAACTCATTTGTGTATGTTTTGAATAGTATCGAGCTCAGACTTACAGTGAACACAGATATATCATATATAGGTATACAATTACTATAGATATAGTGTTAACGGATAGTATAATTTAATTATTTAAACAATGATAAAAAATATTTATGAAATAAACACATAATTTGTAGATGCGTACCTAATCGTACAAGCTATACAATCTAAAAAGAGTCATGGTTCAAAATAATATATTTTCCAAAAAACACAAATTATCCTCATACTAAGTGGGTTAAAATAGCAACCCTAACGTACACAAAGACTGTGACCTAACCATGCTACTTGTTTTGGCATGTTTTTTTATGCGAGCATATGAGTTTTTGTATCCTTATTCTAGTCTTCATGAAAATGGGAATACCGTCTATTACGACGATTGAAACATTATAAACACATTATTATAGGCTATAGCCTTAATAGATAAAGCTTTACAACTATTTGATGATTGCCAAACATATTTTATTTACGTTGTTTTTAAACGAAAAGAATACGATTTATATTGTCATAGTCATATAACTTTGCACCGTCCGGGCGCTGCCATAATGTTAAAACATATTGTGGTATATTATATTAAAATCAAATATGATTGTATGTAAAAAGCACATAATTATTTTGTTATTCTGTGTAAAAAGCACTTATGTGGTGTTCAGAAAAGATAAATAGAAGAATGATGAGCTAAAAAAAAAGATGTAGCATGTAGACAATACTGTAAAATTGAAATTATGCAATTTAAAAAATATTGAGCAGTAAATATTGGGAGTTTAAACCTTCACATGACACAAAAGATTATAATATGCTAGATATTTGGAAGTAGTTCATGAAAAATTTGTATTATTCTCCATATATCTAACAATAGCTATTGCAATAATTGGTAATCATGTAGTATGCTACCTACCATAAATGCTGTCAACCAAAAAACTACGCATGCAGTATGCTACTTGTCGGAAAATATGACATACATACCCACGCTTATACATTATGTTATACGTTATATTTGTATTTAATTGCAATACGGGAAAGTACCTGTGGTCTGTGACTTAAGTTATTAAGATAAACACATATTATTAGGTATTATAACTGTCATAAATGACTTTATGTATATAATAGCTAAATATCATTATAAATAGGTACTGCTAAATATCCACCAAGGGTCAAGACCCACAATAACTTACTTTTAGATGTTAAATTATTTTATTAAAATACTTAATAATGATGATCATCAACAAATAGAAATACAATTAAGTAAATTTAAAATTAATAAATTGTTATAAATCACTAATCAGTATAAAAAAAAGGGGGTCAAGTGGATGTCGCTCCGCTGTACAGTAGGCTACAAGTAGATCACTGTACTATAATGGATGGTATTAAATTTGAATTCAATGATAAAATATCATTGTATACGAAAAACGATTCTGAGCGGAGGCGGTATGTCGGTCTAGGATATTTTATATTGATATTGTTATTATACGGTAGCTGCTAAGTTGAATTAATATTATTCATATTATTTAATTATTAACCTAAAATTATCAGTGATGCTATAAAAATATTATAATATATACTTTTACTCGTTAAAATTGATTTTAATATGTAATTTCGTCCAAATTTGAACTTAAAATGTCTGTAAAAAATAACTGTGTTTAAATATTTTTTAGATTTTTTGAATACAGTATGTACTATTTATTAGAATCTTTATTTTAAATTTTCAATCCTTAGTTATAAAAACTGACCATTTTATAGTTGTTTAATTACAATGATTGATCATTTTCGAGATTTTGATGAATTTTGTCAAAATTCGAACTTTAAATGATTATAAAAAAAATGTGTGTCTATGTAATTTTAATATTTTTCAATTGCTATTGTAATAATATATCTGGAGCCTTGTATTAAATTTTCATTATTTTTGGCCCAACAAATACAATTTTATTGATATTAATAGAAAAAAAAACTAAAAAATTTGAAAATTGAAATCGTCCGTAAAATACTGAAAAACAGTCAAAATATATTAAAAATTAGATGGTGTATAGAAATAGCTTATATAAACATTCAGTGAAATTTTCATGCATCTACAGTTATTTGTTTTTGAATTGCAACAAAATAAGAAAATCGCTACATGAGAAATCGAGTGAATATCGAATCTAGTACAAATTTGAACTTAAAATGCTCATAAAAATTTATTATGACTTGCTTATAAACTTTTTTTTATTGATAAAATTAGGCAAACTTATGAGGAATCTTGTATTACATTTTCAAATCTTAGATTTAAAAAGAAAAATTTTTATGAATTTCTAACTCAAAATAAATTGCACATTTTCGTCATTTTTACGTATTTTGTCAAAATTTGAACTTTGATTACCTATAAATAAAAATTGTGACTACGGATTTTTAATATTTTTCATCTGCCTTTGAAACTATATATTAGAAGCCTACTATTAAATTTTCAAGATTTTTTACACAACAAATAAAATTTTATTCACATTTATAGAAAAAAAAACTAAAAAAATTGGAAACTGAAAATGTCCGAAAACAGCTCAAAATAATATTTTGAAAATGCTATGGTGTATTGAAAATGCTTATATAAACATTCGGTCAAAATTGCATGTCTCTACGGTCATTTCTTTTAGAGTTATACCAAAAACCAAAATCGATTTTGTCGAAAATTGGTTTTCCGTAAAAATTCCCGTTTTTCCCTTAATTTTTCATTTGTTTTTCCAGGCGCTCATGAAAACTACTGGGAAATTTTAACTTTTGACCCCCAAAGTACCAACTAGATTCACTTTCCTATCAGAAAAGGTACTATTGAAGAAAATCGAAGAATTTTTACTGTCCTAAAAGGTGATGACAGACACAAAAATAAAAAAAAAAAAAAAAAAACACACATCATTGTAAAATCAATACATTCATCGCTCCGCTCAGAATCTAAAAGTGGTGAACACCCGTAGCTTTTTATGGTGGGCAGCATACTATACACCAACAAAATAGAGGTAGGCAGTGGCGTAATAAGGAATTGGTTCAGGGGGGGCTAGTCCCCCCCCGCCTTATGTTCGTTAAATTTAATATCATCAAGTCTGGGCAATAACGAGTTAAAAAGTTACTTTTAACTAAGTTAAATAACGAGTTACTTTTTTTCTGTGTTATTCGGTAACTTATGAGCTAATTAATTTTATTGTCACGTTAAGTTAATTTTAGTCCAAAACCACAGATTAAAAATATATTCAATTTTGTAAATATTTATTTATAAAAAAAATTGTTAAAATCCAAAACATTAAATATAATAATTTATAATAATTTATATTATATATTTATAATAATAGTGCATAGTATTGCAAGTTCACAGAATATATTGTTATATACCTATATTATTTACAGATATGTTATAGGGGTAACCGCATCATTAATAATTAAAAAAATTACTTTTTACTCAGTACCTATCCCATACAAGTTTGTATATTCATTACTCATTACTCATTCATCACTACCTAATTATTGTTAATACTATTAGTTATTACTACTTATTAGTAATAAAATTAAATTTGGATTCAATGATATGATATCATTGTATACGAAAAAAGATTCTGAGCGGAGACGATATGTCAGTCTAGGATATTTTTAAATATATTGATATTGTTATTATACGGTAGCTGGTAAGTTGAATAAATATTATTAATATAATTTAATTATTAACCTAAAATTATCAGCGATGCTGGAAAAATATTATATATATACTTTTACTCGTAAATATTGATTTTAATATGTAATTTCGTCCAAATTAGAACTTAAAATGTCTGTAAAAAATAACTGAGTTTATATATTTTTTATATTTTTTGGTTACAGAATGAACTATTAATGAGAATCATTGTTTAACATTATCAATTCTTAGTTATAAAAACTGATCATCTTATAATTTTATAATTACAATGTTTGATAATTTTCAAGATTTTGTTAAATTTTGTCAAAATTCAAACTTTAAATGCTTATAAAAAGAATTGTGCCTATGTATTTTTAATATTTTCAATTACTAATATAACAATATATAAGAAGTTTTATATTCAATTTTCAGACTTTTCGACCCAACAAATAAAATTTTATTGACATTTATAAAAAAAATTTTTAAAAAATTTAAATTTTAAAAAGTCTATAAACAACTTGAAACCAGTCAAAATGTTTTGAAAATGTTATCAAGTATAGAAATTTATATAATAAACATGTTGTGTAAATCTCAAGTGTCTACAATTACTCGTTTTTGAATTACAGCAAAATAATGATATCGTTACATGAGAAATAGAGTAATTATTTAAGGTTGTAAAAATATGAACTTTAAACGCTCATAAAAATTTAATAAGACATTCTTATAGACATTTTTTTTTGATAAAGGTAGACAAACTTATGAAGAATTTTGTATTACATTTTCATATCTTAGATTTAAAAAGAAAACTTTCTATGAATTTCTACTTCAAAATTATTTGCATATTATCGTAATTTTTACGTATTTTGTCAAAATTTGAACTTTGATTACCTATAAAAAAAAATTGTGACTGGATTTTTAAAGTTTTCAACTACTATTGTAACAATGTATTAGGAGCTTTGTATTAAATTTTCAAACTTTTTACCCAACAAATAAAATTGTATTAACATTTATAAAAAAAAAACTAAAAAAGTCCGTAAACATCCCAAAACAAATCAAAATATTTTGTAAATTTTATCGTGTATAGAAAGTGCTAATATAAACAACCAGTGAAAATTTCATATATCTACGGTGTCATAAAAAAACTAAAAAAATTGAAAACTGAAAATGATCCGTAAAAAACTCAAAAACAGTCAAAACATATTCAAAATTAGATGGTGTATAGAAAATGCTTAAATAAAGATATAGTGAAATTGTCATGCATCTACAGTTATTAGTTTTTGAATTGCAACAAAATTAGAAAATCGCTACATGAGAAATCGAGTGAATATCTAACCTTGTTAACATTTGAAATTAAAATGCTCATAAAAATTTGTTTTGACTTGCTTATAAACATTTTTTTATTAATAAAATTAGGCAAACTTATAAAGAATCTTGTATTACATTTTCAAACCTTAGATATAAAAAGAAAATTTTTTTATGAATTTCTAACTCAAAATAAATTGCACATTTTCGTCATTTTTATGCATTTTGACAACATTTGAACTTTGATTACCTATAAAAAAAAATTGTGACGACCGATTTTTAATATTTTTCATATTTTATTGTAACAATATATTAGAAGACTTCTATTGAATTTTCAAGATTTTTTAATCAACAAATAAAATTTTACTGACATTTATAGAGAAAAAAACTAAAACGATTGGAAACTGAAAATGTCCGTTAACATCTCAAAATAAGTCAGAATATATTTTTAAAATGCTAGGGTGTGTAGAAAATGATGATATAAACATTCGGTCAAAATTTCATGTATCTAGGGTCATTTCTTATAGTTATACTAAAAACCAAAATCGATTTTGTCGAAAATTTGTTTTCCGTGAAAATTCCCGTTTTTCCCTTAATTTTTCATTTGTTTTTCACGGCGCTTTTGAAAACTACTGGGAAATTTTAACTTTTGACCCCCCCAAAGTACCAACTAGATTCACTTTCCTATCAGAAAAGGTACTATTGAAGAAAATCGAAGCATTTTTACTGTCCTGAAAGGTGATGACAGACACAAAAAAATAAAAAAAAAAAAAAACACACATCATTGTAAAATCAATACATTCATCGCTCCGCTCAGAATCTAAAAGTGTAGTGCATTATTCATAATTGTTAGGGCATTAAATCCTAGACGTTATCTTTTATTGTGTAATTTACAAAAATAATAATTATTAAAAATATTAACAGCTTTTATTTATTCTGTGTTTATACTAAGGAGGTATAAGTTTTAGACGGTTAAAAATGTTATCAAAAGTCGTAATTTGTTATCAGTTTTATCTTTTAACAGTAATATAATAGGTAATCATTATCCAATCATTTTTATTTTAAAATCTTAAAATATTTTTTTGCTCACGAAAATGCAATAGTTATTTATAAAAGAGGCTCTGGAGGAGATACATCCCCATATTCCCACCATAAATACGCCACTGAAGATAGGTAGCATACTACACGAGTACCCAATCATTTTTCCACTGAAAAAGCTTTCTCTAAACTAGCTTGAATAAACAACAAATATAGAACAAAAAATTTTCAGGACAATTGAACCTGGTTATGTGTTCTGAAAGTGATATTTTGAATCTAATAAATACCAATGAAATTCAAGTTTGCTTCATAAAAAACAAGAAGAAATTATTTGTACGATTTCATTTTGTGTTTAAAAAATTATCAAAGTAATATAATTTTTTTTTTATTTGAAATAAATGTATTTATGGGTTACCAATATTTTGATTACGTTTTTGGGCCTCTAAAATTGTTTGGCCCCAGGCCCAAAATAATCTGAATCCTGGCTTGGCTGCAGGTATCTACTGTCTGTAACACTTTCCCCTCAATTGCAGTAAACTCAACTACTATCCAAATAATTAAAAAAAATACTACTTTTACACCTTAATATTAATATATTATTTTGTTATACTTAATTGGGTACAAAATGTTATTTTCCAGTAACCATTTCACAAACCAAAAGTTACCTGTAACAATGTACCTTTAAAATAAAATTACGCCAAAAACGTTATTCACAATATGGATACCGGTTCATGAACATTTTGATAACACCAGTGGATGCGAAATAATATAATTATATATATTATATACACTTGTCTGCAGCGATTGGATGACGGTGAAATTGTTTTGTAGCGATTTACACATATTTGGTGAGAATTTAATATTAGATACTTGAGATAAAAATGTATATAAGTTATGACTTATGAGTTTATGACTTTTTATGTGTACGTATTAAACATTATTATTAGATTGATAAAATGCATTTAGATAAAAGTTTACGAAAGAATATTTACCAACTATTACACTTGGTGAACATAAATTATTAGATAAAAAATACGAGGGCGAAAAAATAATAAAAACGTTTAGCAAAAGAGTATATCGCTCACGCTTTATTTTTTTTTTATTTTCTTACACGTATATTACACAAACTTGCCTGTACACGAACGAAATGGCATTGTTTTATTAAAAAAATATATACATACATACAAATATAATATTATATACGTAAAATATATATTACAAGAAATATAATTGAAATTAACGTATTTAGTATGCGTTAAAGTGATTATAATAATATATATTGCACTTACAGATTACATTTTGTACGACGACGAAGGATCATTTGAGACAAACCGTTTACAAAATAATAGCAATGCTATTTGTGCAATATAAGCCACTGTTGGACTGCATTAGACACGACTCTCACCTGCACAACTGTTTTATACTAATTTCTTATACAATATAGGTGTTATTTATATCTACATTTGCATTATTTAGAAATCACTACGACTAACATCTAGGGTTCTAAATGTAACCTCCAAAATGTTGAATGCAGGTTGATCATTATCATACTATTTTAAACTGTGATATCAAAATATGCTTACTTATGGGGAAGGTATTAAAACGTTTTACTTGTTCGCAGTTAACTATACTTTGATTTAAACTCAGAACCGGTAAGACTCAAGAAATTGTAGATGTAGCAATGATCCCATATTGACGATTATATTCTGAGATTCATTAAGATCGTCGGATTTAAATAGTATGCTTCAGGAGTTGGCTTCCAACAAGGCGAAAAAAATTGAGTAGAAAATTAATTTAATGAACATTATATATATATTATTATATTCAATAGTTTTTATAATTCTTAGATGGGAGGGAAAAAACTGCAAAATAATTAATTTAATATTTTAATACTTGCTATAAATTAACATCATGCGCACGTGTACACATTTTCATATTTTTATTTATAAATGTTTAGAGGAATGATTAATTTCGAACTGAATATAGCTCATCAAAAAGTTCTACCTAATTCCGGCCCTAAATTTATATTGTTTTAATCGAAATCACTAATTTATTTTCGTTCACGTTTCCTTTTCGTCGCCTCCGCATTCTCGTAGTCCTGTAGAAGTCGTTCATTAATTCTTCGTCCACGTTTAATTCATTGTTTTGAAAACTAATGCACTTGAAAAACACATAAGCATTATCGATGATTTTTGATTTTAACAAACGATTAACAAGTGATACAATAAATTATACGAAGTTTAAGTTTAAAAAAAAATAATGTAATATTAACTTTTGTCCGGAGTTTGACACCAAGTACGAGTAATCCTACAACAATTGAGAGCGGGCCGGATATAGCGCTCTACAGGTTATGCGTGTTGCGCATTACTTGATATTCTTGCTGCATTGCTGTAGGCCGATCGCATACGTATAACACCAAGCGTAAATGGCCGCCTTACGAACGTTATTTAAAAAAAACCTGTTCGTCACGCACGACACTGACGTCCACCGCCGATTGTAAACCATTTTTTGTATTCATTTTTTGGGGCCGTAAACTCACGACACCGAGACTAAGACATAACGCGATAAATGTTCTCGGTGTCGATGATGTCAACATTATTGTGATAGGTGATATATAAATATCTACTATTATAACAGATAATAACTTTTGAGCTCGAATTGTGATGTGATGATTTTGAAATTTGATTTTGCAATGTGGATAAAAATATCTTTCACACTAGTTAAGATCCATAAGATGTTAGGTTAATATTTAAGATATTTGTGATACTGCAGCAATCAAACAAGAATTAGGTACCTAATTTCACACACGTTAATATTTATTAGTAATGAAATTATCCATTTAACTTACAAATAAAATAAATTTAAGTCATGCAGAATAAATTGTATTAACAATTAAAACAACATAATTATTTGTCAGAATATAAAAAGGATAACTCAAATTAAACACTAAAACGGAAACTCAATTGAATTTCTTATTCTAATATATATAATGCCAATTATATTTGTAATGTTAAATTGAATAATCCTATTTATATAATAGTATAATAATACAGAAGTCTATTATGTTTACTAAATAATACTACATCAAGTAGGTATTGAAAAACAAATTTAATGGTAATTTAATTATTATAGGTACGACAATGTTCAAATGTAATGTAAAAATTTTATTTTAAAATAATATTTGTTAAATTAAAAAATATTTGTAGTTTTACTTAAATAATTGAAATTCATTTCTAGGGAAATATTTTTGGTTCGTGATGATTCTATTGAAAAAGAAATTACTTTACAAGTGTAAATTTAATGTTAATAATAATAATGTTTATGATTGTTTAATAACTTATTTATCTAACTTACAAATATAATAATTGGATGTTATACTAATATTTTTGTAAACATAATAAATATATTATCAAGATTTATACACATTAGATTCTGTAAAATTTTAAAATTACTAAACTTGATAAACTTTTGTCTACTAATGTTCTATATCATAATAATGTCACACACATACAACACATAAACTGTTAATTTAATGTTGTATCACAAAAATAGTTATGAATACTTGAAATATACGTTCATATAATTTAATCACACCACACTATTTTTGTGAAATGATTAATTAACACATACATGTACACTAAAATTAAGTATCAATGGAAATACAATTGAAAAATAACTGTAAATCTAATTTTCAGCTCTTTTTACTGAACTATTTAACTTGATTATTATTTTTTGTTTTTAAGGTCACAATAATAAGTATAATAATAAAAGTTTAAATAAATATTGAGTATGTAAGACAAAAACATAGTTATCTATAAATAATATAGATGTATTACTTTAAGTACCTGATAAAACATTAATTATCTGGGAATTGTTTTTATCATTGAACTCAAAATTGTTTGAAATACACACACTTAAAGGAATATTAAAATCTAAATATTCGTAGTCACTCCTTTTAGTAGGGGAAGTAGAATGGCCTTGGGCCTGTAAAAACATTCAAAATATTAAAATAACATTTAACACTAAAATAAATGAAATAAATGTACAGCCAAAATATGTTAACACACATTGTTTTATCACTAACATATTTTTACATTAGCGAATAACATGGCTCACTATTGTTAATAGTATTGAATTAAACTTAATAACTAAAAGTAAGACTGCGGTCTGCGTTCACAATAGTGTTTGTAAAATGTTACAAAATGAATAGTACAAACTAAAAACATATGCGTTATCTGATTTAGTAACTCAGATTATTTTTTATTTAATTATTTTGCATAGAGCAAAGATAATTAATGTTTGTAAACACAGCCTGTAAATGTACGCCAATTAACTGCAATGCAACGTTTTTCTTGGCGAAGCATATTTAGTCAATATTTAACCTAGGAATGACTATTTAAATTAAGTTAATAGACATTTTAGCTTTAAATTAATTTTAGTTTAAAATTTGCCATTAGTTAAATTTTAATAACTTTGCCAAAATTGAATGGAACAAACATAAATTTAAAAATCTTTGAAATTTAAAAATTTAAAAAAATAAAATAATGTCTTTACTTACTTTACAAAAGAAAACATTTAAGATAGAAAAAAATAACAAAATAACCCAACCAAATAGTCCCGCTAGTGGAAAACTGTGCACAAAATAGGCATATTATGTTTCTAAACATATGTTTTCAACCAGGAGAATTAGTAAAATCAAAAAAAATAAATAATTTTAAATTATGAAATTTGTACATAGAAATATAACAGTATAGTAAAATTTCTTTAAGTCCCATAGTCAATTACTTTAAACATAATTTTATAAATTAACATTTTCTTATGAGAAACATTAATTTTTATGTAATAGCCACTTTGAATTTTTTTAAATGGTTTAAAAAATTTAATTTATTATAACATTTATTTAGAAATGGATTTTTTTTTCTTAATGATGCCATACCTATATGGTTAATATCTTAAGAGGACGCTACACCATCATGCACTGTCTCCGTCATACAAACACGTAATATGGCAAATTGTCAATCTGAATAATCTATTTCAGTTAAAGTTAATATTGAAGCAAATTGACCTATTATCAAATTTAGAAGTAATATGGTGAACCTCTTATGGAATTTTTTATATTTTAATTTTAAAGCAAGTTATGAGTTTTTTAAAATGCACAAACAATTTATAATTTTAAAATACTCTTAACTTGCAAATGAATATCTAAAAAAACCTACGATGTTCACTAAATAATAATAATACTCTTCTAAATTTGATATTAGGTAAATTCGCTCTTATAAACATAACTGAGTTAAATATATTTTTTAGAACGAACACAATTGTCCAGTGCTATGCATTAGTGAGACAGAGACATTGAATGCAGTATAGCGTCTTAAGAAGGGTGCAGTTGAAAAAAAACTGTAAACATTTATTTCTAGTAGTAATATTTCGATGTTTTGGGAATTATTTGCCATATTTTAGGTACATATGTTTTGAATTATAAGTAAAACATTGTAATTGACCAAAGTTTCAATTTTTAAATTTAAATTGGCTTCTAAAAATAAAAAATATATATATATATATAAATATATTTTCATGGTATTCCTCTACCATAATATTATATACAATAATTGTAAAATCTGTTAAATATTATATCAGGAAAGAAATTATGATAGAATTGACATGCAAGTATAATTAGGTGTTAATATTAATGTAAAACAATTTAAGTAACATAAACTCTTAAAACTGTAAATTAATTCTGGATAAACTATGCTATTAACATTTTAACTTAATAAATAATAAATTAACATGCACATATAAAATGCTAATCCCTATAATATCTAATTCAACTTAGATCGTCATTGGTATTGGTATCAGTCATGGTGTTTTCCTAACACTGCTTCTACAAATAAAAGTAATTATCATCAAATATATTTTATGCGGAAAATATGCCAAATTAAAAACTGTATACCCTAACTGTACCCAGCATTAATTCAAATACAAACAACAAATTAGTAGACATAAGTCAAATAACTAATATAAGCCATAAATATATGAAAAATAGTAATTTAAAAATTACAATTATTATTAATACAATACCTAGGTAATACAATTTCAAGAAATAAAATTATTAAGAGGATGCTACATAGATATTTGTTGTCTCCTTTTTACGAGTGAGTAATACAGAAAATGTATGCTCATTATGCTTCATTTAAACATTTTAAAAAGTTTAAAAAATTTGAGTGAATTGACTTATTATGAAACTTGATGGTAAAAACATTATCTGTTTTTATGATAGTTGAGTTTTTAATGAGTTAGTTATGAGCATTTTTAGTTAGTATTTACATATTGTAAATATTGTAAGGATGTAAAGTATTGAAGTGTAGATTGAACAAAAATCTAAAAACTTTAAGAATAAAGTATCAAGAACAATATTTGGGCCAGTGTTTGATAACATACTGATTCATATCTGGTATAGAAGAAAAAACATGGAAAAGAGACAGAGGATACTGTGATTTGGGATGTGCTCAAAACTAAATGAAAAGAGAAGAAACCAATGAAGTTAGGGATTCAATTGAATGGTGACCAATAGAAGCTAAATTCAATTGAATGGTGACCAATAGAAGAAGACTGAGAGGCAATGGAAAGTGGATACAGAAAAAACAATGGTATGATAGAGTGCAAAAAAGATCTGAAGAGATAGGAAAGTAACTGATGCGAGAAAAAAATCCAGGACCGTAATTATTGGAGGTTAGTGATAATGGCGGCCAACACTCTCAGGAGTTGTAAAGCTCCATGTTGATGATAAAATCTTTAGCAGCACCACAGCATTAGACTTTTTTATTTTATTTTAGTATTGCAAGTGACACAGTGAATGTTAAATTAATCACTCACCTTGAAATTTGTCTCACTTTTTAACTTAATAATAATTACAATAGTATGTTTCTTAAACTAGTGATTTATTTACAATGTTAACGCAATACCAATGACGTTCTGCAATGTAATGATAAAAGTTGAAAATTGGTTAATCTAATAGTGAAACTTCTATTGTTTAACATAACTAACATTATATAATTTCTAGGTTGCACAAAAAGTTATGATAGATTTTAAGGATAATTGGTCATTATGTTTAAGCTACTCATAAATATTTAAATTGAACTATAATGAAAGTTGCTGTAACCTGGCATATAATATATTGGCTAGATACCTACTCTTATTTACTGTATGATTTAACTAGGTAGAAACTTAGAAATCTGCCTACTATTTTTATGAGACATGTGAAAGGATCATGGTTAGTTATCTATAAATAATTACTGAGTAATGAAACTTACGTGGATATGGCCAACCAGAAGGCGGTGCTTGCATTGGTGGACGTGGAGGCCTCCATGCTCCCATTGGTGGTGGGAAGGGAGGGGGTCGCAGTGGAATCATCATGGGCCCTGGAGGAAAAGGTCTCGGTGGCATTCGAACTACTCCAGGTGGTGGTGGTGGTGGATACATAGGCTGTGATTGAGGTTGCTGGAATGGATTTTGTTGTTGCTGTTGTTCCTAAAGTAAAATTAATATAAATTTGTTCTAACTATTACTACTTTAAAGTATAATTACTTGTTGTGGTGCAGATTTTGGCTTGGATTGAGATCGTCTTTTTCTTTCTTTGGCTTCTCGTTTTCGTGCTTCCTGATTTTTATTAGGTCCTCGTTTTTTACCATTCTCTAATAGTACAACACAAAATACAATGTAAAAAAATTTAAGAGAAATTGTTGATATGTGAACAATATGACTAAAATGATTAACTTAAATAAATATTTCAAATTCATAAAAAGAGAAATTACTTTGTATTTATGGTGGGTATCACTTCTACAATTGTAGATTAAAACCAAAAAGATGGAATCAAAAAGATTTTTTATTAATCCAGTTCATGTAGGTATTTAATATTTATTTATTTAACTATTAAATTGTAATGTTCTACTAAAACTGATGAAATTTTTTATCTTATATCATTAATTATAAATACCAGTTATACTTACCTGAAAGTATATGATTAACAAAGAATAATAATAAAAACTAAAATAGTTGATATATTATTAAAAATTGAATAAATTGTCATCATTTTTACTAATTGTGCTCTAATAACTAACCTCTACGCTTTATAGGTGAACGGATTGGTGGTGGTGGTGTTCTTCTTCTAGGCGACATGCGACGGCGTCTTTCTCTTGATCGATCCCGTCTAGAAGGTGGTGTGCGTCTTCTTCGAGGTCGTTCATTAGGGTGTGGTGGACGATCTCTCAGAGGCGACGAAAGCTCACGTAATGATGGTGGGGTTATTGGCAATTGTTGTTCATGATTAGGAGAAAATGGTCGGTTATTGGGTGACATACTTCTGTTGTACTGGTAATGATTATCAAAATATACAGGAGATCCACTATGCCTGGGACGCTCTTCATAATGAATCGGGTCATCTTTCACACGATGTCTATTATGATCACCCGGTCTAAAACGTTGCATTTCAGGTGATCTAGGTTCTGGTGGAGGACCAGTAGAAAAGTTTTCCATCTTAAGTCTAAAAAATACCATACAATTTATAATGTAAATTCTACAAGAAACATTAATCAATATGCTATTATTTACTGTTCCAAAAAATGTTCTGGCCTTGGTGGACGATCATGAACATTTCTTTCTGGAGAACGCTTTGGTCTATCTCTGCGTAACATATTGTTGTCCGAATTGAAATGATCACGTTCAGGAGAATAAGGCAAAGGTGGAGATGGAGGACGGACCATATTAACACGCGGGGATAAGCTTTGATCACGAGACATTAACCTGGTTGGACTCATAGGATGAGCCATTCCATAATTCTTATCTAAAATACAAATATTCAAGATGAAGTATTTTTATAAAAATACTTATAACTTATAATAAATTTAACACTTTAAAATAAATTGTATACATAATGCCAAACTATACTGACATACCGTTATCATAATGTATCTGTTGATTATTTTGATTAAAATGAACTTGCCGTTCTTCAAAACTTTGATGGTTTTTATCTAAGATTCCAAATAAAATAAAAATATTTAAATTATTGTTATTATTATTTTCTTTTAATAAGAGGATTAATAGTGAATTAGTGAACAATTTGTGCCATTCAATTTTGTAAAGAAATGTTTATATTAAAATTATTTAAAACATCTGTGGTAACACAGATAACGCTAACTAAAATTATTAAAGGTCTGAAATGTATCAATTATATATTATATAAACCAAGTTGGTAACTGATAAAAAATTATTAAAAAATATATATTTAACAAGTCAAACAAACATATTTAAATCCAATAACACCAATAATGTAATTAATAAAAAAAATAATAAAAAGCAATATATAAAATAGTTAGTGATCTTGATGATATTGTGTACATCAATAAAATTATAAAAATATGGACAAATGGGTATTGCTCTGCTTTTCAGTAGTTATGAAGCATGTCGTTGTAATGGATGTGTTATATTTGAATTCAATGATAAATCATTGTAGTTAAAAAAAAAAAAAAAAAATCAAAAATATCTCATGGTTATAAATAGTGTAATATTCCGACTAACTTTTTTTTGATGGAGGCAGTAAACTTGTTGGGAACCTTATATTAAAATGTCTAATGTTAACTATGAAAAGAAAATATTTATAAATTTCTAACTCAAAAATAATTGATAAAATCTTAAAAATTTTCTAATGGCTATAAATAACTCTTAGACTCAAAATTGTATGAACATTGATATTGTACCATGTATGGAAAATGCTAATATAAATATTTAGTGAACATTTAAAGAGTTTACAGTTATTTATTTAGGAAAAGCAACAAAATCTAAAAATCGATTAATTCAATCATTTACCACTGAATATCAAGTATCATAAAAATGTTAAGCTCAAACATGCTAAAAAATTAATGTTATGTTTAGGTACACTTTTTTTTTGTTATAGGTAGAAAACTAATGTGAAATCGTACATTAAAATTTTTAATCGTTTATGAATTTCTAACTAAAAAATAATTTACAACATTTTAAAAATTTCTTTGGCTATAAATAATTCAAAAAGAGTCAAAACTCAAAACTGTTTGAATGAATGGAAAATGAACATTTAACCATTTGGTGAAAATTTCAAATACCTAGGACTATTTGTTTCTTAATTACAACAAAATATCAAAAATTGATGTATGAACATTTGTTAATTTACCAATATTGTAAGCATTTTAAATTCAATCACTGATAAAAAAATTCGGTATGCTGGTAAAAGGAAAGTAACTTTTTTTGACATTTTTTAAACAACTTTTTTTTTTATGTTTAAGTTAGGAACATTTGTGGGTAATCTGCCATCAAAAATTCTTATTTTAGCTATGAAAGTAAAAACTTATGAGTTTCAAACTGAAAAAAGTAGGATAATTTTCGAAATGTTGTCAAAATTTGAAGTTTAATACCATTTAAAAAATAATGACGTGGTATCTTTAATATTTTTGAACTTACATTAATGGAACATATAAGTAACATTATATTACATTTAAACTTTTAAGCTTGAAAAAGTTTTCACTGAAAATAATTTTAAAAAAATTTACAAATTTCTAAAAATTTCTCAAGGCTATAATTAGCTCAAAAAGAGTCAATTTATTTTGAAATAGTCACCATTCATTGAAAATGGTAATATAAATATTTGTTGAATATTTTAAAGGTCTACAGCTATTAGTTTTAGAGTTAGACCAGCAAAATAAAATTTGAATTTTCCAAAAATTGGTTTTGCATAAAAATTGCCATTATTTTTTGTATTTCTTGATGCTTTCTAAAACTACTTAGAATTTTCAATTTTGACCTCAAAAAAGTACTACCTAACTAGATTCACTTTTGTATCTCGAAAATCAGAGCATTTTTACTATCCAATATGTTGCTGGCAGAGGGAGAAAAATATATAATACATCATTGTAAAATCAATACATTTCGCTCAGCTCAAATTTTAAAAGTCAATATGACTAAACATAATATCTTATAATTTGCACCTATATGTAACACTGTTGTAATTTTATTTCTAAAGTATCTATCTACTTTTTTATAATTAACTAATTAAATCGTATTTTTATGAATTATAAGTATTTAACTATAATACGAATTGTAATATCAATGAACTCCGTATACCAGATACGAGCTTTTAGTAACTCAGTTGGTATTCGAATCAGCTATTATCAATGTAATTTATTGTAATTATTTAATTGTTATTGATTGACTGAATAAATTAATAAATTAAAAAAAATACAAAGAAGACATCAAACTATATTATTAAGGCGGTTTGAAGCAGCGTATTTATTTCATATTTTAGACCTAAAAGTCTGACAAAATTATGCCCACATATAATAAACGGATTCAGTGGAGCAACCAGGGCTGTGGGCCTTGGCCCATACCTATAATGGGTATACTACCTAAATAGTATGAAAAAAGTTTCCCAACTAATTAAGCACTTAGCACTAATTAATTAAACATTTATTAGCCCTAAACCTAAGGTGCAAATTGTCTTACCTCAATTTTCAAAATTCCATCTTTAAGAAATATAATAAGTAAAACAATCATGGTTATAGTTATCTTATTTGAATAGAGAATTATTATTGACATATTAAGAGTTTTAGGTGCACACAAGGAAATTAATGTAAAAATTTAGTTAGAATATTAAAAGGGGCAGTTGTTAACAATAAAGTTTTAATATGAAAACAGAAAATTCAATTTAAAGGTAAATAAATCATTTTTTCTTCACTGTATCAAACATTGATCATTTCCAATAAATATTTCTAATAATTTTATCAGTTATATATATATTATAAGTTAACGAAATACAATAAACAAAAAATATTAACTTATTTTCTGTAAATTAATTTGTAAAATAACAACATTATTTTTAAAGAACCAAGAATTTTTTTCATTTGTAATGTATTTTGAAGGGTTTATTGTAATTTTAGAGTACAAAGATTAAAATACTAAATTAACTTATTAGTTTGTTGAAGTTCAAAAATACTTTGTATATCATAAATATCACCTACCTTTTGATCTATTACCAGCTACTGAATCTTCAACTACATAAGCTTTACGAAACGAATCATTTTGCTGAATGTCAGCTCGTATCATTTGAACTCTAATGATTTTTAATTTGTCATTTCCAAGGTCATGCAATACATCAGTTTCTGGTCCTCTAAACACAGGTTTTTCGGGAGCACTTTGAGACATATGGTACCTATTAATAAATACATAAATATACACTTATACATAATATATTATATTATATACATAATACTCATACACATATTATTATAAACTATAGTATTATTTTTCACTTCAAAAATTTTCTTATAAATTATAAAAAGGAGATAAAAATTATTATGCCCATTATAACAACTACCAACTTTATCAATTACGTTATTAATTGTTATTATTTATTGGCTAAATATAAAATAAATGTAAATGCCTAAATCTCATGTATAAACATCACACAATTAAAAATTATCTATACAAATTTGAATTTTCATACAAAATAAGATTCAATAAATTAATTTTCATCCTATATTAAGTCAACACAAATTAATAAAAAATACATTGATAAAAGTTACTCGTAGCAAATTAATTTTTTATTAAGTATTAAAATAATCAATGATGTGCTTATACATTATAGGCAGCACAGTTTTTGTATTTCTGGCTTTAATGTGAGCTACATTAAATTACATAAAATTACAAAAAGAAGTTTAAAAACAGTATTAGGATAGATGAATAATGTAGTTAACTTCTGATTCTTTTTCACCAATTTCTAAAATAAATTAGATTAAGGAATAGTTTGTAATATTTCCATGTTTAAGATCTCTGCATATTCACAAGATTTTAAAATCTTTAATATACCAGTAATTCAAAAATTTTCAATATTTTGAGTTATAAAAAAATTTTTTAGATCTCGAATATTAATTTACACACAGAATATTCATTATGGTCACATATGAAGAAAATATAAAAATTACAAAATAATATTGAATTTAGAAAATTTGTATGGAACCAAATTTTTTTCTTATAAAAGTCAATTGCACTTCTAAAAGTTTATATTCAGTTTGCTATATTTTTCTGTCACAATGAATACAAACATAACAGAATAATACATTAAAACATATATTAATTCAATTATTAATTTGATAAAATATAAAAAATTAATTCAAAGATTAGTTTGAAATCAATAGAAAAAATAAATATCAAGATTATTATTTATACATCAGGGATGATAACAAAATTAAAGGTAATTAATATCATATACTTCTTTTCACAAGATAACAGTTTCGTGCAAGTTGAATAACTTGCATGGCTTGTTTAGCGTGAAATCCCGTCCACACAAAATACAGGTATATGTGTTTCGGTAAGGGATGCACAGCGGCAGTGACTGGTATAGTTTGGAACACAGTACCATTCTTTCATAAAAAGAATATTATTATTATTAAAGCGCTTTTCACTGACAAATTAATTATTGTTTCAAAAATTATTGATAGTATCAAATTCATTTTTTAATTTTTATAAAACACGTATAAAATAATATATTTTATTTTGTTGTCTTATCCAATATCATAAGAAAAAACTGCTTCAAATTATTTTTGCTTTTTTTTATCTTCAAAATAATAGATGTACAAAGTTAATACGGCCTATATAGATAGTACTATGGGGATCCCAACTTTATTCAAGGGCTATGTAAAATTTAAAAACTCTTTGCTGGCCAAAACATAATATATAATAATCACATTTTCATTTTTTAAGTTTATAGAAATTCAATTAACATAATATATAAGTGTATGTTTTTAATGGTTATTATGGCACACTATTTTTTGTTAGAAAGGTGTAAAGAGGCATTTAAATGTAGTATAATGTAGCTGTTCTTTACTTAAACGTATTCATTAATGTCCATTGTAGTTATGACTAATAATAAATAAACATAAAATTTTACTTCATAAAAAACTTTAATAAAAGAAAAAAAACTGCGTTAGCGAGTCTAGTAAAAACTTATTTGCGGACTGTAGTTTAGATATTCATGTTTCATACAAACAATAAATAAGAAATCCAGATTTTGATATTAAAATATAATAGACTACAATAATAAGTGTAAGTATCAAACATATGACTCCCTCCCCCATTATGGGCTATTTTACCAATTTATTTTGCATACATTGAATATTTATCTCAGGTTGTCCCAGGCTTTAACACGAAAGAGCTCATCAAATAATCATCATAAAAATTCTGTATTATGCATCTCTTCTATTTTATTTACTAATTGTGGTATTACATAATTATTATTACATATTTAAAATTGCTTATAGAATTAACTAAAATGTACTTATTACCTACCAAAAATTGAATACATTTAAATATAACAGAATTAAAACTGTCTACAACTAATTCCAAATGTTAATATATTTTTAATTGATTTTATTGTTTATATTTTATTTTTTTATTATAATATGTAACAATATATTTTGTTAACAAGTTTTCAGCACACTATTTGTTTTCTTCCTCTGACCCACATGCAACATAGCAAATTTATGTTTAGCAGAACCGACTCTGTGTTATTACTTTCGATATTATAATTATTTCACCTATTATCAAACTGTAAGTTAAGAACCTTACCTGTGTCTCTACATTAACTGTTTTATATTTTAAAATGTATGACATGTATGTTATGGCCGTATAAATTATTAATTTAAAAATACTTATAAATTGTATAAAATTTAAAATATTTAAAAAAAACCAAAGCAAGGACAGAGGTAGTGTTCTAAGCTTAAAGTTTGATGATAGGTGAATTCACTCTAATATTAAAAATAACAATATAGGGTTGGTTCTGCTTAACATAAATTAGCTATGTTGCGCTCGGGTCAGGTGCACTGCACCCTTTTTAAAAAACATTATGTTACATATTATAATATAAAAATAAAATGGGAATATGGAAATTAAAAAAAGTTTATTCACATTATACATGCTAAAATTTGAATAAATTTAGATTTATTTTGCTAACAAGCCCTATAAATAAATAAAACTTTATTATGATTCAAAATATGATGACCAGATATCACCAAATATGGTAAATAGAATATTAGGGTCAAATATGATACTATTTGCTTGATTTTTTTATGTTGAATTTTAGATGCTTTACTTGAATTGGTTAAGTATAAAAACAATATTTAAGTTTTATTTCATAATAATTAATTAGTTTTAATTGTTTTGGTTAGGTACCTACATCAAATTAAATTTTACTAATATATTTTTATAATTTTAGCATTTTATTTAAGATATTATACACTAATTGTACACACAATATTATCATATGTAAGCCATACCTATCAGCAGAAGGTACGAAATGTTTCACAATACTTGCACCTTCGCCTGTGTCAGGTTTCAACTTATTTCCATTTTCTCGAAATATATTCACAGAAGTATCTAAATTCTTATATACATTTTCATCATCATCATCATCATCAGTTAATATGATTGGACTATTAACTACTCTCCTAAAGTGACATACAATATTAAGTTTAATGTAAACATAAATGCCTAAATGTTTAAAATAATTTACTAACATAAGTATTCTGGAAGTATTTCCAGGATGTACATTTCCATTAGATTTTTTGATATTATCTTTGGTATGAGGTGATCTTCTTCCAGAACTAGAATCACACCTATACAAATATCAACGATATTTTAAATATGATATTGATGAATTTTTATAATAACTTTTTAATGATAAAATAAAATAATAAATGTAATAAAACACAATATTTTAGGTTGTGTTAAGCTCAACTCAATTTTAAAAACATAATCATTCAGTTTTAAAAGCACTTTTGATGACTAGGTAGGTGCCAAAGTAAAATAATAACAATATCTAAATGATAATATTAAGCAAAATAAAAAATAAAAAATAAAAAATATCAATAATAAATAATAAATAATAAATAATGAACAAAATTACTGTTTTAAAATATACAAACTAGTAATATTAATATTTTTAATTTTGATCAATCTTAGACTTTTAAAATTAATTCAATTATTTTATCAGTTATTTATATAAGTAATTTATTTTGCTTTTAGAAATATGCGGTAGGTTGAACTAATTTTTGTCAAAACATTGAATTTATGTAATAATTATCATATAATATTAATGTTATTAACTAATAATTTAAGCCAATACATTTTGAAATTTTTGCATGCATACCAGCTTTATGGTAACACCATCATTGTATCAAATCCTGCAGAATTGTTCAATACGTTATTGGTGAACATTTCATAATGGTTATACGCACAAAATTATTAAGTTCCAGCTGAATACCCATTTATTTGTGTATCGTTTTTCACAACATATCTATGTGGTCTCCTTGTGTTGTATTAAGCAGTTTCTACTGTGTAAAAAAATGTGAATACCTAACCTATAAAATTACTGCACTATTCAATTTAAGAACTGTACTTGGTAGCCGACTTGTGTATGTGCAATATAAACTAAAAGAGATCAGTTAGTTACTGGGTGAGTTACGTTCAACTAAGGGCATATTTCTACATTATGGAACACTCTTTTTTTTAAACATTTATAAATTTGATATTCTGAATACGATAGTGAAGTCATAATTTGGGGCTCTAACTTAGTTTTTGAGTTATAATACTTAGAAGTTAGTAAACATTATGTGTTTTATGTAATAATCATTAACTCATTATTATTAAGTTGTGGTTTCATTTGTATTTATTATTCAAACTTACCTACTTATGGTGGTGTTGCATAGCAAATCGAAGGATATTTTTGTTTTTAACTGTCTGAGCGAGTACACCGATCAAGTGACCATGGCAGCTGGTTTATATGAGCATATTATAAAATAATAAAAAAAAAATTCAAGTGGAAGCTAAACTAGAATTGTTTCAAAAAAACACCCCATTTATGAATGATTGCCTTATTTCATGAACAAAGTTAAGTTTAGCAAAATTTACATCTTCCACAAATCATTGTTTTTTTAAAAAAATAATTTTACTATGACGAATGTACGAATGTTGTATAACGTGTTGTGAATTAAACAAAGGTTTCAATGCACAACACTTCAAGTAAAATGAAAAAATGTAATATTAGGTATTTAAGGATAATAATATTGATTGAAAACTTTGATTAGCTTTACCTTTAAAACTAAGTTTGTGCGCCAAGTTCTGATTTCACCAACATAATTTTCATAAAAAAAATTACAAAGTCTACCAAAAAAGGGTAAAATAAAAAAGTTCCCAACCAAGACCTCCGCCCCTATTTTCTTCAATGCACACAGCAGTTATTGTTTATTTAATATAGTCAACTATATTATTATAAGAAGCTATATATAAAGCCAGCATGACACCATTTTTTCTGTTCCCAACTTCCAGCAGAATGAGATGGATACACCACCAACAGCAGCATTATAACATATTTAGGTATACTGTTTATTATATGTTTTAATTAATATACTTTATTAAATATTGTATAGTAATTGTGCAAGCTATCACCAGTATACCAAAAAATTGTTTAAGGTTGAGTAGGATACTGATAACTAAAACTGTGATCTACCAATGTTGTACTCAATATCCCTCCAGTCACCAACGTCGCTATAGTACACTCCCAACATCTGCATTTAAAACTTGCTACTCCCTCACCCCTCGCAAATCCACAAGTTAAAGGCATATCATTAATGGGAACTGAAAGTATAAGTAATCTTCTCAAGGCAACTGAAGCAATGTTAGTATAAAGATCTCAAAAATATCACATAAAGAAAAAAAATTTTTATTGTGCGATATTACCAATGTGTAATCTTAGAGCCCAGCTCTCATACTATAAACCTTTTAAGTATTCAAATACTTTTTTAAATTTTTCCATTGTACCTATTTCAATGAACAATATTTTTGTATTATACTAATTTAAATTTTGTTACTAAAATAATATTTTAAAACAGTAAGTGATAAGAATCAGTAAGATTTCATCAAATAAGCAGATGACTGAAAAGCTAAAATTGATATCTACCTAGCGTACGTTAAACTGATTAACCTGGTGATTAACTAAAAACTATAGTCTAATATGTAACATCTGAAATTCTTGAAACTATTAAAGTATCTATGTATTAACTACCTATTTAGTTTAAATATTTATTTAAGTTTAAGTAAAAAAAAGTATTTGTGTTTAAATGCATACTTATAAAAGTATTAAGGGCAGGTAATTATTTCAAATAAAAATGAAACCAAGTAAATACTTTGTTAAACAAATACATTTGAAAATTAGTCTTAACAAGACTGCATGCCATCTATAAATAATTACGAGCTATCAATTTTAGTTATTGTAAAGTTACAGATTTAATTACAGATTAATTACAGATTTAAAAAAATTATAAAAACAAAAAAAACTCGACTTATAAGAAATATTAGTATTACCTATGAATAAAATAAAAATAAAAGGAATTCTTTGATATTTCAATAAAATCTTCATCAAAGAAATATAAGATATACTAAATATTTATATTGGAATAAAATTAATTTCCAATATCTAAACATGCAATGCTGCAAGTTCATATATCATTCAATTTGATCTTTACACATATTTGGTACTACATAATACATATTAATATGTTATCAGTCGTAAATTAATTTGTACCTACACAGATTTTTAAAATGTTCCAATAAATTATGAATTCTAAATTAAATGCTTACTATAGATACAAAAACAATAACTACATTTTTATGACTAGAGATTTCTTTAAAATAATAAACAAATAAATCACAAATAGGTATCTACACAAATTTTGATACAAAGTATTACTTATGATTGACTTTTTATCAGTAAGAGTAGGGAATTTCTCAACTAGAACATATTTTTATAAATTATAATACAACATTATTGAAAAAAAAACAAGATAAAAAAAAATAATAATAAAATCATTTCTATACCCAAAAATAAGTACAAAACAAATTCTACAATTTTTTATATAACATTGCGGTTAAATATGTGGGGTAAATAAGTAAAGTTAACTATAGATACTTGAAGCAAAAATAATAAAAATTTAAAAAAGTAAAATATGAGTATTTTCAATATATTTACGTTGAACGTGAAGATCCTGCAATTTGATAATCATTTCTAGGTTGCCGTGGTGGTTGTGGTGGTGGAGAAAAACGACCACCAGAATGACGACTTGATGGTCTTGGTTCTTTTCCTCGTTTAGGCATTCTCCAATATTTTGTATCAATCACAAATCAAATTCACATAAATCGCACAAAACAATCTAAAAGGAAAACATGATGAGACACATGACGATAATGAAGTCAGTGTTAACCAAGTAGCTACAGAGCTAAATGATTACTTATGTAAATTATTATAACATTGATTCGCTGACCACATTATACAATATTTTCTATGCGCGACCAGTAATTAGCATTAAGCAATCGTAGAAATAAGTACACATTTTTGAATAGTATTAACAAAAAAGCGAATAAAATTAATAAATGGCACAATGCATTATTCAACATTTTTTATGTTTTAAATTTATTATTACAATAGGTAAATAATAATCATGGAGGTATAGGGTAGTATTTGGAACGCGATCTGATACCGAAGTAAGAATTTCATTTTCGAAATAATTAAAACAACTGGTCGGACACCATCCAAAATCGATCACCATAATACAAATATAAATACTACGATAAAATGAACGGACAAAAATGTAACATTATTCATAACTCACGTAATTTTTTTTGAAACGCGAAACGCCGGACAACGATCTATAGCCTATATTATAGTACGACCACACGAGACTTGTTGCGACTATGAGCACTGGACAACAAATGACGCCATGTTGATTATCAAATATCAGGATTCAGCCATTCAGTGAACCAGGCGGCAGCATTTCAGATTTGAGACTTATGTTAGAGAAGTGGAACACTCTGCGCGGCGTGCCTGCGTGACGTGCCTGGATCCCGGTCACGCCGTGCGCAGAAGTTATTGATGTTGCTTTTGGTAATTGGTAGACTATAGATAATATGTCGTGTGAAACACTTTCCCCGCACGACATTATGCCGTGCACAATATTGTCTCTTGCCGAAATTACGAATACAGAGTGGTTCATAAATCATAAGAATGCTCATTCCCATTTTTCTTTAAATAATGAATTTATTAAAATTCAGATTTTCAGAATCACTTTATTGGAATCACAATATTTTTAAATTCCAGAGAATTTTTGTATGATTACTCAGACCGGCCCACCCTATACCAAAAACATTGATAGTCGTATGCCGTCATGAGCCATGGGGCATACACTGCACTACTGCAGTGACGCTTCCCGTTTAGTATAAAATAATAAAATATAATAAATAATAATATTATAACCTATCTTGGTACGGTAGAAACACTAGAAACTTAAAGATGGTCGGTCTATGGTACTACTTAAGGACTTCTCTGTAGCGATATATACTTCTGATTTTCAAATAAGAACCCCCTTTTATATCGCACTTTAATTATTAAAAACGTTTTTATGATTATTGAATCTTATTCGACATTTAAACAAGTAGTTTCTCAGTTATTTAAATGTTTATACTAAGGATAATGTCCATAAAAATGGTTTTACAAAAATGTAAAATAGATGTATAGGTACATTGTTAACATTAGATATATATTATATTTTATTATATTTTTAATCTAAATTTAATAGTAGGCTTCTAATATATAGTTTCAAAGGTAGATGAAAAATATTAAAAATCCGTAGTGCCAAATTTTTTTTATAAGCATTCAAAGTTCAAATTTTGACAAAATACGTAAAAATGACGAAAATGTGGAATTTATTTTAAGTTAGAAATTCATAAAAAAATTTCTTTTTAAATCTAAGGTTTGAAAATGTAATACAAGATTCCTCATAAGATTGCCTAATTTTATCAATAAAAAAATGTTTATAAGCAAGTCAAAACAAATTTTTATGAGCATTTTAATTTCAAATTTTTACAAGATTAGATATTCACTCGATTTCTCATGTAGCGATTTTTTTATTTTGTTGCAATTCAAAAACGAATAACTGTAGATGCATGAAAATTTCACTGAATGTGTATATTAGCATTTTTTATACACCATCTAATTTTGAATATATTTTGACTGTTTTTGAGCTTTTTATGGGCCATTTAAATTTTAAATTTTTTTATATAAGTTTTTTTTATACAAATACCAATACATTTTTATTTGTTGGGCAAAAAATAATGAAAATTGAATACAACTAATACAAGGCTCTTGATATATTGTTAAAATAGCAATTAAAAAATATTTAAAATACATAGGCACACATTTTTTTCATAAGCATTTAAAGTTCGAATTTTGACAAAATTCATCAAAATCTCGAAAATTATCAATCATTGTAATTAAACAATTATAAAATGATCAGTTTTTATAACTAAGGATTGAAAATTTTAAATAAAGGTTCTAATAAATAGTACATACTGTAAACAAAAAATCTAAAAAATATATAAACACAGTTATTTTTTTACAGACATTTTAAGTTCAAATTTGGACGAAATTACTTATTAAAATCAATTTTAACGAGTAAAAGTATATATTATAATATTTTTCTAGCATCACTGCAGATAACTTTAGGTTAATAATTAAATAATATGAATAATATTAATTCAACTTAGCAGGTAGGTATTGACATGTCTAATAGTACTATAAATATACTAAAACAGATGAGATTAGAAATTGAATTTAATAATAAATGGAATGTGGCAATGGAAATGATTAAAACAAATAACATTGATCCTCCCAAAATACCTCGAAAAAAAAATGATCCATATAAGCTAGGTGGTGGGGAAAAGGGGCCTCAAACTTTGAATTTAAAAGATTATTATCGTATTGAAATTTACTATCCAGTATTAGATATCATAATTAGAGATATGCAACAACGTTTTCAAGAAAACCAGCTAGATATATTAAATGGATTAAAAGAAATAATAGTCAATGATAATCCACCACACGAAGCATTAAATATTGTTTGTAACACCTACAACTTCGATTTAAAAAATCTGAATACTGAAATTGAAGTTTATAATAGAATGTTTAAGTTGAAATACTCCAACATAGAAACAACTAGTACTATGGCAAAGAAAATAGAATTTATTAAGAATGATGATTTTCAAAATGGATTTCCGATTTTAACATCAATTATTCGTATATTTCTTACTATACCCACTACAACTGCCAGCTGTGAAAGATCATTTTCATGTCTAAAAAGACTTAAAACTTATCTGAGGACCACAATGGGTCAAGAACGATTAAGTAATCTTGGTACATTACAAATTGAAAAAAAAAGGAATATCAATATAGAAGAAGTCATTGATGAATTCAACAATAATTCCTCTGTGAATAGCCGAAAATTAAGTTTAAAATAAAAATATTGTAAATTATAATATAAATAAATAATAACACTTGTTGAATATACTTATTTATTTAATTTTAATGTTTTTTTTTTTTTTTTTGCAACACCAAAAATGTTAACTTAATTACGCCACTGATGATATCATATCATTGAATCCAAATTTAATACCATCCATTATACAGTGATCTACTTGTAACCTATACTGTACAGCAAGGCGACATCCACTTGACCCCCTTTTTTAACTTTAAACTTAACTAAAAGGGGGTCATTTTTATTTCATTTTTTCCCGCCGATTTTGAAAAATACTGGGGATTTTAAATTACGGTCTCCCAAATGTACTAACTAGATTCCCTTTCCAGCCGAAAAATATACTGAAATTGAAAATCGAAGGATTCTTTCGAATGTAAGAATGTTTATGTGTATACATCACAGATACAAAAAATTATTATTTAAAAAAAAAACACATCATTATAAAATAAATGTATTATTCGCTCCGCTCTGAGCAGAATCTAAAAGTTTACGGTAATGTAACATTAATGTTTTACTTTTAAAATAAAGTGTTATAAAAATAAGTTGTACCTATTATAAATTGGATTAGGTTATGTTACATGTATAATACATATTAAAATATTAAATATACATTATATATGTATAAACTTTTTCTTTATTCACAATAAAAAAATAGTTGTATAATTCTTAGAAGTTCAATTTCATAATAAAATAAGAAATTCTTATTATTAACTCTATTAACTTGCAGGAATAAAGGCGGGGCACTCCTTTTTCGACTGTCACCCCGTAAACACCCCACTGTAGTATACGACCGGCCAACTAGCTTAGGTCGTTGCCTCTCTTCAAATTTTGCTGTATTGATCGGAAAACTATTTGTCCCGGGCCAACAAAGTAGCAACAGCAACATCGATTTACCACTGCCCTTACATCCGTATAGGTATATATATCTGGTACTTCATTTTTTTTTATAAATAATATAATACGACTTAACGAGTATATTTTGATATTCGGTCAAAATCTCGAAACTATTACCACAGACTATAATAATCAGAATGTAATAATGTCAAATGATAAGAGTTTTCCTTTTTTAAAATGGTGGAATTGACTTTGATAATATGAATAAGTGTCCAGGCATGCTACTGAGAGTTTTGACGATCATATTATAATGGCGAAACCAAAATAACGTAAAGAAAATGTGCGAATGTAGTTATAATAATATAGTGATTACAAAAAAATACATAATTTTATTTTATTTGAATCAAAATTATATTCAGTTATTTATTTAAAAAAAGTTCAAAGTGTATATAATATAATAATTAATAATAAATATAAAGAATTAGGTATATATAAATCGAAAATAATAGTATAATATTTACATTTGCAAATTTAAATTGTATACAATAGCTTTTAAAAAGATAGTTTTGTTATTTGTGTTAAATAAATTTAACATCATATATTCTATTTTAAATAGTAATCCGGTCTTTACAATTTTAAAGTCTGAGGGGAGCGATGAATGTATTGTTTTAAATCGAGGAAGATCGTCTCTTCTGGTTTTCGCTCGGTGAACATAATTATTATAGGTATTAGGTACTTATATTAATTACATTAAGGTGTCTTACTTATCCTATATCCTATTTTTATGTTATGACTAGGGTTAGGAATGATAGGTTTTATATGTTCTAAAAAACTAATACAAATTACTTAAATAGGCTCTTAAAAAAGCTGTAATATACATTTATAAAAAAAAATTAAAGTTAAAAATGTTTATTCAAAAAATGAGTGGTAAACAAAAATATATATAAAATACTAAATATTGTAATATTGTAATAATGTTTTTCACAAATTGCATTTGACACTAAATTTTGTGTAGTTTTAATCACATCTTACATAAGTAAGACATGGCAAATTTTCGTTCACTAATTTTAATAGTGTGCTGTTACTTTTGATATTAGACTATTATTAGAGTAAATTTACCTATTATCAAACTTTTAGGTAAGAACTTTATCTGTGCTTAAGCGTCGGGACTTTTTCCAATACTTTTATTTTCAAGCAAGATGGGTAAGTATATGTAAACTTAAACTATCGCAAATTAAAAATAATCATCATTTTGAAAACTAAAATATCGAATAAAAGACGATGCTTAACCACAGATAATGTTCTTAAACAGTTTGTTTCTTGTTAAAGGTAACACTAAATAATTCTGTTCAGTGCTATATGACATCAGATTGATATGCGGTTTTCGGGAGGAGATAGGGAATGCATAAATACACATGTTTTGATGGTTTTTACATTTTTAGATCGTTCCGTGTGCGCATGCGGAATACAACTTGCATTTTTTAAATGGCAACAGGTATTTTTAATACCAAATTCAGATAGACCGAATTTTTTAAGTTAATTTTGTCCTTTTGACCATATCTCTAAAATTAAAATTGACTAAATGACAACGAGATAAAGTTTCGATTAAAATTATTGAATTTTTCAACAATTATACTAGAATTTTATGAATTATTATTAAATTTCAAGTAATTTTTTTATATCCGTAAGTTTGAAGACATTATTAAAATATTAAATCATTTAAATTTAATTTTGAGGAATTTCATATCTATATCTGTGGATTGAGTATATCTGTTATTATTATCGGTCTTGTTATAACAGTTAGTATATAGGTACCACATTGTAAAAAAAAAATTATATTTTATTTAATGTAAAACATGTCACATGTACGCAATTATAGCTTTGCCGGAATACAAAATACGAATAGAAGATATGGATTTAATACGAAAATAATACAAGACATTTTAATTTTTAACAATGTTATCAATTTTTTCGGAAGTCGTCGATCGTCATCGTCTTCATAAATTAAAAGTCGGTGGGAATAACCACAGACTTATAAGTTATAGAAAAAGACGGAACATTTGTCCCGAGGACTGGAAGGCGTGGTCTTGCCAAACGGTTTAAGAGAAATGGCATGAGTTTCATCATAAGAGTGAGAGAAATGAAATTGTATAGGTACTCTTCCGAGGACAGCCAATACGTAGCGTTAAACAGCGCCCGATCCTCGTAACAATTTGCACGCGATATCATACGTCTTTTTAAGTTTTTTTTTACTTTCTTCTTGTTCAATTTCTCTTAAAGGGATTCGGTACCGTGATTTCCTGTCTTTGCCTAACACATGCGCAACATATGAATTTAGACGTGTTTTTTGGCAAACGTACGGATTGATATAATGAAGCGATAAGAATTCTGAAAACAGATTTGAATTTTTCGTCAGGTCTACTTGAGATCGGTTATTCCACATATTTTATATTATACCCCAAAACCCTAAAATTATTGTATTACTAAAGAGTAATTAAAAAAATTTCATATTTCATTTTTTGGAGAAGTTTAAATCAAAAAATCAAAAATGTAGACTGGCCGATCTCAAGTAAACTTGACGACAAATTCGACAAATTCTTTTCAGAGGTAAATTTTATATTTTGTTTATATAATTATTTAGGTGTATTCATAACACGGAAATATTTATACTAATTATACTGGTCTAATATGATACGATTGATACGGATACGGATACCTATACTCGGAAGTACCTACACAAGTGGCGTAACGTGTGCCTATGTTGTGTAGTGTACATGCACAACAACACTTCAACAATTTTAAGATAATTTTAAATTGTACTATTTCAGTACATATCTTAGAATAGGATAATATTTTGTGGATTATCTTCAAAGTGAATTGTGATTGTCGATTGATTTATCCACAACACCTCACTTTAAATTCGTTATTCCTCACTATAGTAGTGGCTATATAGTAGGTACCACGAATTAAGATATCTGAATTCGTGGTAGGTACCTACTACTCGTAAAACATAGTAACTCCCATTGTGTACACACTACGCAGTATGCATATAAACGCACTTTGGCGATTTCATACAAAATACATATACGGGTACAGACGTACAGTGACAGTTTTTTATATTCCTTATCGATAATGATAGGTAAATATAAATATAATATATACTCTGTTCTACTTATTTTATCAAGGTTTTATCATTTTGAAAATCTGCTATGTTGATATATGTCTCAGTATGGTTTAGTAAATAAACCTATATAATACATGTTGAGACAGAAGTATTGATTTCCCTTCAATGTTCCTCTGGTAGACAATTTCATTGAAGTGCCACTCAGTGAAAATTACTTAAATATGCTCTGAATGACTGAATATTTGATTAATATTATTTTTTAAAAACTGTTTTAATTGAGTACTGATCCGGTACTGTCAATATATAATAACTGTAAATGTATCATTGTAGTTGTTGATATGCAATTACATAGTATTTTAACTGTTTGATAGTAGCAGGTTGTTGTACATCTGTTTTATTTAATATTGTTAGGTTATTTACATTCACCGGGTCATTGTATTAGTTCCCTTTAGGTGAGTGTAAATGTTATATTTTACCACCATGTCGAATGATGAGGCCCTAAAGAGACAAGAAACGCGCAACAATGAGGCGGGATGTTGCCTAAAACCACATTTGTCAATTACATGCTTCAGCAACTGCAGTTGCAGTAAAGGATCCAATGTCGATGTCTCAAGTTATGGAGACACAACAAGATTTGGAGAGTTGGTATAATCAGTTGAAAGTGACTCGTTGTTGGACGCTATGATTGTATTGGACGAAATTGAGCTATTTTCTCCAAATGATGATGATGAAGTCCGTGTCCTAATTGGCCTAATTGTAGAGGATAAGTCAATTATCAATGAATATAATCGAGACATTCCAAAGGCGGCTAAAGATCGTCAGTCGGTTGCGCAGACTAGCAACACAATCATTCTTCCAAAGACTGTCACTGTTATGGAGACTCAGACTTCTTCTTCTGTGGATGATTCTCAGACTTCAAAATCTTCGTTCCATCCCCGAGGCACAATACGTCTCTCGGAAATTCCCCTGCCAATATTCGATGGTGATCTCCGCACGTGACCAGACTTCCAGGACCGTTTTGCTACACTAGTAAGCAACAATAAGGAATTATAAAATAGGACCAAATTTTACCATCTACTCGGGTGCCTCCACGCTGACCCGTGTGGGGTACTCAATGGGATTTCAAGGACCAATGATACTTTCCAGTGAGCTTGGAACACATTAGTGAAGTCCTATGATAAACCTAAAAAACTGCCTTCTTCAATTATTGATGGTTTCTTTGTTGCTCCAGTATCTACTTCGGAATTATTTGTAGGTCTTAAGTAATTTCTTAGCACCTTTAATGAAGGAATAGCAATATTTGAGTCGTTGCATTTCCCAGAGCTGAGTTCGTACTTGCTGTACTCATACGTGTCGCTTGTTCGAGTAAGATAACTCTTTAGAGTACCCATCAATTGACAGTGTTCTGGAATTTGTAAAGAATTGGGGTTAGAGTGCTGAAAAATGCTGGTGGTACTAATCAGTTCCAGTGAAATAATCTGGTTGTAGCAACAAGAAAGCTAACTCAGGTCCAGTGAAATACCCCAATCATCCCTCGATCAGCCAAGTATCATTGGTATCATTGGTGAAAACCAGAAACCCAAGTCTACTTCGTCCGAAAAGTGTCGGTGCTGTGGGGGAGCTCATTTATTGCAAGAATGTTCAAAATGTTTTGCCTCATCGGTAGACGAGCGATGCCAAATTGTATGATCCCAAATTCCCAAAGACTATGCTTGGTATGTTTTGAAAGTGGTCACGTATCGTAATCATGGTCTATTGTACGAGGACCCTTCTACTTCTTATCCGTCATCCAAGGCTCCTAAAGTGTCCATGTTTGCCAGTTGTCAATTTCGATCCGTAGTCCTAACGACTCCACTACTTCGTAAAGTACAACTAGCGGTAAAAGCGCCATCTATACATGCGATATAAAAACATCAAAAATCCAAATAATAATATACTCATACACAACTATTACTCTTTATTTATTTTTAATCATTTTTAAATATTAAAATTTAAAATTCATAATGTCTGTGACCAAAATATGTTCAAAATAGTAAACACCTGTATATCGTATAATATAAATACATTATACAATATTAGACATTAGTTATGTTATTTGTTACTAGGAGCGCTTTTACCCCAACTTTTACGTTTTGTGGTTGGAGGAGTGGTGGTGTCAAAACATTAAAGGACCGTTTCTCTACTACCCCCCAACCATGTCGAAACCGGAAACCAGCACAGAACAATATACGTCCTGTCGACTATATCTTAGTCCGTGATTATAATCATATTATCAATGGTTTTTTCACATTACAATCACAAATCGTTAAATTTAAAATTTTTGATAAACCTGTTTTGCAGTTATTGGCTTATTGCTAGTTGTTAATAATTATTATTTATAATTTTAATATAAAATATAAATATAATTAATAAGTCTAATGATTCGTATGTAGTTAGTAGTTAAGTACCTACTATACTATTTGTACTTATTAATTGTAATTTATAACTTATTTTGAGTTTCGACTTTTTCAAGTGATGACTTTCGATTCTTATTAACTTTTAAATATTAACTATAAATTTGATTCAAAATATTATAGAATAATGTATAAACGTATTAATTGCAACATTTAATTAAATGCTTTTAAACATTTTTATTTATAGGCAGTACTGCAGTAGTGTTGTGTAAAAAATAATAAGTTTTCATGTGCATTTTTGGATCTGTTTTTTGATAATCTTGTGCTTCTCCTATTAAAATGGGTGTAAAAAATCTTTGGCCACTGTTAACACCAGTGGCAGAAAAAATGCCTCTTTGGGAGTTGCATGGCAAGGCAGTTGGCATAGATTTAAGTGGATGGGTGTGCGACAGTGAAAATTTAAATCACAATATAAGCCAAAAAAACATGTATTTGAGGTAAACTCAAAATTATATTACCTATGTATGTACATTTTACTTGTATATAAAGTTAACTCATCTATAGCATGAGTTATCATTTTTTTATAACTTTATAATCATAAAATTACTGACCTACCTACCGAATTAATCTTTCCAGATCACTATTTCTTTCAATGTTAGTTTCAGTTCACTAAATTATTACAATATTCTTGTTTCGTTCATAGACCTATTTACTAGTTAAGCTAGTTAACTATGTTGGAACTTTAGTTCCACTGCAGTTAAGTGATATTGACTTACTATGTACCATATCAAAAAATTCCAAAATTGTTCATTACACAGTTCTCCCCTCAATTATTTGGACTACCTATATAGTGTTTAATAGTTAGAAATAATTTATTATCACTGCTTACATGGAAAAATGTTTTCAATTCTTTTTAGCTTATAGGTTTTGGTTCTAATCAATTATTAGTCTCCTCTCTTTAGCGTAAAGAATTCTTAGCCTATTCTCCCAAGCCATTTTTATTTATATTTTTCTATTTATTTATTATACCTAAGGTTTTTTTTTTTATATTTTTCAGGAACTTATTTTTTCGTACTTGTAATTTATTGTTAATTGGTGCCATACCAATATTTGTTTTGGACGGAGATCCACCACTTTTAAAATATGGTGCTATAGAAAAACGTATTAATGGGAATAAAGCACCAATAAAGACTAATATTATTCGTAAACGACTAAATTCATTTCAAAAACAAGTAAGTATACTCTATTCAAAATGAGATCAAAGTTGTGCGCATGGGCCTGAACCGACACCGTAGTGGGGAGGCTTCTGACCAACGCCTGAAGAAAACTGGTACCCGGCAGGGGTACGATTTCAATTTGAATAGAGGATAGATATAGATCTAATAATTGAATAATATTAAGAAAAAAATTGTGAACGAATTCAGAAATTATAAGAATTAGTTTAGGAACTAGTATTCTAATTTAAAATGGTAAATTTAACAGAATAATATTTAAATATAAGAGTAAATATACTAAGGATTGGTAGAACACTATAACCCACACTGGTTTATAGTTAAAGAATTTTTTTAAGGAATAGAAATTTTAAATATTTTATTTAATATATTAATTATTTTCAGTGTGAATTGTTATTGAATATCATGGGGGTTACTTGCGTTTATAGTCATGGAGAAGCAGAACAGCTATGTGCTATACTCAATGAAAATGGGGTTGGTATTATATGGTTAATAAATTACTAGTTTTTAGATCTTAAATATATAACATATTGTAAATTTGTATGTATTACTCATATAATAAAATTAATGATTTAGGTATTCTTATCATTTATTTAGTATATTGCATACAGTGTAATAATATTGTAATAATATATCCATATAAGTATTCTACCAGTGGCGTAAACACTGGCGGCGGTAGTGGGGGTGATTGATTGTTTCACTATTTAAAATATGAAAATCTAGATATTATTTATGTTACGTTAAAATTGAATTAAAGACAAAAATAAACTTATATGTATTCTTACACAATGTTCTCCTGCGTCACTGTTACAATTGTTAAATAATACTACAATAGTATTTACTATTACAGTGACAGTTATGTGCCATGTGGGTAACGCAGTGTGTCGGTGTCCTACATATCATAAAGTTTTGCCTCAATATGATGTGACAAATGCGATAAAATACAAGCTAATGATGAAAATCACAAGGTTACCTACATAGTCATATTTGATGCAGAATCAATTAGTAATACTGTAATGCATAATAAAAACATTTTTGTATAAAATAATTTTTATTTTTTAAATTGTTTTAATTTATTATAACTATAGACATTTATAAACCAACTAGAATCAGATTCTTAGAGAACACTTTAATATATTTATAGATTCCTAATAATCTTAATTTTTAAAACTACCATTTAAATTTTTATAACAACCAAATAAAACTAACTACTAGGTAACACCTATGTGGCCATGTTATTAGGTTTTAATAGTTTATTTTATAATAATGAATATGTTGGAACTCGTTTCATTCTACTCATCATCTGTAAAATAATAAAATAATAAAACATTTTCCATATATAACATATATTTTTTATACCCCGTCACCCATCATCCATGTTCCTCAGTCACAAAGTAATAAAAAAAAATTCAATTTCAGATTGTGAATGGCATTATCACTCAAGATAGCGATTGTTTTTTGTACGGAGCTCGTGTTGTATATAGAAATTTTAATGCATCTGGAAATGGGTCTGTTGATGTGTATTGCATGGAATCAATTGAAAAAAATTTAAAAATTGGACGTAACAAAATGATAGCTTTATCGTTGCTATGTGGTTGTGATTATGATGAAAAAGGTGTTATGGGTATTGGAAAAGATACTGCAATTAAATTTCTTCAATCACTAGATGATGATGCTGTCCTGGATCGGTAATCATAAATTGTATTTCTTATTATCCCTTAAATATTATTGATCTTTCAAATTTAATTTCAAGCTTGAGACATTGGAGAAATGATCCAGTTTTAAATTCTGCTGCCATGGATATTAAATCACACACTAATGAAATAAAGCTAGAGTTGAAAATAAGAAATAAAGCTATAGAAAATAAAAGCTTTCCATCTGAAGAAGTTATTGAAGAATTCTTAAAAGTACCAAATTATCCAGAAGTGTCTGCTAAATGGATTCTACCAGACATTAATGCTTTTATTGTAAGTATAAATTATGAAAAAATAAAAAGTATGAATGGCATAGGTTCATATTAAATTAAATATGTGTATTTCATATTATGTTATAGAAATTTGCATTGACAAAACTGTGTTGGGAAAGAGAGTATGCAATAGATAAATTTTTGCCATTACTAACTAGGTGGCATTTAATGTATGATGATAAGTTTCAAGCAAATATTTTAATGACTAAAATTGTTAAAAAGCGTGTCAATAAAGGAATAAAATGTTATGAAATAAAATGGAATAATTATGAAATAACATCTATTGAACCTCAAACAGCTGTTCAAAGAAGATATCCAAATGAAGTTTCAATCTATGAAGATATGCATACTAAGTCTTCTAGAAAATCAAAGAAAAAAGGTAATTTATATTTATAATTGGTACTTATTGAATATTGTGTCTACCCAATCAATCTTCCGGTAAACTCAATTATGTTATTTACTGTAACTACCACAGATTAACACTGCATTATATTATTTCAAGACAGTTTTTTAATCCAACAAAATATTATATTAAAATAAAATAGGTCTAACTAACAAAACTTAGCAATTAGTAAAATATAGTATATTATTATGCCAACAAACCAGTCCTCTACAACACATAAATGGACCTATTTATTTTTTTACCAGATTATACATCACTTTTTCAGATTTTCTACATACTTTTTCTTATGTATACTTTTGAATTGTGATCCAGGTATTATATACTTGTATCTTAGATAAAGTATTATGGTCAATTCTCTGTGGAAAAGTCATTTTTCTTTTCATGGTAAATCCAAAAGTTATTGTATGAAAAATGAAAATTTGTGTTATAGGTAATATTTTTTTTGGTAGTTGTACATTGCTTGTATATAACTTTAGTTTCTTTTGGAGGACATACTTATATTATTTTTTCTTAAGGTATGGCTTCCCTTCAACGTCAAATAATGGAGCAGCACGGTGTTATGACACCTCGTCTAGTCTCTGACCTATGTCCAGGCTAGTAGTATCAATAGACACCCCATCCAGACGTTGCTAGGAAATATACTTTAAAAGATAACAAATTTGTCATAAAATAATATAACGCAATATTAACCTGTGGTAGGTAGTTGCAATAATAGAAAAAAGTTAACCGGATAATCAGATAGGTAATCACAATAACTGATAAGTACTTAATATTATTTTAAGCTCTTTTTTTATAAGAAAATAATTGATATAAACTAAGTTTTAAAGGAGTAACAATGTTTTTTTGTTAATATTTATTTTATTTTATTTTATCAATCAAATAGTTTGATTACCTACCAATTAGCATTGAAAATAAGATGTAATTCTATGTTAAAATTAATATATAGATAAAAAATTATTTTATTATTAATTGTTGCATTAATTGTTAACAGTTACAAACCATGATAGTAATCTATTTGATATAACAAATACACTTTCTTCAATGAACATTTCTAAAAAATATGAACAGCCTAGAAAAATAAATGAAGCAAAAAAAAATTTTAAGGGTCCCTTGGATCAATTTATTATGAAGGGAAAAGTTAAAGATGATAGTTTGACATTGTCTGACTTTGAATGTGATACTGATGACTTGGATATGTCTGATATAATAAACGGAATTATAACTTAAATTGTATATCTATATCATAAGAATTCTCAATGTAAAATAAATGTTTTATTTTATTATAATTTAAAATAATTTTTTTTTGTATTTTTTTGTTTTGTTAAAATATAAATTGTACCATAATAAAAAGTAATCATATTATATAATATTTGTTCTAATCAAAAAGTTAATAAAAATTATTTACAACCATTATTCATAATATTACAAAAATATTCATATAATGACGTAATATTAATACTATAATGATGAAAAAATAACCCATAGCTCATACTACTAAATACTATAGAATGAAATGTACTATTTTTTTTTGAGATGTATTGCGACGTGGGAGTCATAAAATATCATATTACCTTAAAAACAAAAATGATTCTATTACTAAGTGGGCGATCATGTCTGATTACAGATTTAAAGTTTTAAAACTAATAATATGTTCTAAAATAACCCATTGATGTATTGATCTTTAGTAATTATATATATGTATTGAATACACAATAAGTTTAAAAATGAAATATTTTTTGACCCATCACATGCATTCAGTGGTAAAATACCTTCTTATTCTTTAAAAGGATGATACACCCACTAGTTGTCTCCATCTTACATACATAAGTACATAACACATACCCCATGGTAAATTTACGTTTAGCAGGATCCATTTTATGTTGCTAGTTGTAATATTCCCACAAATTGACCTACTACCAAATTTAAAGTTAAGAATATTGTCTCGTGTTCTCTTGTCAGTTTCTTTGTATATTAATTTGAAACTAATAAACATTTATAGTAATTTATAGTTATATATACTAATAACTCACTTTAAAATTAAATTATCAAAAAAAAAACCAACACTTATAATATTATTTCTTTTACATTTGATAATAGGTAAATTTATAGTAACATCAAAAGGAAACACAAAATGTGTGATATCCACCTATTTACCAAACATAAAAATTAGGAAAGACATCAGCAAACTAAATATTTCAACATTAATGTATAGAATAATTGTCTCGCTTCTCAATATATTATACATTTATACTATATAATACTTTCTGGACCCTGATAAATAAATATATTATCATACATTGATATATTGTTATGTATAGTAAATTTGTCAAGTTTGTACGTAAATTATTTGAATATTGGCCGACATTTAAAAAAAACAGTCTTAAAGACTATTTTAATTTTTGGGAATAAAATAATAATTATAGAATAACAGTATTTTTGTGTAACATAAATGTGGAACACAATTCAATATAATTGCATACAATTGAAGAGAGTTAGAAAAATAATGTCAAAATAATTACCATTGTCAGTGTATAAGTTTAATTATAATATATTTATAAAAATAATTTGCGCAAAAAAGTCTTTCTAATCCTAAACTTAAATTAATAGCATAATATAATATAAACCATTAGAATTACATTACAATACAAATGTATAAATGTTTACATATTATTATATACACATGTATACAAAATAACAATATATCATACTGGTAGATACTTTGATAAATTTATAATAATAATAATAATAAATTAAAAAAATTACTAACAAGATAAACAATTGAAAATATATTTTATACAGTATATTAAATAAATAGATATTAGTTCATGATTAGTATAGCATACTCTAACTATTATCTCAAAGAAAATGTAATAAATTATATTTATACATGATTTTATAAAAAAAAAAATAATTGATTTCAAATGAAAATCAAATTTATACTGAAGGAATTACCTTATTATTTTCTTTAAGTAAATAATATTAATATTATAAATTGGTTTTTATACTAATAAAAATAATATATCCAAATTATTATTAATAAATAATTATGATGTTTTTAATTTTTAAATTAGATTTGAGGTCTGTAATAATATTGGTACAATAGCAAAATAATAAACATTAATTCACCACTAATGTTGGTATTCAAATTAAAATTTGAATTACATTTTTCAAATTTTGATTGGAAAATTATTGGAGAGCAATACACATAATGTACATAATAATAATATGCACTCTATGAATATTTGAATTCAAATCCAATTTAAATAACTAAATAAGCTATATTTATAAGTATTTTGTACAGTTAAATTATTAATATATAATTATTAGTTCTTTATACTATAATATTTACAAATATAAGGATTGCTAAAATAAAAACATTTCTATGATAATCATAAATAATCATTTTTAGATAATCAAACAAAAATATAATAGAAGCTAGTATGTAATTATTTAAAAGAGTACACATAATCATTATAAAAATGCAGTTTTCATCATTAACAAAGTTTATAATTATTTATATTAGCTTGTTACATTAAATTATTTTTAAATCTTAAAAGTTAATATTTAAACTGATAAAACTATGAATAGCACCATATTTTAAATCATATTTTGTGGGTTCTAATTTTTTTTGTAAATGGATGCTTGATTTTTGTATGATGTAAATACTTGAAACAATTAAATCTTACTACGGAAACTCATATTTTTATTAGATTCTTCCCTCGTTGAATTGTCTTAAACCTAAATAAACATTAAAATATATATTATTGAAATACAAGATAGGATATATATTTTAAAATCAGATTCAAAAGACATATAATTTGTTTTGCAATCATTTAATTATAAAACCAATATCTGAAAGAGCATATTTAACTATTTCATATTTATTATTATTTAAACTATTATTTTTAATTTATTATTCCATTTTTATATTTGAAGCACATTTAATAATTACTCATAAATATTTTAGAAATGTAATCGTTTAAATGGCTATCTTGTTGCATGCATTCTACCAGCAGCATTGTGACTGCAGTATGTGCTCTACTATGTTTTGCCACTCTACAACTATATTTAGATTTTAGACAATATTTTATCGTAATAAGTGGGATGATGTAAAAGTGGTTTTAGTGACTAACAAAACTTTGTATAAATAAGTAATTCATTATAGGTATATGTCTTTTATATTGGATCGGCTTTTATAAACATTCAGTGAAAAATTCATTGATCAACGTTTATTTATTTTAGAGTTACATTGAAAACCAAAATTGATTTTGTCAAAACCAATTTTGCGTTAAAATTCTGGGTTTTCCTCATTTTATTTTGTTTTTTCCAGCAATTTTAAAAACTTCTGAGAATTTACAATTTTGACCTCCCAACTGCACCAACTAGATTCACTTTCCCATCAAACAAGATACCGAAGTTGAAAATCAAAGCATTATTTCAACTACTTATCGTGTACACCCCCATCATTGTAAAATCAATAAACTCATCGCTCCGCTCAGAATCTAAATAGGTTTCTACGTAAGGATTTGGTTCTGACTACAAGCCCAAGGAGGGGCTAAATACTACTAGCACAGGAGGTCTAATCTCCTTTTCCCTTAGTTACGCCGATGATTTTCACCCCATTATGAAATATAAGATCAAAAATTATATGATATAGGAAAAGAGAGTGCTAATCTTTACTACCATTAAAATATATATTACATAGTAGAGCGTATACAACTAGCGTCCCGTAATCACAGGTAAACCTCAATCTGGGGTAGAGCGCATGCGACAAGATAGCCGTTTAAATTATGCATTATGCCATTGTAAATATATTTACTCTGAAATGTATTATTTTTATTGTTTTAAAAAATATTAGTTTTATAGTGTTTAATGGTTTTGAATTACACGATTCTGAGCAGTGCAATGTATGTATTGATTTTACAATGTTTTTTTTTTATTTTCCTGTAATATTTATTATAATAATAATAATAATATAAATTGTAATAACATAATTTTATTAAATTGTAATATTTTATTTTGTTAGATATAAATATGTTTTATGCATTTTTGATTAAATTTGTGATAATTTATTTTTAAGAAGTATTTGCCAGTTTTCTCTTAAATTTTGAATTATTTAACTTATTAGTGATTATTTGTGTTATCTAAATGGCATTCATATGTCTATGTGTAGCTATAATGTCTGCTATTGATAGGTAATGAAGGCTTGGAAGAAGTAATGTGACCAGGGAAAACTAATGTGACTTGGGAGTTGGGAGAAGTAATGTGACCAATCAACCTAACAGTACCTCCTCTGGTCTTCAATACCAAGAAAAAAAAAGGTAATGAAGGCCTAAAATAATAATATTTGTAATTTCTTACAATTAGAGCATAGATATTATAATTCCTTCAAAAATAAACAATTTAACATTGAATATCTGATAAAGAGGGAAGATCTTCCTATATGTGCTAGTTGTAGCATACCCCTCAAGATCAAACATCATATCTGAATGCTTACATTCAAAATGGAGAGACGAGAAGCTCAAATATCCAACATTCAACCAGAGGACCCTCACCTAGGCAAAATAAAATGCATGAAAATATTTATTGTGAAATCTAATTTAATTAACCAAATGTAATCTGTATATGTATACATTGTAATTTAAGATGAAGTATAAACGTATGTTACTTCAAAACCTACAGCCAATGCCCATAGCTGCCTAGCCTTAATATAAAAATAAAATTTACATTAAAAATATAGATGCTACTATACTCTAGAGTCTAGAGCTTACTAGAGTATACTATACTCCTATAATAAGCTTTAGATATAAGACAATTAAAAAAATAAACCAAACAAGTGGCATTTAAGAAGGAGGCAGAGGAGGCAATTGATCCCAAGATATTTTCTAAGAGGGATAAAAGTAAAATGTTGAGCCCCTTCAAATTAAAATTAAAACATTTATAATTTTAACTAAACATATTATTTAAAATTTACAAGCATAATTCCTATGAATGTGCACAACAATATTATTATTATTATTATTACCATTTATATTTTATTATTTATTATTATAACATACTAGCTGATCCCATGCACTTTGTTTCCCGTAAAAAATAATAATTCCTAAAACAATAGTGACTGTTCAACTTCTTTTAGGTGTAACTCACTGTAGTAAGTGCAACTTACTACTTAGCGACCTTGTTAGGCTATGTGCAAAAGTTTGATTTGATGCATGCTTGTATCTGATCTGTCAGATTAACCAATGGCAACCAATATACAAATAAAAAACTAATTTCTACTGTAAACAATAACAATTATTTATAAACAACAAATTCCATCATAAATCTCAAATTCTCTGTTTGCTCCACATCCTGAATTGGACCTACTGTGTCCAATTGTGTTTCTAAATCATACAAGGAACCACTCAATAATCAAACACACACAACAAATTTCATCAAAATTGGTCCAGCAATTTAGGAATACATAAAAGACAGACAGACAGACAAACATTCATTTTTATGTATATAAGCTGCATATATAAATACATTCTCTGTACGGAATACATTATTAAATTATTGGAAAATTTTGAAACTCAGAAATTTGAAGTTAATAAAGTGTTTACTGGTTTGTATAGTACACCTGATAGTAAGGCATTATGGTTTTTTTACTATTGCAATACATATTTTTGGTCCAAAAGAACAATTAGGAAAAGTGTTGCAAAATGCTTATTTTTGTGTATTTGATTCAATTAAAGGTGTGAATACATTGGAGAAATCGTTACAATCATTAGGACTAATAAAAAAATATGAAAGATATTATATACTAGATATTAGAATTTACATGCTGAAATATTGTGAATTAGAACCACTTGACGACACTAAGTACATCCAAAAACCAAAAAACAGAATACACAAAATACCCTCCTACTTAAATCTTTTATTTTTGTTATTGAGTACTCAGACATGCATAAATTTTGTTTTGTTATTTTTAAAAATAAATGCAAAAAACTGTATATAATTTACAATACCTATATGGATATATTATTTTATTAAAGTTTCACTAATGGATAGCTGCTTATTCAAAATTTGCATTTTAATTTTATTCTGTCATCAAAAATACTTATTGTGCTAAAAAGTTCAGATTGTGTATTACTAATTTTAAAAAAAGAAATTTTAAATTAAAATAAAATATAAAATATTATTGAAAATAATTTAATAATTCTAAGTAAAGACATAAGCTGTTAATTATCTTGTTTATTAGTTATTATTAACCATTATTTAAGCTTAGAATACAATTTATAATTTTTACAAACATTTAGACAATGTTTAAAATTGTATCGCTATATTGAGTTTATTTGTAATGTTATGATGTTTCCTAAAAAATTAATACAACATAAATATTATTTATTTATATTGTGCTTAAGTATACTATACTTATATCATTATATTATTACCATATCATCATTAAAAAAATTATATTTAGGTAAGGTTACTATTATGAATCACATAAATAAATTACATATGTGGTTAGGTTTTCTATTTTCATTTTTTTCCCCCTCATGAAAGAAAGTTCCTGCCCCATTGTATCAAACAGTTATAAAAGTATAACTTTGGTCAATAATTAAGGTAGTTTGATATATTACATACAGATAATTCAAAGTATAAATGTATAACATTATTACATTTTTTTTAAAGTGACTACCAACATTTTTCCGTGTTCAAAAAAACTAATATTAGACAAATATTATAAGTTTTCCTTGTGATACTCTGAAAAAAAAATCTAATTTAACTTTCTTTCAACTTTTTTATGTGTTTGAACTTTCTAAAAAAGTTTGCTCACTTTGGCAGTTTAAATTGAAAATGTCCCCCAACTTGACTTGATATGCTAAACTATCACAGGGTAAATTAATTTGTCTTGTAAGCATATTGAGCCAGACAGGGTCACTCGATAGTTAAACACATTATTATGACATTAGAAAACCAAGTATTGTGTCAAAATCCATTGAACAGAGTATATATATAAAATATTTTAGGTAGGCAGTTTCAAAAGCGTGAGGGCAATCAGTAAACCCAAATAACAAATATGAAGCTTTTTTTCCAGATATCAGTTGTCTACATATAATAATGTGAGAACATTATTGACGAATCATGTAGTAACTTAAACTATTTGTTGATTTGAAAATAATTTAAGATTTGTTTTATATTTTATAGTAAATATATGTAGCAATAAACAATGATATGAATCAACAAATGTCATAACGTTGATAATATTTTGCAGCATATCGATCTATGTAAAACCGTAGTTAGTAAATGGTATCAATAAATAAAAATTTTAAATGTTATTCAAATACTTGATAAAATTTAATTGTACTAATATTCTGACAATTAACTAACAATAAGCATAGAAGTTAATGAACTTTTAATTTTTAGAACCTAGGAATAATTGTTTATTATAATTTAATCTTTGCATATTCACCTGAAAGAATATTCTCTATTTATTTTAAGATAGTCTAGAAAATTAACTTATCAACCAATATAGTTTAGTAGTTTACCTACATAAGAATTCACTATAAATATTAAATAATATGTGTCATTATGATTATATTATATACTGACCATTATTTATAAATACAATCCTCAATTTGTTGCTGCTGTGTATCATGTTCACGTTGATTCTGTTGATCAACTTTTACCTCTACAATATCAGTAGGAATATTATTTGCTGCGTCATACTTTTCCACAGTATAGTCAGCACTATATATACATTCCTCAATTTGGGTTTGACCACTTATTGGTTCCAATTCTTGTGATGGTGGTGTAACAGTATGTGCCGCAGCTGCATCACTTTGTTGCCTAGCATACTTCTCGTGTATATTTCTGTGTCTTTTTAATGCAAATCGATCACTAAAGCCAACTCCACAAATATCACAACGATGAGGTTTTTCTCCTGTGTGTACTTTAGCATGATTTTTTAAATGTGTGGCTTGATTAAATGCTGATCCACATATATCACAGCGATAAGGCTTTTCTCCTGTATGAATACGGCGATGATTCCATAATGTAGAATGACGAGCAAACGTCTTATCACATACTTCACATTGATAAGGTCGTTCACCACTGTGTATTCTTTCATGGTTTTTGAGATGGGGGGATTGAGAAAATTGCATTCCACAAACACCACATTTAAAAGGTTTTTCACCTGTATGCACTCGACCATGATTTTTTAAATAAGCTGCTTTTGCAAATGATAAACCACATATTTCACACTTATAAGGTTTATCACCAGTATGCAAACGTTTATGACTCCATAATGATGAGTAACGTGAAAAACTTCCCCCACATATGTTACAATGAAAAGGTTTGTTGGGAGTATTTGAATTGTTAATTGAATCATTTTTCATATTAACATTAGTATGGTTACCATTAACTAAAAAAATAATACCAGAACCATTACATTTATAACATTTGGTGACTGTAGCCATACCTCTTTTTTTCACTGGATAATAACCTTTCATTATTGCAGTCTGTTCGGGTGATAAATTGTCACTAGATTCTATTTCATTTTCTTGAGGTGTGTAGTTGGAACAATTCCCACCACTACAACTCACACATTTTATAAATCTAGATTTTTTACCCTTAACTGTCTGTGGAGCAACATCAGCACCACAAGAAAAACACTGCTTGTGCACAGTTGATCGATGGACTTTCATATCTCTTACTTGAGGAAAACAAGAACCACATGTTGAACAAGTAAATGATGGCGGTTCTTGTGGATGAGCAGATTTTTTATGATGGTCTAACATTGATGCGTGTGTAAATCCAGCACCACAAATATCACATTTAAAAGCTGCACCAGCCGTTGTAAGAGACATTTGATTTACTAATGCATAGTTATAATTGAAAGGCGCTGTTACATCAAAACGGTAAGAGGTCTTATCAGTTTGAGTCACTCCATTTGCTGAAGCTGCAGCAAGAACAGCTATATTACCAGATACAGGAACTTTCTGTACCATGTTTACATTGTAAAATGGAAAGTCAACAGAAGATGCTTTATCATCTTTTTTGACAATAGTGGCATATAGCTGACCCGTTACTGGGTTTTGTTCTTGCCGGATGCCTGGATCATACATAATGGTTGTAACTACCTCGTCCTTGATGCCACTCATACAGCTACTATCTACAAATAAAAACATAAAAGGTATAATGTTTGTGTTAAATAAATGATTATTTAATACTGCCTAAATAAATACCTAGTCAAAGCACTTTAAATGAATTAAATACTGCATAAGTTATATACATTTTGAAGCAGCCATTGATATTATCAATCTTTTTATTTCAAATAGACTATAGGTAACTAACTACTTTACTAATATTACTGAAACTTGTGCACCAGACCAATTTTTATCTTTCCGCAACAATTGTTAAATAGATAATCATGTAGCTGATCATTGTTAACTCATACTTAGTTTGTATAATTATATATCTTAAAATGTCTGTATATATAAATTCATACTAAATATTGAGGAACAATTAAATAAGATTATTTATTATTTATATTTTACCATTCTTAAGGTTTAAAAAAAAATTGTTTTCATTGGCATCCTATGTGTCATAAAAATGTTTGTTTACCACTTTTTGCAAATTCAAATAACTATTGTGTGAATGATTTTCTTTAAATTTATAATGGCAATCAAGCATATTTATTTTGGATTTCATACAGTTGATACTAATCTTTAAACTAAAATACTGATATGGAATATTAGACATGTATTATTAAGGGCTGGTATTACAATGTCCGGTTAACGCCAACTGGCTGATAACAGATTTTATTACTAGCAGAATACTGCCAGTTAAGTGCCTGTTTTAATCAGAGATGGTAATACAGGCCCTAATACTTATCACTACAATTACATTTAGTTAAACTAAATTTCTTAGTGCGTTCATTCAGGTGTTATCTAGATAATACTGTAACGACGGTGGTTACTTGAATTAAGATTTTTCTTTGCAATAGAAATATATTATTAACTAATACTAAATTATTGGTACATTAATGTTTATAGTCTTAAATGTATATAAAATTTAAATAAATTAGCTACATAATTAATGGCCTTGATAGCTAGTTGGTTTTTCTATACCTAAGCACCTAACAGAGTCTAATTATATTATTATGTATACAGTTATACACAGTATATTTTAAAAAGATCAAATTTAGCATAATTATTATTGATTTTATTAAATTGAATAACTGACAAAGAACATAATAACAACCAATTCCAGAATACAAACATGATATAAATCACCATAATTAAACAAGTTTATATCACGTATCGGTTAGGTGTATTACATTAAACTTAAGACAAGTGATAAGATTTAAATATAAAAACAAAACTTATTACAGAACTTATTATATTTACCTTTACGTATATGGTATTTGTCAGGAGTTTATTTTGTTGTAGTTCATTGAAACTTTCTTATAATAAACCTACAACAAATTATAACAACCTTTATGTTGAAAAGCAGCTATCATAACTATAAATTCTTAATGATAAATTTATTATACCTAGATCAACTTAAAAATAATGTTTCTTCATAAGCTCCATAATACGAGTTTACTATAATATAGTATAGTATAGTATAATAGTTTATATGAGTATTTATAAATAATAATTTTAATGCATACAAATATTATAAAATGTGGGTATTTTACATAATTTGGACATTTATTTTAGATTTAGTCAGCAGATTTTGGTGTTACAAACAACAGCATAAGAAAAACATTAATCAAAACTAACAGTTAACAAAGTTAACGAGAAAAGAAAATAATTATAACTAAAATCAAATATGTGGAGCACTCAAAAATTTAAAAATTAAAACATTTAACATTCAACAAACAAAAAACAAGTGGAATTTTGGATCAACAATTTTTTTGTCAATTTTTGTTTTGGTTTGATACGACATGGAGGAATTAATACAACATGGAAAGATAACTAACATTATGCTATAATACTCCATGGAAAATTAAAACAGACTTACCGCCATTACTATTATCATTTTCTATTATAAATATAAATGTCCATGTTTTCTACAAACAATGAAATTTTCGAAATATTTATAATAATATTATTATATTTTTAGATTATTAGATTAAATCTAAAAAGCGAGCAAGTGGAAGTCGCTCTGCTGTATATATGTCGCTCTGCACATTACATGTGGTCACTGTAATGGATGGACGGATCCGGATGGTATTAAATTTAGATTTAATGATATAAAATCATCGTATACTAAAAACGATTGTTAACCGGGAACAAATGCACTTGAAACTAACCACTCCGTGTAAATTTTTCGATTTTTTTTTTTTTTTTTGGTACTTCCTTATATTAATTATTTTAGAAAATGGTGCAATCAGAATTTGTCGGTCGGACTTAGTTTCGAAGTTATGGCATTTGGAAGTTCGCAATTTTGCGTTTTTTACGCATACCCAATACGCTATAATTTACCACGCTTTTCATATTTTATTTCTCTTTTGGTACTTAGATAGGTATTCTAACTTGTTGAAACATGAGCAAACAGAAATTGTCAGTCGAACTCAGTTTTGAAGTACCTAGGGTTATTAGTCGGTTTTCAAAATTTGCGATTTTGTGTTTTTTAAGCATACCCACAAGCCACAACGCTATAATTAAAGTACAGGGAGCAAGTTATAGTGTATGACAATAGTTCAGTCGCTCCCTACACCTACCGGCTATAAATCCCTCTAAATAGTGAAAGTTCGATAACATAGCGTTGCGCTCATGCGTAAAAAACGCAATATTGCTTACTTCCAAAGGCCATAACTTCAAAACTACGACCGACAAATTCTGATTGCACCATTATTCTTAAATAGTTTATATAAATAAGTTTCCAAAAAAATTACATTTGAAAATGTCATTGTGACTTGATTTGTGAGTATAAAATATAATGATATGATATATTCTAAAAGTTTCATAAAGATACCCACAAATAATATTTTTAAATTATAACAAAATAACTAAAATCATCTTGATCTTAAATTACTTTTAGTATGTAATTTCGTCCAAATATGAGTTTATCATGTCTGTAAAAAATAACTGTGTTCATATATTTTTAGATTTTTTGTTAAGAGTATAAACTATTTATGAGAATCCTTGTTTTAAATGTCAATCCTTAATTATAAAAGTTGAACATTAATACATTTTTAACTAGTAACTACCTACTAAATAATAAGTATAACATTTGGACTTTTAATGCCTATAAAAAATAAACGGGTTATCATATTTTTAATTTTTTCTACTGCTATTATATAAACTTTAGGAGAACTTTGTATTACATACCAAGGTTATTGGCCCAACGAATAAAATTGTATTGGCATTTATAGAATAAAAAACTAAACGAAATTTCATATTTCAAGTCTATAAATAACTCAGAACGAGTCAAAATATTTTGAACATTTTATCATGTATAGAAAATGATAATATAAACATTAAATGAAAATTTCAAGTACCTATACGGTTATAATTTTTTGAATGAAGAAAATCGTTGTATGAAAATAAATTTGTTAATTTACGGGTGAATATCCAATGTCTATCTTCAAACACTAGTAAAAAATTAATTTGACTTTCCATTTAGCTTTTTTTTTTGGTTCTTATATGCGTAGAAAAATGTTAAGGGAATCTTGTTTCAAAATTTTAAATCTTAGATTTAAATAGACGATTTTTTTATGCATTTTTAACTCGAAAGCATTTGCAAATTTTCGTGTTTTGATGAATTTTTTAAAAATGTTGTTTTGAGACGCTCATAAAAAATTACTGATGATTTACCCTCATTTTTTTTTATTTCCATAAACAAATATATAATATAAACACTCAGTTAAAATGTCATCTATTATCTATATTCGGTATTTGTACCGTATAGGTTTAAAAACCATTTAGGGTTAGAGTTACACTAAAAAACAAATTTTTTTTAAAAAAAAACTGTTTATGCATAAAAATCTCTTTTAGATTTGAGCGGACCGATGAATGTATTGATTTTACAATGATATGTGTTTTAGATTCTGAGCAGACGATGAATGTATTAGTTTTACAATGATGTGTGTTTTTATTTTTTATTTTTATTTTATTTTTTATTTTATTTTTTATTTTTTTATTTATTTTAGATTCTAAGGCGGAGCGATGAATGTATTAGTTTAATGATGTGTGTTTTAGTTTTTTTATTTTTTTATTTTTTTTATTTTTTTATTTTTTTATTTTTTTATTTTTTTTTATTTTTATTGTCTGTCATCATTTTTTAGGACAGAAAAAATGCTTCGATTTTCTTCAATAGTACCTTTCTGATAGGAAAGTGAATCTAGTTGGTACTTTGGGGGGTCAAAAGTAAACATTTCCCAGTAGTTTTCATGAGCGCCTGGAAAAACAAATGAAAAATTATGGGAAAAACGGGAATTTTTACGGAAAACCAACTTTCGACAAAATCGATTTTGGTTTTTGGTATAACTCTAAAAGAAATGACCGTAGAGACATGAAATTTTGACCGAATGTTTATATAAGCATTTTCTACACATCATATAATTTTCAAAATATTCTGACTTATTTTGAGCTGTTAACGGACATTTTCAGTTTCCAATTTTTTTAGTTTTTTTTTCTATAAATGTCAATAAAATTTTATTTGTTGGGTAAAAAATCTTGAAAATTTAATAGTAGGCTTCTAATATAAAGTTTCAAAGGCAGATGAAAAATATTAAAAATTCTTAGTTTCAATTTTTTTTTATAGGTAATCAAAGTTCAAATTTTGACAAAATACGTAAAAATGACGAAAATGTGCAATTTATTTTGAGTTAGAAATTCATAAAAAATTTTCTTTTTAAATCTAAGGTTTGAAAATGTAATACAAGATTCCTCATAAGTTTGCCTAATTTTATCAATAAAAAAATGTATATAAGCAAGTCAAAATAAATTTTATGAGCATTTTAAGTTCAAATTTGTACAAGATTAGATATTCACTCGATTTCTCATGTAGCGATTTTCTTATTTTGTTGCAATTCAAAAACAAATAACTGTAGATGCATGAAAATTTCACTGAATGTTTATATAAGCTATTTCTATACACCATCTAATTTTGAATATATTTTAACTGTTTTTCAGCTTTTTACGGACGATTTCAGTTTTCAAATTGTTTAGTTTTTTTTTCTATTAATATCAATAAAATTTTATTTGTTGGGCCAAAAATAATGAAAATTTAATACAAGGCTCCTGATATATTATTACAATAGCAATTGAAAAATATTAAAAATACATAGGCACACATTTTTTTATAATCATTTAAAGTTCGAATTTTGACAAATTTATCAAAATCTCGAAAATTATCAATCATTGTAATTAAACAATTATAAAATGTTCAGTTTTTATTACTAAGAATTAAAATTTTAAAACAAAGATTCTAATAAATAGTACATACTGTAATCAAAAAATCTAAAAAATATATAAACACAGTTATTTTATAGACATTTTAAGTTCAAATTTGGACGGAATTACATATTAAAATCAATTTTAACGAGTAAAAGTATATATTATAATATTTTTATAGCATCACTGATAATTTTAGGTTAATAATTAAATAATATGAATAATATTAATTCAACTTAGCAGCTACCGTATAATAACAATATCAATATAATTTAAAATATCTAGACTGACATACCGTCTCCGCTCAGAATCGTTTTTCGTATACAATGATATTATATCATTGAATTCAAATTAATACCATCCATTATAGTACAGTGATCTACTTGTAGCCTACTGTACGGAGCGACATCCACTTTTTTATTATTTTTTTTTTGTGTCTGTCATCACCTTTTAGGACAGTAAAAATGCTTCAATTTTTTTCAATGGTAACTTTTCTGATAGGAAAGTGAATCTAGATGATACTTTGGGTAAAAATTTCCCACTAGTTTTCATGAGCGCCGTAGTGAAAAACAAATGAAAAATTAAGGAAAAAACGGGTATTTTTACGCAAAACCGATTTTCAACAAAATTTTTACAGACATTTTAAGTTCAAACTTGAACGAAATCACATATTAAAATCAATATTAACGAGTAAAAGTATATATTATAATATTTTTCTAACATCACTGATAATTTTAGGTCAGAATATTTTGAAAATGCTATGGTGTGTAGAAAATGCTTATATAAACATTCGGTCAAAATGTCATGTATATATACTGTCATTTCTTTTAGAGTTACTTCAAAAACCAAAATCTTTTGTCGAAAATCGGTTTTGCGTAAAAATACCCGTTTTTCCTTAATTTTTCATTTGTTTTTCACGGCGCACATGAAAACTATTGGGAAATTTTTATGAGCGTCTCAAGACAACATTTTTAAAAAATTCATCAAAACACGAAAATTGGCAAATGCTTTCGAATTAAAAATTCATAAAAAAATCGTCTATTTAAATCTATAAGATTTAAAATTTTGAAACAAGATTCCCGTTACATTTTTCTACGCATAATTTTATTATAAGAACCAATAAAAAAAAGCTAATTGGAAAGTCAAATTAATTTTTTACTAGTGTTTGAAGATAGACATTGGATATTCACACGTAAATTAACAAATTTTCATACAACGATTATCTTCATTCAAAAAACTTTTAAATGCCAAAATAAAAATAAATTTGACATTGTTAAAAAATAAATACATTGTAAAGTTCATCTACGTTTTTAATAAATCGTAAAATCTTATTATGAAGTAGGTATATACTATTATAATAATTAATAATTATAATTAGGGCGCAGTGAAGTTGTTGCATTTGCATGTTTTTGTAAATGCTGATAATTGATATTTATTGCTGAGTTAGCTTGAAATAGGTTTCGTTAAACTCTTAATTTAAATAAAAAAAAATTATATTGCAATAAATGCAATTTTGGTGATTTTTTTTAATTTTACTGCAATTTTAAATATTTTTCATAATTTTCGTTTACATTTAAGATTATTTAACTTATTAGATAAAATAAAAGTAACAACTATTGACGTAAAAATAAGTTTCTCCCGATACAAAAATTTGTTGTGCGATAACAGACGATCATTCGATTTTGAAACCTAAAAAAAATCATTTATTATTATATTTGATTTTGTTGATTATAATTAAATTCTTTCGTTGCAATTTTTAAATTTATAAGTGCAATTTTTAATAAATTTGTATGCAATAATGCAATCAATTTAGTGAGTTCTTTAATTAAGGCACTATAAAGGACTATACATTTATAGTGCTCTACTTTAATACAACAACGTCACTGCCCTAATTATAATAATATAATATTATTTTTAACAAGAAAGAACTAAACAAAAAATGTCAAGATTATCGTGGTAATTTAGTAGATCGCGTCACGAGGCAGTAAGTTTTCCATATTTTTGATAAGAATCTCTACCACCGAAATATCAAATTTCGTCTATCTTAAGCCATTAGTGTTCTGTGTTTAAACCGTGGTGAATTTAGTGGGTCGTCTTCCAATTTTATTATTCAAACATATCCCCGTTTCTTCGCCAACTGAGTGGAGAGCGCTCTCGTCGCTTATTGATCAATTGAGCACCAGTGTTATCCTCACTTCCAAGAAAATATCACCTGTTCGACCAACTCTAATACGAGTAAAATTTAATAGCACTATAATACAGAAGAACGCGTCATGACTCATTTAAATTGTGGGTTAAAAGCCGTTGTTCGGTGTTCAGTGCCTCTAGTTCTCATATCTCCGTAAGTTGTTTTTAGTGGCTAGTGCTCAGCAGTCAGTACTCAGTTGTAGTGTTTGGCACCCGTGCAACTCTTGTGTTATGTCGCTGTTTTTCGTCATGATGGTCTTGTGCACGTTATCACAGTGTTTAATCGTTCCATTGATAATAATATATTAAATATTTATTGTTTGTAATATTAATGTCGATCAAGTTAACAAGACCCAACGGCAGTTTCGAGTGTTTCGACATTTCAAGTAAGAATTTTTTCACCTCAATTACGTATTTACGTCCTTATAGTACTATATAGGTGTGATCATATATATTATTTATTTTGGTTAGTTAATTTGTAATTAATCTAGCTTACAAACTCTGTAGTTAGTGGTGCTCACTGCTCAAAGAACTTATATCAATTATCAAGTAAATCGTTTCTAGGACATAATTTGATTAGTTACATGACTTACAAAAACCTATGATTTATTTAACCATAAATCTGAAACAAATATTTTTAAATGGCAACCTGTAAGTAACATGAATGCATTATTAGCGATCAAGTAACACTTCAAGGCCTATGGGGTGGTTATCGGGCCATCCTATATACTCAAGCTAATCGCTATATTGCTCAAAAAAACATAATTTATATTGGTTCTCATTTTCTTAAACATAATTTTATTAGATTTATTTAACATTATTAGTTGTTAGTTGTTACTTGTTACCCATTAGCCACATGTATTACTTATTAGTAATTTTTTTATGTTGAGATCAACCCTATGGTAACCTCATTCAATTTGAAATTAGTATCAACCGAGACCTAGTATATGTTTGATAACTGCCATTAATACTTGATAAAAACATACTTTGTTTTCTTTTGGGAATGATCTGATAAAATATATTGTTTATTCTCAAAAGATAAATAAATAATTGCTTTAGTCTTTAAAAAATACTTTATTTTAAAGAGTGAATTAATTTTGACAAAATTAAAATTAACATATACGTAAGCAATTATTAGATTATAATTGGTTACTCATCTGTACCTATACAAACAGGCAATCTTTAGAGGATAATAAAAAAAAAAATCATCTTATTAAATTTGATAGTTAAAACTGTTAAATTAGGTATAATTTTACTAATACTATAGTGTAAATTATATATAGGGTTAGGTATTTTCATGTATTTACATATTTCTTAGGAAGCTGCATCTTCATAATCTGTTTTAATACAAATTAATTTCATAATATGTATAAATATACAATAGATACATAGGTACATCAAGTACAAAAATGGTTGTTGCAAATTTAACTATATTAATGAATATTATGTTAATGATTTAACTAAAATCCCCAATAAACAAATTTTCAATACTATACATATTACAGAGTATTAATTGTAAATTTGTTATAATCGGCAAGATCTTCTTTAATATTTTTCTAATAAAAAAAAATTTTACCAAGGGTGCTCATGGCCTCTAGAGTTTTGTAGTAAGTGTTGCATTTGGTATTGTTGATAACATTTTGGATAATGTGAAAACAATATTTAAAAAGTACCATCATGTATTCAAATTTTCAAAAAATGCACACCCGTATATACATACCAGATGGACCATTCTGTAGGTTAGTAATTATGGCAAGCCCAGCCAAATAGGCAATGACGTCACGCTATTGTAAAATATAATAATATATTATATCATAAAATAATACATTTTTTTCATTCTATTTTCACTAAATAATTTTAATTGTTTTTAATAACTACAATAATTAACATTTAATAATAATTTGAAGTGAAAAATGTTTTGTGTTATGTGATCCTTTAATAATTATTTATATTAAGAGGACGTGATACCCGCATGCGTTGTCTCCGTCTTACAAATGTACACCATAACAAAAAACTGTTTTGCGTGGGATAGAACCACTCCCTCGGTATTTATAGTAGTATTACCAAAATTCCATAACGCATAGCGAACAACTTTATCTGTGTCGTTGCGGTTTTATTATTTGTATAACATAAATAAAATTAAAGTTATTAGTTTGAGAACTTTAGGATTTTTTTCATTTAATTATTAAAAATTATTGTTAATTGCTATAATAAATATTAAAACACTTTGACGCTGATTAAGTTGTTCCCTATTCGTTGTGAAATTTTGGTAATTCTACTATAAATACCAAGGGAGTGGTTCTATCCCGCGCAAAACAGTTTTTGCTATGTTGTACATTTGTAAGATGGAGACAACGCATACTGGTATCACATCCTCACATCCTCTTAACATGATGCTACACGTGCGTTTTTTGTCTCTGTCTTACAAACATTGCGGCATAGCAAATTTTTGTTCATTAGTTTCAATTGTGTGCTGTTAGTTTTTATATAGACTGAATTGATTTATTATCAAATTTTTGGAAAAGAACATTAAGTGTACCCAAGCATCAGCTTTTATTCAATATTTTAATTTTCTAGTGAGATACGAGCATTTTTAATTATTGAGATTTCACGTACCCATATTTTCCTTGAAAATAAAAATATCAAAAAATCGCCGACGCTTAAGCACAGATAATATTCTTAACTAAAAATGTAATAATAGTATATGTATAAGATGGAGATAACAAATGCATGGATAGCGTCCTCATAAATAGTATTTCTCTGAAATCTAGATTATGAAATATTATTTAGATTGTTTTTTTCTATCGGTTACTTTCTTTTTATTTGACATTGCACACCATAATCGCAATGAAATAAAATATATTACTTCAATTGCACTGAGAAAGCTAAAACCCATGAACAATCCTAAAAGTCCTCCTGTGTTTGCTAAAACAAAATATTTTATTCTTTAGTGTTTTTATTTTATCACTTATCCAAAACTAATATGTAAGTGTTAATTTAATTACTTATAAACAAAAAGTTAAAACAAATTTTTGACAAAAAAATATTGCCAGTCAGTATAATATTATGTTTTAAAATACCCATTGTTTTTTAATAGTATAGTTAAATCAACTATAATATTATTTCTGTTATAACTTAATACATAGTTATTAACATACTTGTAGACTTACATAAAAATTCCGTAAATCCAAACAACTCCCCTTTTGTAAAACCAGTAAATTGGGTTTCTTCAAAGAAAAAGTGAATAACAGCCATATTTTTTCTAAAAGTATTATTAAACACATTAAGTTACTAATTCAATATAGAAGTTATCTAATGTATATATTATATATTATATTATTTAAGAAATTCCTCGAAACTAATAAAAAAAATAATTTAGAGGTTTGTATATAAAAAACATAAACTAACTACTTATAAAGAAAAAATGTTCAACACAAATTAAAAGATTTAACTAAGGGTCTATATACAACACACAACATCTAATAGGGCCGTGGTAAGGATGAGGATCGATAGCAGTGGTAAAAAATAGTAAATTGAGATTTTTTTAGGAAAAATGTATTTGATATTTTCTCCACTGCACAAAAAAAACATTGAATCAAATACCTAATATACACATGTATATGATTTTGGACTTTAGTGGTAGCTATTCAAATGTAACAAATACCTGTTGAGCAAATCAATTCGATTGGTGTATTAAAAAATAAAATGTATAGTATAACACAAAATCGGTTTACCAAAATAGTATATAGATATGTATTAATAATGTTTGGTTACCATGGCAACTGTAACAATCAGCATAAAATGTTTTATTTTATTATAGATATGTTAAAAAAGTTTCATATATTTTATAGGTTTAACTGCCCGGTTAAAGGTGCTCAAAGTTGAAACAGGGATTTTGAGATTTACAATGGACATTACTATTTATAATTGGTTTGTTTTTGGTTATAGGATACATAATTAGTAGTAATTAGTATTTATTATTTTGTTGGTTGCCATTGGTTAAGCTTGCATCAAATAAAATGTTCGCACATTGCTTACCAAGGTGGCTGAGTTACACTTTGTCTGCTATCCGACGTAGATCATAATTTTTTTAAGAATTGTCTGTTTTTACTGCCAAGGAAGTGCTGTAAAGGCAAAAAAACTTCGGGAAAAATCTGAGAAGTCTACAATCATAACTAAGAAACTAAATTTTCACCACATAAAAGGGAAAACTTAATTGTGTAGTGTCATTTATATCACTTATACCAAAACCTTCTTATTGTTTCAAAAAAATCATTATTGTTTGTGTTTTTGAAACTTGAATAACTTTTTTTTTGTAGTTCCGATATCTAAAAAATAAAAACAACATTGCACAGTTAAAGTTCTTTTAATGTAGTGAAAATCGAATTTCTTAGTTATGACTAGCCTTCTCAGTTCTTTTCCGCGCAAAACAGTTTTTGTTATGTTGTACATATTTGTAGAACAGAGACAACACATGAGGGTGAAGAATTCTCTTAATAGGATTATATGATTCTAATATTATGCAGTATATAAAAATGCAATAGATAGATATCCAATTAAAAATTTAACCAATGACCACCCATAATATTAGCCCGATGACTGCTATTATAAAAGCCTGTGTTATATTTTTGCTAGTACAAAATAAAATAAGTGGGTATGTATATAATAAAAAGGAAAATTATCAAGTTAAATCTAAATATCGTTTTGAAGTAACCAAACAATGATAACTTTGTCATGTTTTATATTTGATTTCATATAGTGTATGCAAGATTAGTTAGTACATTTAATCTTGATTCTGATTTAGAACTTTTAATTTGTCTTATAAGTATTGAAAGTTACCTGCCAGTAAGAGTAACCGGAAGTGTGACCAATTTTTTATAAAAACTTAGAAACGCTTGAATATAAATTAGGATTGCATTTATTTAGGAAAATTTCATGTTTGAATAAATATGAAATATCTATGAATACCCATGTAGCTCAAAGTAGGGATCCTCTTCTTCCTTTTTTTTTGCCTTTGTAATTTCTTCATTAAATTAAGTAATTTGTTATAATGCTTTATAAAATCAAATGATATTTGTTAAATAAAACAATAAAAAGCGGGTACACTCTGCTGTACATTAGATACAATTGAATTCAGCGATATGAAATCATTGTACACAATAACAATTCTGAGCTAAGACAATCTGTCAGCCTATTATATTACTAAGTATGTATATTTTATAATATTATTGTGATTAAAGTAATTTATTTTACTATTAGGCATTAGTTTACTACAGTAGGTTAAATTCATTTTTGTTTAAAAAATTGAATTTGAAAATGTCATTGTGTGTATAAAATATATTATCATATCCATATTTTCTACTCTAAAAATTGCAAGTGCCTACAAATAATATTTTCAAATAACAATAAATTAACTAAAATCTTTATTCTTGGGTTTAATATGTTATTTTGTCCAAATTTGAACTTAAAATAAGTATCTACAGAAAAACTGTGTTTATATATTTTTTAGATTTTTGGTTTTAGAATGAACTACTTAAGTAGAACTTTTTTTACATTTTCATTCCTTAGCTATAAAAATTGATTATTTTATATATTTTTATGACAAAATAATTTCTACATTTTCAATTTGATAAATGTTGTCAACATTTGAACTTTAAATGCTTATAAAAAAAATGTTAACAATGTATTTTTACTATTTTTAAACTGATATAATTCTATATAATGGGTTACATAACCTTGTATTACATTTTCAAGCATTTTAAATACATTTTACTAAAAAAAATTTGGATTTCCCAAAACTTTCAAAAACTACTGGAAATTTTAAATGTTGACTTTCTAAATGCACCAACTAGATTCACTTTACCAACGGAAAAAATACTGGAGTTGAAAATTGAAAAATTATTTTGACTCAAATAATATAAAAATAAATCACATCATTGTAAAATCAATACAATCATCTCTGCTTAGTATTTAAAATTAGATTAGATAATTACTCACTTAAAATAAGTGGAAGTTCTTCCCGCTAAAAATGTTTGCTTGATTTTATAACTATTAGCCAAAGGTGATGATGAATGTACTTTATTATATCCAATCCAATGGCATCCTGGTAGGCAAGTGCAATTCGGTAAATATGTTCCATTTAATAATTGACTCATATTCATTAACGGTGTACTATATCGTAGTTCTATTGCCACTTAAAAATGAATAAAGATTATTTATAAGTTGGGTATATGTGATAATATGTATATTAAGGTACGTAAAATTATAACCAATGTTTTTTTATAATCAAGGCAGTGAATGAAATGTTCTAAATATCATTGAAAATTCTATTATCGATGTTATTAGTTTATTAAATAAAAAAGGGGAAAGTATGTAACCGATCTGCTGTATAGTAGTTGTACAAGTGTTACTCGTCATTGAGTAAGTGGCTATAATGTATGTAATAATTATATTGTATAGTTTGTATAAAAAACAATTCTGATGGCATCACAGTCCATCGGTCAGCCATCACTAAGTATATCTTAGGATAAATTTATATTATTATTAAAGTAATTTTACTAACTATTATAGTATATTATATATTTACTAATATGGTAAGTTGAATTAATTTTTGAAAAATACCTTGCATTTGAAAATTTTGTTTAAACCCCTAATGTCGTCTAATTTAAACTTTTCTTTAAATGTCTATAAAAATCGTGCCTATGTATCTTTAGTATTTTTAAATATCTAAATGACAACTTTTTTTTTTTTTTTTTTTTTTTTTTTATTAATATATGACTTTATTTTTGAATTTTACAATCTATACAAGTGTACAATAAGTAATAATGATAACAGCAATAAGAATAAGAACTAAGAATTAATAATGACATGGTAGTAAATCTCACATTAGAGACACCTTGTGGCTTTACATTTAAAATGACAACTTATGAAGAAATTCTATACATATAATATTATGTAATTTTTATTAAAATAGCCAAAATATATTTAAATTATACCGTATGTATAAAATGCTAGTTTAAACATTTATGACAATTTTGACTATCTACGGTTATTTTGGCATAAAAATTCCTGTTTTTTTTTAATAATTTTTGTTCTATCAGATTATTTTTAAAAATTAAAACAAATTTTTTTACTTTTACAGTTTTATCCCACCTCCTTCTCCCTAAAGTACAAACTAGATTCAATTTGCTATCAGAAACCACCCCCAAAGTTGAAAACCTTAGCAGTTTTACTGATGCAAAAAGTAATAACAGACAGAAAACCCCACATTATTGTAAAATGAATACATTAGTTGCTAAGCTCAAAATCTATAACTTTAAAATAGGTTAGTAGACAAATTATTTATCCTATACTACTATTTCATTAAAACTTACATTTAGCTTTATTCGAACATTCTTCATCTTTTTTCCCACAAATTCTAGAGAAACTGTCTTCTAAAAATATAATGATACATAATAATATTATAATATCAATATTCAATACAAGTAAAATCATATAACGACCATAGCCATGGTAAAATTTCCAAAAAATCTTCAGTTTAAGTCATGATGTCAATGTAAGTCAGGGTTAATTATACTTTTAGTAAAAACTAAACTATAACTTTAAGTGAAAGCCAAGTTATCAATACACATTTAATTTTGATCTTTAGTTTATTAAGTATTATATTTTAAATTGATATGCACTATATATCCATCATACAATTTAATCATTTAGTTATTAATTGGTTATAAAATATTATTGCAGGAGAACAATTAATGTAATGCTAGGTAGCGTTAAAATTGTTTAAATAACTGGTAGTTCTGATGTATGGTATAGCCGTATAGGATATTAGGATTTGTCTGCATCTCATCATTGTTTCGTCTGAGTATTTTGAAAATGTTATTGTTTATTGTTATATAGAATATAATTTAATAGGCATTAATAAGCTTAAAGCCCCAAAACAATTTATATTTTGAGTAGCAATGTTCAAATTTTTAACTTCATGTCTAGAAATCAATATTATACTTATGTATAATCGATAGTTTTAAATTTGTGTTTGAATAATGACTTACTAATAATGTTATAAAATTTGAAAATTATATAGATAATATTGTAAGAGACCAATTGTAAGCATTTTTTAACAATTGTAAAATTAAATTTTGTTTTTGAACTTTTCAGTAGATATTATAAAATGGTTATTACTTATTTTTTAAATGTTCAGAAAGTAAGTTATAAAAACCCCTTATTGTAAATCCTATACAAAATTAAAATTAATTGACAGTAGAAGCAGTGTTGTGTAGTAACGTAACTCAAATTACCAATAACTGTAACAAAATTATTTTTGTAGTAACACTGTAGTAATTTCATTATATTTTATTTAAATTAACACAATTGTAATGAAATTATTTTTTAAAAGTAATTTATAAGTTTATGGAGTAATGTGTTATTTTCCAAGTTATTAAGATAAGTTATGAATGTAGAGTGCATGACAATTACTAGAGGCTAGGATGTCGAGAAAAATTAAATATCAATATAGTTTATTTAAGATTCCAAAAGTTTTTAATAAGAATCAACAATATTATTAAAGATCTCGGGAATTAATACTTATACATTCCCCCCTCCTCTACACAAACATGTTCTGTAGGGCCATTTATCTTTTTGAAGAAATAAACAATAGTAATAATAATAATAATAATACATACATCATTATTATTATACCTATACTACTGTACAATTTATTTAATAATTAATAGTACCTATCAGGCTTTATTGTAACGCGCAGTAGGACACTAATTGTGCATTAGGAAATATAAAATGTGCAGTTGGCTAAGCGAATATGTGCACTTGAGAAATACAACAAAAATTAGATTTCCAAAATTATTTAAATTTTGCATGATGTGTTATATTATATTTATATTATTTTACTACATAGTACGTAGTACTAGTACATGAAATACTGAAAATTGAAATCAGTCATGCCCGATAACGAATGACGACTACGCGCTCGCTATCGACGTCGAACGTGTTAAAAATAGATATTGACAGCAGGCGCGTCCAATTTTCCCATAATATGAAAAATGGACAAATGAGACTAGTCGCCGAGTAAAAGAGACTCCTAAGGCACGCGAACAAAGTTGGTTCAAAGGAGTGTTCGCAGAAGCATCTCAAACTCAAGGTGTAAAAAGGAATTTACAAGATATTGAGAATAATACAGCAGAAAAGCATTCCAAAAACAGATTAATTTAAAAAACAATTTTCATCCATAAATATATTTAAAAATATTATTATTATTATGTTTAATAACTATTTGTTTACTAAATAATTCATAATAAAATTAGTTTGACAATTTTTTGTGTAAAGTTTTTTTTTTATAGTTTAAATATAGTATTTAGTGTAGAGCCCCCACTTATTACTGTAACATATATTTTATTTGTGCAGTTGGAAAAAATCCTTACAATAAAGCCTGGTACCTATATAGCTACCTACTACTTAAAAGACGGATTTTGTAATTAATTTTTAAACAAATAACAATATTCATAACTCTCCACTTATTTAATGGAAAAGTAATGTAACGCGAATGTAATTTAAATAAAAATATTTAATGTAACGAGTAACATAATCTCTTCAAAAGTAAATAAATAAACCCAACACTGAGTTAAAGTTATAGTAGTCTAAAAAATGTAAATAATTTTAGATCCCCAAACCCGGCACTGGACAAAGCATGTTAAAGAAATAATAAATTTAATAGTATCGTACTTGGCATATAATACATGACGCATTGACAAAATTTTAATGTAAAATTAGCTTCACATTCTAGTATACAGTTCCGTTGAGTATAAGTTCTATAGAATCTCAATTGTTTTTCTGCAGAATATACACATTGACGTTTTTCTTTTTCTATCTCAGCTAATGTTGGTGTAGCCATCCCTACGGTAGGGTGGATTTCTAATGATGTTTCTCTTCCTGGAGATATTAAACTCCCAAATGATGATATTTTTGGAGTTTCTACAGGACTGTGTAACATCACCTAGAAAATAATTTATGATTATAACGTCTGATTGCATAATAAAATATTATATTTAGATTCCAGATTTTTCATGAGTTTATATAATAATGTATTATTTTCATATTCATTGTAATATGCAGTTTGATGGTAAAAAAAAATAGAAATCATTTATTATAAATACATAGTATACAAGGAAAAATATTTTTTAAGCATATTTTCATGACTTCAACAATATTTTGTAATTAGGAGAAAAATAATTATTTATTTTATTTTGAAGTTGGTTGCATCAACTGTTCATCCAATAATTAGTTTAAATAAAAAAAATTAAATGTGCAATCATATTATTATAATATTAAAGCAATATTTAACTATACATAATGTTTGCGTAATAAAAACATTTTTTTAGCATATTACCATAACATTTATACTTTTCTTAAACGTACCAATCTTGTAAAGAATTTGAGTCATGGTATTAAAATATTATTGTGTATAGTATAAAATATTTAGAATACTTCTTGAATACATTTTAAATAAATTATTTTCAAAATAGGTATGTATTTGAAATATTTTATACGTATTTGTATTTTATAATCAAATATTTTTTATTTAAATACTTTATCGTCTTTGTTCAGATTGTCAATATTAGTTTTTTTCAACGCAGAAATAATAGTATCGAAATGCTGTGAATTTACACTTTAAAATAATAGCCTCCTAAAATAAACTCAACCCACTTTTGTAGATTATTTTTGTCAAATATAGCTTATAAGTTATATTGTAACTTGAATTGAAAACTATTAAATATTCTTATTATTTGCTGTTGTATACAGATTTGAACTATTATAGTTTAATGTATGATACACCTGTGTATATTGCAAACCCGGATGTACATTGTATGTAATATAATATATAATATATAAAAATGAATGTATGAAAATATAATATTAGACACAATTCTACTTTTAATATAAGTAAAATTATAATATAAACAATTTTGTTTGATATCTGTCTGCAAGGCTGGGTAAGCTAACTAATTTTTTAACTCTAGGTAAGTTAATAAAGAAAAAGGTGAGCAAGTGGGTATCGGTCTGTACTCTCTTGCTCATTATTTTAAATTACACTAATAATAACTTATAAGGAACCTTGTATTACATTTTCAAGTTTTTATCGACAATAATTAAATAAAAACTAATACAAATTGAAAACTTCTTATGCCTGTAAATAGCTTAAAGAGAGTCAGAATATTTTTAAAATCTTTAGCATATAAAGAATACTTATATTTTATGAAAATGTACGGTTATTTGTTTTGAGTTACAAAATAAAACATACATCATTGTAAAATCAATACATTCATTGCTATACTCAGAATCTAAAATGTAAATATAAGTTACTAGATATTTTGGAAGTAACTGAACTTAGTTAAAAATCCATGAAGTTTTATATTAGTGAAAAAATTAACTTAACTTGACAATAAAATTAGTTAATTCATAAGTTACTACAGAACACAGAGAAAAATGAACTCGTTTAGTTAGAAATTACTTCTAAAAAAAAAGTAACTCATTATCTAATTTAGTTAAAAGTAACTTAAATTTTTAACTAATTAAGGCCCAGCGTATCTGGTAGTTATATTATGTATTTATGTATAATAATTATATAGTATACAGTGTTAATGAGTCATTAACCTCAAAGGTCTAGTTTAAACATTAACGCAAAAATAATATGAGGTATTATAAAAGAGTAAAAATAAATATAATTTAAATGCTTTTTAAATACTTGATGTATTTGTATCTCTGTTTAAATATACAAATTAAAAGTATCGTTTTACAATATTGATCCTATAAATGTATAATATTACTTTGAATCCATAGCTGACTTCTGATGAACAATAATATTCCTCTATTTCAGCATCCAAAACAAGAGTTAATCCTAGATGATTACCGGCACCCCAGGGCCTCCAGGGTGTATATTCAGCAGGTGTATTCGGCGGGTATCCATTTTCAGGAGTCCAATTTGCAGACGGATTTGGAAAGGTAACATTTAAATCTGATAAATCTTTTGGGTTCCGAAACATGTAATCTGGTTTTACTTTATTGAATGAACAACATATACCTTCGTCTGTTAAAGAAGGGTTGAATAGTTCTGAGCAAACTTTGGGGTTGTTTGCCCATAGACATGATACGATCATTTCATGACAAGGTTGAGATACTCTTATCATAAATTTTTTTAATGAATCCCAATCGCCTGTGTAATTGTCAATTGACGAATCCATTGATAATGGATCTTCGTCGCAGAAATCACTTAAAAGACGTCGGTCGATATTACTTTCAAGTTTTGAGGATCTATGCATGAATATAAGTTATAAAATATTATTTATATATTTTACGAAATTCATAGTAAGTAGCCAGTAAATTAGGTATACATTACGTTTCTAAAATATTTTGGGCAACAGATTTTCTTGCATTGTTCATGTTACATATGGTAATCGCGGGAAATGGTATGCTTGTAAGCTGGGTTGCTTTTGGCGATAGACTTATAATTACAGGCATATCTTGCCATTTATGGACCAAGTTAGCAATAAAATAAATTGCTGTGATAACTGCTAAAGCAAAAGATATTATCCAAAAACACCTTAAAACGCGGTGTATAAAACATAAAACATAATATGTAATTAGAAATAATATTCAATAGAATGTATTAATTTGTCATAGTTTAAATAACAATTATATAACAACATATATAATATTTTATTTTGTTGCTTATATTTACCTTTCACTTGCACTTAGTTCATTATTGCCGGCATATCTAAGTCCATGTAATGTCGTATTCTGCGAGTAATCGTTCAACATTTTTCTCCATTTAGTACCAATTTTTTGGTTTTTAGATTTTGTTTTTATGTGTATTTTAGAACCGTTATTTATAAACCATTTTGATTTATTCTTTATATCAAAATTGTTACGAAGATTTCTATTTAGAGGATACTTGTAAGGTTCAAAGTCTTTAGTGTACATGTTATAAAAATATTCAGTGAAAACTGTATAAGAACTTCAACTAACAATATTATGTAACACACTTCTAGCACTTACTTATAATGAAGTTCTATTATAATTTAGGTATATCATGTAATTTCTTGTTATTTTTAAATGTTAAACGTTGAAACATGACATGACATGTGATTTACTCAATGTATAGATTACTTAAAATAATGTAATGTTTAATATTTGATATAAAAAATTAGATATAGGTGTCTATAGCAATCAATCCCTAATATTTAATGTATTACTATGTTACAGGTAAACATGAATAAATCAAACAATATCAAAAAAATAGAAAATAAAGAGGTTTCAGAAATGTACAAGTAAGAAAAAAAAACGCACATCAATAATTAATGAAAAATTTTCTACATTGTAATGAACTAAAATATTGTGATATAATAATACATTTTTACATTTTAATTTTATTAATGGATATTTTGTATGCAGATTGATGAATGATTAATTATAGATTAATATATTGAGTTATGGTGTATACTGTATATATATATTGCATATTATGTATTTTTTTTTTGTAGAATATTTGAAGAAATATATTTGAAAGCACCTCCAATTTTAAAGGATCTATCAAACAATTCTGTAGATATTGATTATATAGAATCCATACAGGAGCAAATTGATTTTAAGAAAAGTATATATTTTTTTTCTGAAAATGTTTGTAATTTATTTAATTAATAGTTATTTTATTTTTTATTTTAAGTTGATACAAAATTTAAAAGTGGTATATACTGCTCCATTACTGATGCAATAAAAGATATAAGGGAAGTATTCTTGAACTGCTATTCATTTTATGGTGTTAGAAGTGATTATACTAAAAAATCATTAGAACTTGAAGAACTATTGGAAGAAAAAATCAGCCACCTTGATAAGTAATAATTATAAATTTATTTTTTATTGTATTTATATGAATAAAATAATTTATTTTTAGAAGTTATAAAGTAATGGCTGATGTTAATCTTACATTCAATTTACTAAACATGGAAGGAAACCCAAGTTCTAAATTGAGATATCCAAAAGGTATATTGTTAATTTATTTTAATTATTAATTATATTGCACATTACCTCATTATGGGGGACGAAGTGGCTAAGCTGACTATGTCATCTGTTTAAATGCGCACCGTCGTAACATCGCTCTCTGGGCAACCAACTTCTTAGGTGACGAAGCTGCCTCCCTCAACTAGGCATGGCAAAAACCTACGGGTGCTCAATAGAAATTCTGGCAAATAGGTGTCCAAACTAGGCCTTCGGGCCTACTCCCACACATAACGCAAAAATGCAAAAAAAAAAAAAACCTAATTATAATTAATAAATATATTAATATTATTATGATTCATTGTTATTTATATTTAGATTGTTATGATTCAGTATTATTACGAAGTGTTGCACATTGTCGTCCTGAACGATTAAAAAAGTATCATAAAATATTATCTACTACTCTTACCAGAGATGAAGATAATGCCCATATTTTAGAAAAAGTATTAAGTTGGGAAAATGAAGTTTATTTCAATGATGTTTTTCATCGATATATCAGTTCAATGTGGGAGGTTAATATACAATAACTAACATAAGTTTGATTTATATTTTGTGCTAAGGCTGTTAAGTCTAAATTAATTTTCTTAATATTTCAGCTACCAGAAATAGGTAATTTTGTGGCTATCTTATTTAAAAAACTTGATCTTGATATTATTAACCAAGGCGAAATTGAAAGAATGTTTCTAATGCCTAAACAATCTACAACTATGGGTATAATCATGACTACTCTTTTGATGCCAGTAAAAAAAACAAAATTTATTGGTCAGGTCATGCCATACAAGGTTTGGTCTGAAAAACTTTCAAGAAAAGTATCAGAGTGGTGTAAAGTATACCACACAAAAAAACAAAATAAAGTCATTGTGAGTAATGTTTAATGTTTTATGTTAATATTTTTACTATTTATGTGGAATAAGTAATTACTAATAAAAATAATTTATTGTTTCAGGTAATGAATTCACTGGGTATCCATCCAGATTTTTGGGCTGTTGTGAATGAAAAGAATCCTTTAATTGAAAAAGACTATAGTGAACTCTCATATTTTATGAAAGTTTGGCTTGTTAAAGCACTTTGTGATTATGTTATTGTGAGTTTAATAACTTATAATTAATGTATTAATAATCTCTAAAGTATTAAAATTATTTTTATTCATGTATATGGATTTATATTATATATATATATATATATATTTGTTTTAGATTAAATTTAAAACTATAAATGATATTGTAACCAATTGCAATGAAAGACAATGTACAATATGGAAGAATGATTTGGAAACTGAGGAATATTTCTATTTTGATTCAATGCCAGATTTAAGGATCTATTATTACAACATTCCATATGATGAAGTAATTAATTGTTAATTATAATTTATATCATTTTAATATAACTATTATTTTTTATTTTATTTTTTAGCCAAGTCTTGAATTTCTCAAATCAGTAAAAATTGATGAAGAAGAAGTAAAAGTTGAAGATAATCTACCTATGAATGGCATGTACATTTCTTCAAACATCTTACTATTATTATTTATTTATCTCTATTAATAATTAATATTTTATGCAACATACTCTAAATTTGTTTAGGTGTTTCTAAGGATTTTTGTTTGATACCAAATAAAAATCATTTTAAGCTGATTGCTGATTCGGTAGAAGGTCTTCGGACTTTTCTTTATGAATTGGATATGGAAGGAACGTCAGTTCCTGAAAATTTGATAAGTGCTCTAGAAAATTTTGTTGTGAAAATTGAACCAGAAGAATATAATTTCATTGTCTTGAACAATGATTCTAAAATAAAACTATTTAAGGACTGTGAATCATATCCAGATAGAATTCAGGAGGATGAAGATAATATGTCACTTTGGGAAGAGAAAGATTCAAAATCAATAGCTCAAGGTATGTTAGATATTTTAGATATTCAACTTAAATTATTTTCTGGTAGAATAGTGAATATAACTGGTACTCTGGGAATTTTTATGCAAAAAATTTTGATGCAAAATCGATTTTAGTTTTTGGTGTAACTCTAAAACAAATTACTGTAGATACATGACATTTTGACTGAATGTTTATATTAGTATTTTCTATTTTATTTGTTGGGTCAAAAAGTTTGAAAATTTAATACAATGCTCTTAATATATTGTTACAATGACAGTTGAAAAATATTAAAAATAAATAGTCACAATTTTTTTTTATAAACATTTAAAGTTTGAATATTGTCAAAATTTAAAAATGATTTTGTAGTTAAAAATGTATAAAAAATTTTTATAGCTAAGGATTGAAAATTTAATACAAGGTTCCACGTAACTGTAAGTAGGTTATATTGTAAACAAAAAATATAAGAACACAGTTTAAATAAAATAGCTGATACCGTCTCTGATTAGAATTGTTTTTCTTATATAAATATATTGATTTGTCATTGAACTTAAATTTAACATACTCATTACAGTTACCTACTCAATGATAAGGTATGCTCCACCTACTCTGCAGCGAGTTCTTCGATTTTATACTTTATACTCATTATAATTGTACTATTCTAGCTTATGTTTCAAATATTTTTAAATTTGTTTAAATTTAAGCTCAAAATGATGAAATTATTGTTGAGAAACGTCAAAGAAAATTAGTTGTACAGCAAGATTTTGATACAATTGAATATGGTGAATCTGATGAATATGTGGATAAGAATGATAAATCCATATCTGATTTTACTGATTCTGAAGATGAATGGGGTGCTATGAATCAGCCTAAAAATAAAGTCAAACAACCACAACAGACTTCTTCTAAACTTCTTGCACTAGACAAGCGATTATTGGAAGAACAGAAAATGCTCAAATATGATACTAATAACATGTTAGATACTAATCAGAATGATGAATATAATGGACAGCCAATATCTCAAAGTAATATATATTTTTACTTAATAATAATAATTAATTTTAAAGTATTATTGTATTTAAATACTCTAGTATTTACTAAGTGTTCAACATATTTTTTTTAAATATTGATGTATTTAAAAATAATAGTTATGTTGGACAAATAAATATGACTGTCCAATTTCGCTTACATACTAGACAAACTAATACTACCAGGGTCAAACTTATTTATTAAATTATTGGTTTAAGACACAAGTTTATCTACCAGAAGGAGTGCATTGATTTCAACATAGTAGTATCTTATTTTTTAGTAAATCAAGATGTTACTTTAGAGAGGTCATTTTTTTGATTTTCTGAATCGTTATTTAATGTTACTGGGAAAACCTCTAAAAACAGGATTTTAGTTGTTAAAGCTTTCTTTATCTCCATAGAAAAAAATGAAATTTAAAAAAAACTTGTTAAACTATAAATGTATATTGATAATCTGATACTCCGCTCAGAATTGTTTTTATCGAATACAATCATTGCATTTAAATCTCATACTGTTATAATACACTATCCTGTCCGAGAACCGAAAGGACGATGGACAAACTTCCAAAACCACTGACATACTCCTTTCTGATTTTTTTTTTGTGTCTATCATAATTTTTTAGGATAGTAAATATACTTCAATTTTCTTCAACACCATCTTTTCTGGTCAGAAAGTGAATCTAGTTGGTACTTGGGGGGAGGGTCAGGGGGTTAAAAGTATAAAGTTTACCAATTTTCAAAATGTTCTGGAAAAACAAATAAAAAATTAAGGAAAACCTGAAATTTTTACACAAAACAAGTTTTTGACAAAAATAGATTTTGTTTCTTAGTGCAACTCTAAATTAAATTACTGTAAATAGATGACATTTTCAATGAAAGTTTATGTTAGCAATTACTATGCACCATACTATATAAGCTTTGGCAAGCTTTAGAAATTTAATACAAGATTCCCCTTAAGGAGATACACCTAACAAAAATAAAATAAGTTTACTGGAAGGTCAAATTAATTTCTTACGAGTGTTTGATGTTAGACATATTATGGATATTCACCTGTAAGTTAACAAATTTCTCTTAAAACTATTTACATATTTTGTTGTTTTACAAAAACTAATTACTTTGTTGATAAGTAAAAAGTAGAAACTAATATTATAGGTCCGTTTACTCTCAGAATTGTTTTTCATATACAATGATTTATATCTTTGAATTCATATTTAACACTACATTACAGTGACTTTCTAGAAACAGCAAATGTACAGCAGAGCATTATCCACTTACCCGCTTTTTTGTGTTGGGATTAAAATGTAATATAACTCTTCAATAATATGTGAACCATTTCTATCTTTTGGTTTATTCATCAAAAATGTGCTCCTCTGCTGAATACCAGAAAGAATAAGAATAAGAATTAAAATATCTATTATTATTATACGTTTTAAGGGGATTGCAGTTATCTCTGTTTTAAGCGAAAAATATAAAGTAGCTAATTTGTATGACAGTATTTTGATTAATTGTCAGTAATATAATATTTATGTATGTTAAATCAAAACATATTATCTTTGCTCGGTTGAATGAATGGTTTATTGTTAATTGTGCTCATGGTGATATATTTCTGTATCTACATTTCAAAGAATATATGGTCACTTTTTTCTAATGACTCAATAAACATACTAAATATTAAAAGATATTATTTCCTAACAAAAATGTAGGACTTTTGTTCGGGGGATTTTAATTTGTTAACAAGTTAACCAAAAATTATTCAACCGAAGAAAATTTAAATAAACGTACGAATGATATTAAATATTTTAACTTTTGATAGGATTCTATTTTTTTTTTTTTAAATAATTAATATATGTTATTAATTTCAATGAGTTTGAATTATTGTATGTTATTTATTTTATAATTTAATATGTAGCTTTATGGTAACTTTTATTTTCTAGTTGTATCTATGTCCAATACTTTTTAGCTTAAAATCTTTAAATATTCATATGATTTATTATTCTATTTATTAAAATAAACAATACTTTTTATACATTATACTCACAATACTTTATTATTCTATACACTATTTAAGCTGATATTAATATTATTTTTTTTATTTAGCTCAAAATAAAGAAATAATTTTGAAGAAACGCACAAGAAAATTAGTTGTAAGGCAAAATTTTGAAACTGATAAGTATTATGAATCTGAAGAATATTTTAGTGAAAATGATGTTAAATCCATGTCTGATTTTACTGATTCTGAAGATGAATGGGGTGCTATGAACCAGCCTAAAAATAAAGTGAAACAACCACTACAAACCCCTTCTAAACTTGTTGAACTAGAAAAGCAATTAAGGGAAAAAGATAAAATTTCAAAACACAAAACTAAAAATGTGTTTGGTTCTAATAACAAAGATAAACCTATCAAATCAGTTAATTTACTAAAAACTCAAAACGAAGTAAACTGTAATAATACCGATACACTTTTTAATGGTTATAATAAAAGATTAGTTGATACTCATAATATATATAATGTTCATAGTTGTGAAGAAGTTGTATTAATTGATAGTGATAAAGAAGAAAATGAAAACCCACCTGATGGTTTAAAACAAGTAGAAATTATAAATCTAGATGAAGATATGCAAAATGATATTGAAATTCTTAATGATAATTTTGAAACATCAATCTCTACTTATACTGAAAATAAAATTAAAAAAACCAATGAACAAGATAATTATAAGGAAATAGAAACTGCTGTTATTTCAATAGAAGATGATGATCAAATTATTATTAGTGATGATGAAGATGATGTTCAATTTGTTTCCATGACTGTAAAACCCAAGAGTTCACCTTCAAATATTAATAAACCTTGTAGCTTAAAAACTAATTTAAATAATTCATACAGCTCTATTTCTGCAAACAGGCAAATAACACCTTCCAAATATATCAAACATCAAGCAACATCTTCTATCATAAATAAACTTTCACAAAACGTTACTATTATGCCAGCAAATGTTCATGTACCAAAAGGTATTGAGGTTACTATGGTTAAAACACCACAGAGAAGGATAGACTCCCATTTTAATTCAATCAAAAGGAGGTCAACCATGTCGAATGGCCATCTACCAAATAACCCTTCAACAATTAATGTAAAATGTGAAGTTATTTCAAAGCCAAATTTAAATGGAGAAGTAAAGTTCTATATTAGATTACCCAATGGAAAAGAACATCCAGGTCCTAATGAGCTTATCAATCAATACCTAAAACAACACAATAACCAATTACCTGATTATTGGTTAGTACCTTTACCAGTAGAAGTTGCCAAAAAATATGGTATTAACTAAAATAAATAAATTATCTTTATCTAATATAAAAATAAAATCCTTATTCTTATGATCTCTATACATTTATTTTAAGAATTTTTAGCAGTTAAATTAAAAATGTTGATATTTTTTTTATAATTTTACTAATCTCATTTTTAAATTGTTAATATTGTTTTATGTTTGAAATGTAAGTTGAATAATATATTTTGATACAAAAAGTAACTGATTAAATTAAATTAAATATATATTTTAGTGATATTCATTGCAAATAATGGTTTTTTTTTTATTACTATGTTTAATTTCTATCTATTTGTATGCTATATCTTATAAGTATATATGTATATATGTATGAACTATAATGTTGACTTATATGTTATTATATGTTAATAGGTAACAATAATATAAAACATTATTATTATTATTATTATTATTATTAATACAACAAATACAATGATTTGGTAAAAATAAATTATAAAATATTCTAAGAAATTGAATGTCTCCACTTTCAAACATTTTTTTTTAATGCAATGATTTATCCAGTACTGCACGATTGGGCATTTTTACCTGTTCTGTATTCAAAATCCACACAACGTTTGGGGATTAAAATGATAAAGAGTATTTAACCTTATCTTAATGAGTATAAAAGCCATGTGTAAATATATTATACTGTGATAGGTACTAATAATATTTATAATAATTAAAATGCATGAAAAATATGTATGGTTGACACAGTAATTTTTTTTTGCATTAGATAGCCGCTTATTGGTGGTTATATAACATTACGGAATTCAACCAATGGACCAAAATTGAATAATTTTCTTTTCATATCATAATCATTGAGTACCTATATATTTCACAAAAATATATTATACTCAATGATATAATACAGAGTGTAACAGGAAGTCAAATGAAATAACTTTTAGTCCAATCAAAATTTTTATTTTTATATATAATTTATAGCCAATTGCGCTGCACGTAAAAGATAAAAAAAAACTATTTTTACTTTTAATACTTACTGAAAATAAATAATTTTAAATTTGATTTAAATTTTTTTGGAAAAATTCAAAATAACCAATTTGTAAATTTGATTATAAGAACAATTTCTATGGTAAAAATATTTATCTAAGTCAAGTAATCTATTTCTTAGACTTTTCTAAAATATCAATATTTTTTTGAGTTAATAAATTTAGAACGTGATAACTTTTTTCATAATATTATTTTTGGAAATTTCTTAAATTATTTATCAATCATATAATTTTCACAATTTTTGTTTAAGTAGGTAGCATAATTTTTTTTTTTTATGAAGACTTGATATAAATATAATTGGGGAAGCATTTATTAGGGAATACCTAATTAGTAAAATGCTCCGATTTTCGACTTCACCATCTTTTCTGATGAGAAAGTCAATTTAGATGGTGGCGAGGTGCATTATATTATTATATTACAGTATACTCGAACTCGATATCGTTTAATCGTAAATTTTCGTTAGTCGTATAATATTTTCGTGTAGTACGGCGTGTAGACGTGTATAATACGTAAATACATAATATCTGAATTTTCATAATTTCCGCTAACATGTATTAATATATACATAATATTATAAAGTATATACATAAGTAACAAAAAAACCTAACATCTGACAAATTAAATGCCTTTTTTTCTAATCCATAATAAAAAATTTTTTTTTTATTAATTTATAGACTGCGCTACAAGTACGATAAAAAAATTTTTTTAAATTTTATTTTGGAAAAATTCAAAATAACCAATGTTTAAACAAATTTGTATGGTAAAAACGTTACGTTTTAAGTCAGGTAGTTTTGTTGTAATTTTTTTAAATAATCAATATATTTTTTTGAAGTTAATTTATGTTAAACCTATCAACTTTTTTCAAAATATAATTTTTAGGAATTTCTTATCATAAGTATAGATATATTTCCTAAATTATTTTCTATCCATATAATTTTCATAATTTTTTTGTCTTTCTGTTACACTCTATATAATATTATATTAAGTGTATATTTGTATATAGGTATTATACTGTATTAGGTAAAACTGGTACGAGTATTTATATATTTATTTTAAACATTCCTAATATATATTATCTTAATAGATCTATTCATGTATACTTTTATTGACTTACATTTCTGTTTTATAATTATTGTTTATTATCTACCATAAAAAATATATGATATAATATAATATATATTATAAAACTAAAAATTCTGAGTATAGGTCGTATAACTCGAATAGGCACTAGGCTTATCGCCTAACGCGCATAAATTTTAAGAAATAAAATTGTTTTGAATTTATTATCTTCATGAAAGATAAGTTTAATCAAAATAATGGAAAATAGTGCAATATACACTGCTCAACTGCGAATATAATTATAGTAATTATACCTACTAAGAAATTAGATTAAGTAATAAAATAGATATGCATGAACTACCATCATATACTATTATACTACAAAAAAATGATAAGTAAGCCCGGATTTTTATGCAAAAATTATTGTTAAATATGCACATATTTATGCACTCAAAAATTCAAAAATACAATAATAATTATACTATATAATATATAGTATATCATATACTTCTGCTTATCTACAAATGTGTACAAAGATTTATACCTATTGCTCAATTAATAAAATAATAACAAAAAAAATTTAATATTATTCATTTTGGAACAAGAACCAACATGGAGTTACAAAATGTGATTTTATATTTTCAAATTCGAAGTTTCTAAGATTGTCACGTTGCATGGATTTATATTTATAAAAACTTCTTTCTACATCTACGTCGCATAACACGATGGATGCATACTTAAAACAAGAAATGTCTTCAGGTGTGAACCCTTCGATTTTTTCATTGTCATTGCTTATTTATCCGCTTAATATTCCACAAATTTTTATAATTTGAGAATACCCTGGATTCTTCGATAATACTTGCATCAATCGAAGTTTAGCAAATTAGGCATAGGCCTATTAATAGGAATTCCTCCTTCACATAACCTAATTTCAAAATGTTTAACCAACGACATAGTTTCTCCTAGGTGGCTAGGTATAGACTCGATAAAAATCGGCGACGGCAATTTCCCAACAACTGCTTAAAATAACTTTTATGCCGGCAGCACACTTAGGGCCGGATTTACGCATAGGCATGGGCCTAGGCGGGCGTCAAATTTCGTAAAATATATATAAATATTATATATATAACTGCGTAAAATAATATTATATAATATTTGATATATATCTACGTAGTACGTAACGTCAAGATATTTAATCAGAATTATTATAAGTCAAACGTAGAAGAATATGTATTTGTATAAAAATCCGGGCCCTAGTTTGATTAGCCCTCATTGATAAGTCACACACCACGCTAAGTATTAGAAAACATATACGCATAGGTAATTAAATTAATATATATAAATATATAAAATGATATATTTTATTAATATATATGATAAACATAAAATAGGTATCTTTTATAGGTATACCTATATTATACATTTACACTTTATTAGTAATATAAGCCGTATATTGTTTGGCGTTTACCTATTTATTGTTATAATATTCAAATTATGTTGTACTATTGGGCTCTTAGCCCGTTCATAAATAAATAAATAAATAAATATGATTAGGTACCTATGTAATAAATATATACATATTATATATTATATTCGTGATTTCGTGCACTGAACAAATATTCACTCATCAGAATATAATATCATAAACACAAGTACACAACGTTGAACTAATCTCAATAAAAAATGTATAAATAATATATTGTATAGGTGGCTATAGACGGCTGGATGCCGATGTTTAGGTACCTATACCAGACCTTTACGCTGTATATTACTCGAGAGTCGAGAGTTAGAAATCAGGGCAGTCGTAAAATATATAGGTATATAATATATATTTATATATATTAAATACATTTATAACCTTATATTATAAGAATCATGTGGCCTTCGCCTTTTAACTCGAATAATATAATTAAATTGTTATATCAAGCCCTGAACATTATTCAATATACTGGTACAGTTGTACCTACCTATAATTTATCGTAAGCAGTGAAGGTATACATAAATAATAAATGTAGGGTGGTCACAACGCGTAGAAAATGCACATTATATCGTTCATTCGTCATTCGTGCCCAGCTGCTATTTGTAAAACAAACTAGATAGTTGACTTTTTAAGTTTTTAGAAATATATTTTGTATAATTAAAGTTATTCAAAAAATGTTTTCAAACAATTTGAATTGTATATTAATATTAGTATATTACTATTTTAGATTCTTACCGGAACGATGAATGTATTGACTTTACAATGATGTGTGGCTTTTTTTTTTTAACTGTCATCACCTTTTGGGACAGAAAAATGTGAATATAGATGGAACTTTGAGGGGTCAACAGAAAAAAATCCTCAATAGTTTCCAAAATCGTAAAGAAAAACAAACAAATAAAGGTCGGGTAAGTGGATGTCGCTCTGCTGTACAGTAGGTTCCAAGTAGGTCATTGTTTAATGGATGGTATTAAATTTGAATTCAATGATATAATATCATTGTATACGAAAAACGATTCTAAACGGAGACGGCGTGTCAGTCCAAATTTGATCATAAAATAACTATAAAAAAAAACTATGTTTATATTTTTGAGATTTTTTGGTTACAGAATAACCTACTTATGTGGAACCTATTTTAAATTTGCAATCATTAGCTATACAATTTGAACATTTTATCAATTTTTAACTATAAAATCATTTTTCAATTTTTAATTTGATAAATATTATCGAAAATCAAACTTTAAATGCTTATAAAAAAAATTGTGCCAATGTATTTTTAGTATTTTTTAATTGCTATTATAACCATATATCAGGAGCCTTCTATTAAATTTTCATGATTTTTGGCCCAAAAAATAAATTTTTATTGAGATTCATAGAAAAAAAACCTAAAAAAATTGGAAACTAAATATGTCCGTAAATAGTTCAAAACAAATTAAAATATTTTGAAAATTCAAAATTGTATCATGTATAGAAAATGCTAATATAAACATTCAGTCGAAATTTCATGTATCTACGGTAATTTCTTTTAGAGAACCAAAAAGCAAAATAGATTTTGTCAAAAATTGGTTTTCTGTAAAAATTGCCGTTTTTTCCTTAATTTTTCATTTGTTTTTCACGGCGCTTTTGAAAACTACTGGGAAATTTTTGACTTCCCAAAGTACCAATAATTAAATTCACTTTCCTATCAGAAAAGGTACTATTGAAGAAAATCAAAGCATTTTTACTGTCCTAAAGGTGATGACAGACACAAAAAAAAAACACACATCATTGTAAAATCAATACATTCATCGCTCCGCTAAGAATCTAAAATATGGAAAAACAGATGTTTACTCGAAACCAGTTTTTTTAAAAAAAATCGATTTTGTTTTTTAGTATTACTCTAAACAAATACGTTCCACGTAAATTGATGTTTGTGGAAATTATAAAAACTAATTGATCGTAAACAGTGGCGTATTTTCAAATTTTTTGTGGAGGGGTTCTAAATATTAAGTACCTATACAAGTTTATAAATTATAATATAAAAAAAACACATACGAGTAATGATGTAATAATTATATTATTTATATTATATTAATATATTATGTATATTTCACTACTATTATGATTTATTAATACAAATTAATAGTTTTTTAGACAAAAATAAACAAAAGTTAAACCCAAGTTAATTAATATTTATACAAATATTGTATATTATTTTTTTATAATAGAAACATTAAAAACCCATAATATAAAATTAATTTTCTCTTTCTCGGTACCTACGCGTACCAAGTTATTTATGACTTTTTAAATTTTTTTCTGGAGGGGGGACCCCCGTGAATACGCCATTGATCGTAAAACCACAATAGGTTTTTATGAGCGTCTGAAGTTAACATTTTGACAAAATTCATCAAAATCACGAAATTCATAAAATTGTTCTATTTATATCTAAGCTTAGAGTATTTAAAAAAAGATTCCTAAATTTAATAAAAGTTTATCGGAAAGTAAAATACATTTTTTTTCACCCGTGAACTAACAAATTCTCATACAACGATTTTCTTAATTTGTTGTTATTCCAAAATTAATAACCGTAATTTGTCGTTATAGATGCAGTACCTACCTATGTGGTCATAATACGGTGATGGATTCCTCCCATGACCTTTTTTTGGATTCTGAGCGGAGCGGTAATTGTATTGATTTTAAAACGATGTCTATTTTTTTTTTGTCCGTTATCGCCTTTTAAGACAGTAAAATTCGATTTTCTTCTTCAGCATATTTTCTGGTAGTATATCATTGGTATGAGCAGATCAGCAGTACAGGCATATGACAAAGCAGCAGACCGCAGACGGCAGTTATCCACTACGTATTAACACAGAATAGATAAATTATAAATTATTATAAAGTATTAATATATTCTTTAATATCTATGGTATCCACGGGGCACGGACACCAAGGCACCAAGGCCCGGACTTTTCACATGATCAATGTAGTATTCTAGTACCTATAGATATCACAGTACAAAATTGGAAATATAAAATATATTGGTTAGGTTCCTCGATTATGGCCTGTGAGAACTGCCCAAGCTGAAATTAATGTATATAGTACAATGTATATGTTCATGATAGATATATTATTTTTATTTCGACATATACCTATATAATTATGCACACTGAGAGCTACTAGATACTTGATATTTATATCATGTGTTTTTTTATCAATTTATATAGGTACTTGATAAAATTTTCAAAAATGTTTGCTCGTTTTGAGCTGTTTAAGGACGTAGTCTGTTTACAATTTTCTTAGTTTTTTTTTCTATAAATATCAATACAATTTTATTCGTTGAGTCAAGAAGCTTGAAAATTTAATTCAAGGTCCCTTATATATTGTTACAATATAGTAGTTGAAAAATATTAAAAATATAAAGGCACAACTTTTTTTTATAAGCATTTTATGTTCAATTTTTGACAACATTTATCATATTTAAAAATTTTGTACCTAGTTAAAATTTTATAATATGTTCATATTTTATAGCTAATTTAAAATTTAAGACAAGGTTCTGAACGAAAATAGGTTATTCTGTAACCAACAAATTTTAAAATTATAAACACACAGTTTTTTTTTATAGTTATTTTATTTTCAAATTTGGACTAAATTACATATTAAATGACCAAGAATTACGATTTTAGTTATTTTGTTGTATTTTACAATATTAATTTAACTAACCGACTACTGTACCTATTAATAAAAAGTAATAACAGTATAAATATAATATAAAATATCCACTATCCACACAAACCATAGCATAATAATATTACTCAGAATCGTTTTTCGTATAAAATGGTATTATATTATTGAATTCAAATTAAATAACAGTGACCAATTTGTTTTTGACCGGAACGTGCACCTTATCTTTTCTCCATCGTGAGCGTTGAGTAACCTGTAAATCTTAAACCGTGGTAACAAATCACAAATTATTGATATAACTGATATCGTTTATCACGAGGATACGTAGCATCTAGCAAACCACCAACTAGCAAGACGTTTAGACGTAGCAACTATAATGAGTAACAACAGCTAACTAACAACGTCCCGGTAGTCGGTATATACTTTGTAATATAATTGTGGTATGTTTAGTTCCAATGTTACTCGCAGCGTTAGTATTTATATAATATAGTCATAGTGTCTTTAGGAGTTACTACTATAGTATTGTAGAGTGTCAGTGTGGTTTGTGCTTAATATTTTAATAACGACTTCTTAATTGATCATTGAGCCATACACATTACACATAATATATTGATCTACGTAACTACAAACTTCTCATTATGACGAATCTCGTGCAACTTTAATATTATTTTTATTTTATGAATCTCATCTTGCTTTCTATTTAGTTCTTAACATTAAAATTAAAATGTATTCATTTTTATTAAAATTGAGTGTAATTATTGGCTTGTTCATCACTGTCTGTGCAAAGTCTATTCGTGAAGTTGGATTGCATGAAGAATTTCTCGATGAACGATATTACAATACTACTGAAATAGCCAATCTACTTTATAAAATTGAAAAACAAAATCCAATGATTGCCAGAGTACATGAAATTGGTCAATCATCATTGGGTCAGAGTATTTTAGCCATTGAAATAACATCTAATGTTGGACAAAGTAGAAGAATTCTGAAGCCAATGTTCAAGTACATAGCAAATATGCACGGAGATGAAACTGTTGGCTTGCAATTGTTATTATATTTAGCTCAATATTTGACATCGCTTTATGGTTTAGATGATCGTGTATCTAGAATTGTGGATACGACTGATATATTCCTGATGCCTACACTTAACCCAGATGGTTATTCTGCTTCACAGGTAAGAAAAAAGTTTCTTTTTTATTTGATTAATTTGATTAATCATAAAGTCAGTTTAACTAGGTAGTTGTTTATTTTTATCTTAGGAAGGTGATTGCAATTCTCAAAAAGGCTATGCTGGCCGAAATAATGCAAAAGGTGTAGATTTGAACAGAAATTTTCCACAAATAGATAAAAAGTCTTTTAATATGCAACAACCAGAAACCAGAGCAGTTATAGAGTGGATTCTTAATAATCCATTTGTGTTGTCAGCAAATTTTCATGGTGGTGCTGTTGTAGCCAGCTATCCTTTTGACAAGTATTATTATAGGTATGTAAACATATTTAATTAGTACCTATTTACAGTTTCTATTAAATGAAAAAGATAGTATGTTTAAAAGGTGAAAAATTACTAGGTAGGTAATTTGGATAAATATTATCTTGAAAAAAATTGATTAGGTACCTGTACAGTTTATATACAAGTCTTAATCCTTATTTTAAAATTAATTCTGACACATTAATTATTTATATAACTAGGTATGCACATTATAAATTAATACCAACATATTCTATTTGTTTCTAAAATTACAAGTACCTAATAAAAAATAATGATAGTAATATTCATCTACCTATTTTTAAACATTCGTACTAAACGATTCATGATAACAATTATTTAGTATTATTATTTTAGACTTAGTGTTTTATTACTATGAATATGTAAAATATATAGGTAGCATATTATATTAACTTAATATTGCCAAAACTAGATTTCAAAGTACCTTTGTGATTTCCTAACTAAAATCTCCATTTTACCACAAATATCTCCATGATAAATAAATATATTATTTAAGTATTTTTTTTTTCAACAGTTATCTAGAGAAAAAAGAAAACAAATAAATAGCATATATATATAAAAAAAAAATACTTACAATTCTGTTTCCATTTTCAAACGATTTAAAAAATAATTAGGTACTTGTGCGTTATCGCGACTACCTTGATTTCGAACGTATATTATTTTATGCAACATATTTTTAATACGTTTATAATAATACAAAACTACCCAAAGCCAAAAGTCAATGTATATTTATTGATAATATATTATGTCAAAAATTACGAGTAAAATTTATAAAATAAAATAAAATTTAGTAAAAATTTTAAAAATCGTTTTGTGGTGGCCATTGTTTTGTAATACTATTAAGTAAAACGTTGAACTTGATCCATTGCCAAATAATCTTAACTGTACAAGTTATTACTACTACCAGCGTGACAGCGTGGTTGTGGCTATATGTCTAAAAGTGTCCTAAAAGTTACCCAGCTAGTCTATAAAAATTGCGATTGAATTAGAAATAGAATCACGTATAAAACGGCGTCACTATAACCTATAATATTAGGTAGTCGCGATAACGCACAAGTACCAATAATTAAATAGATTGGTACAAGCAAGTTTAAGCAAATCAAATATCTGCATATGATTGAGATTGATTTAGATAAATTATTTTTTACTATACTATTATTTCCATGAATATCAAAAACTTAACCTGTTCTAACTTGATATTTAAAAAAAAAAATTTTTTATATATTTTTTTAAAAATGTTTAAAAATAATAATACAAGACATTTTTGTTGAAAATGTATAATTTAAATATATTTATCAATTTTTCATGGATATAGGATATCCTACTTAAAGGTCATTGTTATACTATACAATATATATTGTAGGTACCTACCTATAGTTTAAAAATAAAAATATTTTTGACCCTTCATTCAAATAAATTTACCTGGCTCATCCAACCATGATGACATATCCATGTCCAACATGTCTGTACATGTTTATAGTATAAGGATATGGGGAGGGAGAAAATCAAGTGTGTCTCATCTGATTTGTAAACATAAGTAATGATTTTATACATTCCATTCACCTTTGTATTACAAAGTTTGAATGCACATAGTAATTGCAGCAAGCATTTTTAAACTTAAAATAATGTTCATAGGCTATTCCATCCTGTAGTAATAAAAATATAAGCAGCACAAAAAAAATAGAAATATTTAACAGACGTTAACTAATTAATAATGATCTGTGGAAAATAATTATTTTATTTGTTTTAATAAACAAATAGTTATATTACACATGTTTTAGATTCAGATATTTTTAATGAAGTACCTATAATTAAAGAGTAATTTATATTTATTTATTTTAATACATTTGTTTGATAATGCTCAATAAGATGAATGTGCTGTTATGCCATAAATATATATTATATAGCCATTTTAATCATAATTATTAATGTTTTTTAAACATTTTGATTGCTGTTTGATAACTAATTTATAATTATGTTTATAATATAATATATAATCAATATTAATTTATTAATTGTGTTTTATTCAGTGCAAAACCCTAGATTATTGACCTAGCGTACATACATATTTTTCATGATTGTACTAAATACGGTCAGTTAAAATGCCATCAGCTGAAATAATGTTGTCTTAAATATTTGTGTGCTATCACCAATTTGTTTTTTTTTTCATTTATTGGAGTAAATACAATCTGTAATAACAGTTACAATAAGCATCATATGAGCGTAGAAAAAAAAAGTATATACATAATCAGAAACTTTAAGGAGAGTAGCTACCAAATCAGTAATACTTAGAAGTGATAAAGATTTACTAGACTATTTTACATTTTTACATACATATATGTATTTATTTTTATCTCAATATTTTCAGCTAATATACTATCAGGGACAAAATGTTGGCTTTTTTATTACTAAAATGTTAAAAAATTAATTATTTATTAACTGTTATGAATTTTGACATAAAAAATGCTAGTTATCTAAAATTTGAATTTTTCATCTTGACTTGATAGCTTCACTAATAATTAGATATTAACAGATTGTCATAATTCTGGTCATAATAATCTGATTTCCAATCAATATTGGTTTAAGTAACATAAGAATTATTTTTAGAGAATAAAAAACTTAATTTGCATTAACTAAGTGTCAATTTTCACTCAATTTTAATATTTTTAGATTCTGAGTGGTACGATGAAAGTATTGATTATAAAATGATGGTTTTTTTATTTTTTGTGTCTTTAATGACCTTTGACAGTAGTAAAAATGCTTTTGTTTTCTACTTCAGCATCTTTTCTAGTAGGTAAATGATCTGGTTGGTACTTTGAGGGATCGAAAGTTTGAAAATTCCTAGTTGTTAAAAACATTAGAAAATTTAAAAAAAAATTAAGGAAAATGAGCAAAACCAAATTTGAATAAAATTGATTTAGTTCTATTTCGTTTCAACTCAAAAACTAATATCTGTAAATACTTTGTCGAAATTTGATGAAATTTATCAAAATCTATTCTGCTAAATAGTTATATACATGTTTAATTACAAATGTTTTGGCTAAAATGTTGATCTGATACAATATTTTCAGCTTTTTTAAACGTTCCATAAAATATTTATTTCAGTCTCACGAAACTTTTACATACCTAAATAGTGTCTTGATTGAATGGAATAAACCAGAAAAAAAACAAAAACTTTATGTCTTATGTTTGCTACACAAGACAGCTAAACAATTATTCCAATTTTCCGAAATTCTATAAAATTTGAAAATTATATTTTATATTTTAGTTCTTACCTTAATTAAAATAATTTTCCAATAATCTACAGCTCAACCTATTTAGGAAGGGTTGATACAGTGTATTATATCAACAAAAATGATTTCACATAAAAAATTATCACGCCTTGTAAAATAGTCGGATTTCATTAATATTTTTTTATTTAAAAGAAAAACATTTTTTAGGTCACATCAAAGACCAAATTTTAGTTTTACTTATAATAGACAATAGTGGTAAAAAAATATAGAGAACAAATATTGAGCATTATTCAAATGCATATCTTAGTTTCCATAATTTTAATTTTGAAAATCAGGCTTTGATCAAACCTGCAAAATGTTCTGTTTTTAAATAAAGAAAAGTCTTTGTTCCTCAACAGCTCAAAATGAGTCAAAATATTTTGAAAATGCTATCAAGTTTTTTTAAATAAATATAAAGTATCTACTATTATTAGTTTTTGAATTACAGCAAAAAAAAAAAAATATCACTCCAAGTGGAAAAACTTATAAGAAATCTTGAATTCAATTTTCAAATTTTAGATTCAGAATAAAAATGTTTATGAATTTCTAACTAGTAGTTGCACCTTGTGATTTTATGTATTTTGTCAAAATTAGAACTTTAAATGTCAAAAAAAAATTTGTGACTGGGTTTTCAATATTTTTCAAATGTCATTGTAACAATATATTAGGATCCTGTATTAAATTTTCAAGCTTTTTACCCAACAAATACAATTTTATAGACATTCATAAAAAAAAAAAACTGAAAATGTCTGTAGACAGTTTGAAATAAATAAAAATATTTTTAAATTTTTTAACAACCAGTTAAAATGTCTTGAATATAAAGTCATTTATTTTAGAGTAACACCAAAAACTAAAATTGATTTTGTCAAAAACCGATTTTGCAATAAAATTCACGTTTTTCCTTAATTTTTCTTTTGTTTTTCCCGGCATTTTTGAAAATTATTGTTAATGTTTTACAGCCTCCAAATATCAACTAGATGTGAATCTCTCCTATCACTCTCCTATCAGAAAAGATACAGTTGAAAAAAAATTAAGTATTTCTACTGTCCTAAAAGGTTATGACAGACAAATAAAAAAAAAACACCCATCATTGTAAAATAAATAGATTCATGGCTCCATTCAGAATCTAAAATGTATATTTTATGTATCTTATGCTCACAATCATAAGCACAACTAGAGTCAGAATTCGTAAGTGCTATAGCTGCCATTATGAACCATAATAACTATAAAGTGGTTTATTTTAACTAGCTTAATTAGTCAATTCAATTTTACACCATTGACATAAGTCACAATAATTAAATTGCTATTTTGCCTGACTATGTTTTGGTACTTGAAATCATGACACATACTATATAAGATTATTATTCTAAAATAATGCGAATAAAACCTATCAAGTATTTTATATGTTCATATAAACTGTCACTTTACACTGTCAATATATTATTTTAAAATTGGAAATTAATTTCCGCAAATAAAATTATTATTATATATTACCTAGTATAAAAAAATAATTTTTTTTTATATTTTTATCATATAGCATTCAGGAGACTGGTGTATTTTTTTGTAAGTACCAACGGGAATAAATATACATATTTTATTTGAAGGTTGCTACAAAACCATTGTTTTTATTTTTCTGCTTTCTATACAATTTGGAATGCTATTATTACAAATTTTGGTTTTAAATATTAATGGTTTATATCAAGCAATGAAAATAACCATCATTAGTTTTAAAATATTGTAAAGCTGTATTAAGCTGCATTGTTGTGTTGACTAACTATAATTGACAAAAACAAAAGTATCTACAGAAAAAATGTATGAATACATTGTTAAATAAAATTAAAGTTGAGTAAATTATGATAACAAAAATTTGAAAATCTAGTATTATTTAAAAATATATGATTTTATCAGTCATTTGACCAGCAATCTCAAATAATATTGTTTTTGTTGTTTGAATTAATTGTTTATTCTTTAAACATATATTTATTCATACATTTTAAATCGTTCTAGTAGTTACATGTAATTTAGTAATTACATGAATACAAAACCAAATATAATTCATAACATTATATTACTTCTGCATACAAAAAACGATAATTTTTAAGTAGTTGTTAGTGATTTTTTAAACATCTATTTATTAAAATAGTTATTAGGACTTTAGTTTTATTATACAACAATTATTTAATACAAATACAATTTTTAAACAACATTTTTTTCAAACATTTCTTTGAATGTTGTCTCTATTGTTACATTATTTTATAAAGTAGTTATTTATAGTTTAATATACATATAATAACATTATACTAATATAATAAAAATACTAATACATCAATATATTAATACACTAAAAATACAATTTTATAAAATAATAAATCAATAAATATCGACCAAAGCTTCAATATTGTGTTTAAAATAAAGTTATTTGAAATTTAAAAGTGTAGCCATTTATACCAAGTTTAAATTATTCAAAACAAAATATTTATATTTTAGTTTGTTATGTTATAAATTATAATTCAATATTTCAACTTTTCTAAACACAGGGATAATTAAAAAAAAAAAACATGAAAAATCGTGATATTTCGGTTCACTGATGCATTGAAACACACACATTTTTGTGACACCTAATACTTTTAAAATAATTATTAATAATATGAGTGAATAGTTTTTTAATTGGTTTTGGATCAGTAGTAAATTAATATCCTAAAAAGAATTAAGTATTATTTTTAATTTATTTTAATATATAAAATATTTTTTTACTATTAGATTTTATCATTAGATTTGAATATTAATATATTATATAATTAACAAATTGTTAGGAATTATATTTAAATATTTTTTTAAAAACAGTTTATTAAAATTGAATACGTACACAGTTTTTATTTGTCTTAGCACTAACCATAATTTTGTGCATTATAATAATGTAACAACCCTGTTGTTTGATAATATTTTTATTAATTTTTTGATGTTTTAAACTTTTTATACTAGAAACATTTCTCAGGGAGGCAAAACACCAGATGATGCTTTGTTTAGATATTTGTCAATAAAGTATGCCTCAAAAAATCCTAAAATGGCTAATGGATCGGCTTGCCAAGAAGAACATTTTAAAAATGGTATTACTAATGGTGCTGAGTGGTATGAACTTGAAGGTTGGTATTTAATTCTTAGATTATTTTTTTAATTAATTTTTTAATTTTGTTTATTTATTTTAATGTTAAGTAAAGGGGTTGTTAATTTGTCCTGGACATAGGCATGTATTAGAGAGGTTAGAGCCACTTTTATTTATGTTTCAATAAATTTAAATATGATGTTGAACAACTATTTAAATATATGTATAAAACAATATAAAAATAAAACATTATATGATTTTAATAACAAATAAAATTGTAACAACACGTTTTATATTAGTCAGTTTGTTCAAACTGTCAATTAAAAGTACTTGTCTGGTGGCACATACATTTAAAACGCTTAATAGCTCATTAAAATTAAATGAATCAACCATCGATTATTTAGTGTTTAAATATGTGGTATTAGACTTGAATGGATTTTTATTCAATGTAGCATCAGGATAGTTGGAATGCCTATCATTTAAAATGTTAGTAAAAAATATTAGAAGTGTTTGAATACCAGGATTTAAAAATGAAAATGTGTCATATAGTATTCCACAAAATTTTAAATACAATTTAAAAAAAAATATCAAGAAATCTGGTGGAATTTATAGGTTTCTATTACTTACTAAAATATGAAAATACTTATTTTAAATTGTCTCAACAAATTTGGGTTTGATTTGAATATTTATTATAATTTTTATTAAATAAAATATGTTTTAAAATCATTTATTTATAATATTCTGTTATAGTGTTTACATTTTCAATTTTAGCTCGGATTTTATTGGTTGTACAATAGTATGTTTTATAAAGTTCTTTCAGGAAAGTAGATAACGATTATTATTGAATGTTGTATAAATAATAAGTATATAAATTAAATGTTTAAAATGAAACAATCAGTTCATCTAAAATACTTAACATCTTAAAAATATTAATTTTCAATAATAATTTTGATTGTCTCCAACCAAATTAAATATCCAAGTACAACTTATTAATAGTTAAATAATACATTATAATATTTCCATCCTAGATCTTTTAGAGTTCAATTAGGTCTTGCCTTTGTTTTTAAATAATTTTTTTTTTATTAACAATTGTAACTGTTTATTATTTATTACTATACAATCGATATTTAGGTGGAATGCAAGATTTTAACTACATATATTCTAACTGTTTTGAAATTACGATCGAACTTACCTGCTGTAAATTCCCATCTCCATCTGTGTTGACTAAAGAATGGGAATATAACCGTGAATCTATGTTAACTTATATGGAGAGTGTTCATATGGGAATTAAAGGTAAATTTTTAGTATGGCTTATAATGGTAATAAAATATATATTATAAATTTCTATAATTCTCAAATACTTTACAGGATTGGTTCAAGATGAAAATAATAACCCAATTCCAGGGGCTATTATACATATTGTAGGCATAAATCATACTGTAAAAACTACAAATAGAGGTGAATATTGGAGACTATTACTTCCTGGTACATATACTATTTCAGCCAATGCTCCTGGGTAAGATAAATTATTTAATATTATCATTTATCATAATGTATTAGGTATTTTTATAAAATATTATCGTTTTTAAAAGTAATTTATTTATTGTGTTCTATGATAAACTAACATAAATAATACACAAAAATATTTGATTTATAAATATTTAATAAGTAGACGGTTACATTTTAGAAATTAATATTAATTTAAATAATACTTTTATAATATTTTAATTTTTTTTAATAAATTAAATTAGCTTTATTGTTCATAAATCATAATCATAGCCAAAATATGGCTTGACAGAAACAGATTGTTTTAGAAAATTGTACTACTAATGTTGTATGTAGATTTATTATACCTAGTACTATTATGTAAATCAAATAATATAATAAATGTGAATGTGTTTGTTATTCTTAACATATTGTTTTCTTAAGTTAAAATGTAATATTATCCTACATTACATAAATATTTATGCTATTTAAGTTCATATTTATATGAAGTATTTTTTATTTTGTTTTAGTTACAATACATCAGTGTATCGAAATATTTTAGTAAAAAATGATACTCTACGTTCTACAACCATCAACTTTACACTCCATACATTAAAGCAATCATCAGGTAATTTAATGGATAATATATATTTTCCTTCATAAATAAGTTCCATTCAATAAATAATTAATTTCAATTTTTCTTTTTTTTATATATAAATTGGTAATTTACATGTTTATAATTTTTTGCATGGGATTACTAATAGGTGGTGGCGTATATTCTGTTATAATGATTAAATAGTAAATTTATGTTAACAAAAAAAATTATAAAATCAGCGGCGGATTCATTGTAAGGTCATAAAAAATGTATTATTGGGTCTATTTAGGTGTTATAGTTTAAGACAATACGTCCTTGTTTGTCAGTATGGGTGATATCCAAATACTTAACTCCTAAGTCAAAATGTTTATCCAATTCGCCTCTGATGAAAATAATGAATACTTAACAAAAGTTTATACTGTGTATATTTTCTAGCTGACAGATACAAAATATCAATGGTCTTCTGCATGCTGATATTGGTATTGCATGTGTCATTAATAAATTGTGACTTCATAACTTTCTTAACATAATATTACTAATGAACTTAGTCACAATGATTTTAGTCCAAAATAGTTTAAGAACAAATTAATTAATTTTGTGGTAAATAATACAGTAGAATCTCTATAACTCAAATTTCAACTAGTCAAAAATAAATTAATCCTTTTAAAATTAATATAGTGTTATATAAGATTAATATCTTTTTCTAGAGCTTGAAGTATTTTATAGCTAATGTAGATGATCACATCACATTGATGCCATTACATTCCATCACCAATCTCTTTTCTTGCTGTCTTCCAGGGTTGTTGTTCCTTGGGAGGCTATTAAGATCCACTTCCACCCTTTCTAAACATCTTTACCTTAAGCAACCTTTGGATCTTTTATTTTAACTTCCAGCCATTAGTTCTTTTATTAGTCTATATGGCTACTAGTTAGCCTATTCAACCGTTTTACTCCTTAGATAAATGCTGATAATAAGTTTTTGGAATAACTGGTTTATTCATTCATTTATTATTTTCCTATAATCTCCAAATGTATTTAACATGAGTTATTGATCATATATTTACCATAGTACCTACTCTATTTGTTTGAGTACATCATTATCTATTTGTTTATTGGCCAAGTTTCTCGCATATTTATTATAAATGAGCATATGCAACTTGATAATAAGAATCCCTTCCTAGTTATATGTATTGATTTGTATAATTTTGCAATAACTCTTATTTCTGGCCAAAGTTCTTAATTTAATTATACCATGCATATTATTACAGTTGTTTGGCTCATAGGTATTTGAAATTTGATAATTGCCAAAAGTAATATCTATTCATTTCCAAGTCATCTTGTTTTTACTTGATTGACTTTTAGTTCCATACTTCTAACTCGGTGTCTAAAAAAATTAACTTTCTTTAATCTTGAGTTATGGAGTAAGTACTGTATATTAAAAATAAAACAAACTACTACTACGATGAGTATTATTTAATTTAGGTCTGTTAATAATATTAATTATTAATATTTATACTTAATTATATGCGTATGTGTGTATATTCTTATGAGCTGTGGAAATCACTTTTATTATCAAATTTAATCATCCTATTATTAGAACTAAATGTTGCAAATTATTGTTATGATAATGCATACTGAAAGCACAAAAACTAAAATTATAAATATTAATTTTTTTACTGACATGATAAATGTACATAAATTACATATTTTAAAATCGGTTGATATATGAACCATAACAAAGGGTTCTACACCACTCGAGACCAGAATTAGAACACTATATAAATTTAATTTGAGCATAAGGTTGAATTTAAAGTGTTTTCCACATGCAATTACTCCCATAGTATTAAACATTGTATTACATAATAATAGTTAAGATATCTCCTGGCACAATCTAATAATAATTATTTTAGTAAAATAATTCACGGTGATAATAATATTATAATTATTGCATTTTTAAAACAATTTTCTGATTATTTTTATATTTAAATAATTTTTTTTTTTATACTATTTATGTATTCTATTACTTTTTAGTATTATACCAATGGTCCTTTCTATCCACTTTTTTAAGGTAATTTTATTGAACAAATATTGGTTATTGTAACTATTTTATAAATATACATTTAACTTTATTATTTATACTGGCTTTTAGAACAAATTATACTACAACTAGATAGGTTTACATAAGCCACTAAGGGGTCATCAGAAGTTGAATAATATACTTCCTGTGTAATTTTTAGAAAAACCTTTTAAAATCATAAACAAAAATGTAATATATTTTATGACATTAGTATGTGTATGTAAGTGTGACTTTTTTCTAAAAACTTGATATTAGTATCAGCTGCGTAACTAGGAGGGAAGCTAGAGGTGCAACCCTCTGCAGTAACTTCTTTACAACTTAACAATATTTTGAAAATGTACTACCACAGTTCTGTTTTATTCAATAAAGTCCTACAAGTTCTAAATTCTAGTTATTTGTATATATAGTCATACACATACACAAACAAACAGAGAAGAGGCAGTCTAATGAGTTGATAACTGACAGTTGGTGGCTCTATATTATAATATTAATTACACCCAATTTTTTTGTTAGCGGGGGAATTTCTTTTAATGACTTGACAAATTGTATGAAATATTTAAAAACTACTATTCCTTATAAATTATTTTCTTCAATATTTAGTCAATATACTACCCTTTAAACAAAGGTTGCTACTAAATAATATGCTGCTTTTATGAAATTATGTCTGGTTTCGCCAGTAAACTGTATTGACTTAAACTAAAAACTGATGAATGTATAGACAATAATTAGAGTGAATACAAATGATACCATATTGCACAGATTTTTGGGTAAGAAATTATATTATTATTTTTTTATATTACTTACAGTATTACTGACAGATATCTATAATGATACACTTAAAAATCAATTAATTAATTTGTAGCTTATAAAATACTGCATTATCAAGCCAACTACTTAAACAATTATACTTCTTTAATTTTTGGTATTTTTTTGATGTATTGCATAATACAAACTTAATTAAAAACTTATAATTCTATTTTATTTTTTTTTTTATAAATTTAATCAATTAAATGAATACATAAAAATTTAATTTTCTTAACTCTAGAGTTCACTAAAAACCTATAGGATGTTTTAACAATTGAAAAAGAAACAATTTTGTCAATGAGTAAACTGTTTTTAATTCTTTAGTATTGTGCATGTTTATCATTGATATATATATATAAAGTATGTTAAAATTTTTTTTTTATCATGTGTTCGGTTTGCTTAAATTTACTAATATATATTATATTCGTCTAACAAAAATGAATTAATGTTTTAAAACATGTACAGATGTTGATATTGAATCTAAAGTACTTTAATTTGTAGTATATTAAATCAAGAAAAAGGTCTTTGTAATATTTTGATGCAATTTTACTTAATTTTTGGTTAATTATATAAGTGTGTTCTAGCCTCCCAGTGTAATTTTACATCATACATTCAATTTTCATTTATTTTATTAATTATTTATACAATACTTCTTTAGAGCTCATTGATGTTGATACATCAAATGTGGTAATTGATTTATCTCACTGGAATGTTAATGTTGATTTTGGATTGGCTAAAAGTAATGGGACTGTGGCTGTGATTCATAAGGCAACTCAGGGGATTAGAAATGTCGACTCTTGCTATAGAACCAGACGAATTGCAGCTGAAAAAGAAGGACTACTTTGGGGAGCATATCATTTTGGTACTAATACAAATGGTGTCATCCAGGCTAATCACTTTTTAAATCAAGTCGGAAATACATCAGCAACGTTACTCGTTCTCAATGTTGAGCCTTACAAAAATAAAATAATGACCCAAAAGCAAGCTGAAGACTTTATAAAAACTGTTCAAAATATAACTAAAAATTTTGTCATGATTTATGCCAGTTATAATACCTTAAAAAAATACTCTACCCCATTTTTATTAAACAATCCACTATGGATAGCTCTTTATAACACACATCTTAAATTACCACCTGGTTGGGATAAATGGGTCTTATGGCAATACACAGATGGAAAAAAGGGTTTATGGCCACATGGAGTGAATGGCATTGGCTTATGTGATAGAGATAAATTTAATGGTTCAGTTGATGAACTGAGAACGTTTTGGCCAAATGGAAGTTTGCCTCTTCTATGAGTTAAAAAATGTTTGTACATTTTCAAGTATTAAGAAATTATTAAAATTTATAATTTATAATTTTTTGTGTTAAATTAATTTGTTTATTCAATTATAATTTCTAAATAATCATTACATTAATAAATATAAAATTTTCTATACCTAGTCAATATAGAAGGGCGATAAAGGATTTTAATAACAACTAACAAAATATATACTAGACAATCTCAACGACTGAAGAATACATATATTATGTTTCTTAAATATTATATATAACTTTTATTTTGGAAGTTAAATTTTTTAAAACCCTTAACTTTAACATTTAATTTTTCAGTACAATATTTAACAAATACTAAAATTGGTAAAATTTAGTAAATCTATTTGTTAAATCAAAGTATAATATTATATTTATTCTATGAATTATAATCATTCAATTAAGTGTGTGCTGTGTTTAAGATAAGATTATGATAATGTGATGTATTAAATTCCTAAGATATAAAATTCATAAGATTAGATTAGGTTTAACATTGCATATAATTAATTTGTTATTAGAAATACTAAAATAGTAAAATATAAAATAAGCCAACAAAAAATATTTAATCTTTACCATAGATAACATAATAATATAATGTATATCATCTAAGGCCACAAACTCCTGTATCTAAAGCGTGAGTAGTCATGCCATTGTCATTAGGGGGGATTTTATTACTAGGTTTCCTTTATATTTTATTTTCCTGCTTAATTTCCTTGCTCTTCCATCCTGATGGTGTCCTTTCAAATGTATTCTCTTTCGAAATCTCAATTGGATTGTTACTTTAAATAAAGCATTATACTGGTCAATAATAATAAATTCATTACTAATAAAAGAGTATAAATTACCTTTGTGAAAAATGGTTCATCAATGTAGATTGTGCATTTCATTTTTTAAAAATAATGTAAATCATGATGGTCAAGCTAATTAGTAATTATTTGTATAACAACTAAATATTCTATTAACTTCAAACAATAATTAAAATAATTATTATTTTAAACTAATAGTTAAACCCACCTACGTTCTTAATTTTTATTTTGTCATCACTGATTACAGAAGGACTGCACATTTCTTCCCCTTACTTTACAACCTACCTAACCTAACATCATACTAAGTAAAATACAAATAACAGATTTACATTTGACAATATCAATGCATGAGTTTATATAGTTATTTTTATTTTTACGATAACATGTCAGATGTATAATATGGTACCTATACAATTTTTTTTATGTAGTTTGTTTAACAGTTTTTAGCCATATATAATTTTGTTAAAAACAGTGAATACAATTAAAATTATTCTTTTTATTCGTAAAATATCAACACATTGCATTAATTTATTTTTAAGTAAGACCTGAAAAAAGTGGTGGAGGGGCTTAGGCCGACTTTAACAATTTATAAATGTATATAACATCTCTGGTATCTACAATCTACCTACGTATATTATATGTTAATCATCAACATTTAATTTGTTATAATTCTCTATAGATTATTTTATATTATTATATTATGAATTATCTATTAAATAACTTATGTCTTCAGATAATTTGTAGTAATAATATAATTATGTAATTAAGACATTTATCATTATTATTAAATGTATTATTATTATATACTTTTTATTCAAATTAAAAATTTTTAAAGAAAATGTTATTATTTTACTTTTTGCGTTTTGTATGATCTAACTGCTCGTAACGGTTGTAAGATTTATATATATGATTAATAAACGAGTAATTATTGTTGTAGCAAATAGTTGTTTTTTTTTCTTTAAGGTAATTTGGTAATTTCCACACTTGTATATACATATTGTTAAGCCGCACGTAACTGCTTTAAAATAACTGTTAACGGGGATGAAGTGAAGTATTTGCCGCAATACGACGAGGTGTGTCGGACAATCACATGGTGAAACGTAATACGAGAGACGTATGCAAAATAGATACGCGCTTGCACTTACCTTACCTTTACCTTTACCTGTCTTACAAGCGAATAACATTAATATTTCTTATTTTTTTCGATAATGCTATACGAGAGATCATGCCACAGCTCGACCAAACTCGGTTTTTCTGCACGTCCCCACACTACACTCTGCCATATGGGGAACCGGTTTCGATAGCAGGGTGACGTGGGGGGATGCGTAAAACCGGCATGTTCTTTCATGGGACAAGGTATAGTAGTCAAACAAAATAACACTTTGGCCACGACATTACGTGCTTTGCGTATATTATATTATTTGCGTGCCTATTTCTGTACAGCTATACCTCCTAATTATCAATCCACAATAATATAGCATCTACAGCTGCAGTATGATGAATGGCATGGCGGTGGTTAGGATCGCTAACATTTTGAAATTGAAAACCATCAAGCTCCAATAAATGTATTTATGTATACACCGCAGTGCGTTCCTTTTTCATCACTTGTGTAACACTTTTTGGACGTCTCCCAAATTAAATGACAATATGTTTACGTAAATGACATATTTTTTTCTAATTGATCAGTTAGCACAAATATATATATAAATGTATGTGTTGAAATGCGATGTAGAGATTTGAAATGACTTATTTGTATATGATCATCGTTGTATTTGAAGCTTTGAGTCTATCAAAAATTCGAATCAGTGGTGTAGTCGTAGGCTATTGCCCATACTGTAAATTCATATTCAATTGAAGAACTTCAAGTATGGTTTAACATAACAAATCCGCGGGTACCCTAGTAATTCGTAATTTTAAGATGGTCTATGAAAATTGGAATTTACTCATTGCTGAGAACGAGTTATGTTTACATTGTCTAATTATCTTTAATTCATAGTGGCATATATAGGATTTAATTTCGAGAGGGTTTTAGAAATCCTGACAGTATAATTAATAATAATAATTATACTTTTATTTTCGGAGTGGGTTGAAACTACCCTATCACCCCCTCTCTAAACATTCCACGGATCTTTACAATTTAACGAATGCGTAAAAATGATAGTGTTGCGTGCTACTTTTTAAAAGTGATTTCCGTCCATCTTCGTAGATACCGACTTAGTTTACTATTTGTTTTTATACTATCATACTACTTTTTATTAATTAACTAGGTACCTACCTAAATTAATAACTATACTTTTTGTGGGACATTTTAATTTCTGTAATGAAAAAAATAAAAATAATTTAAAATATTTCGTTTTAGTCTATTAAATATAAATCATTTGAACTTAATTTAGTTTTCTACAAATTTAAATATTTGTACCACAAAATAAATTGTTGGTTCTATAAATATTTGAAATAATCTATTACCTATATAAATATAACATTTAAGTATTTTTAATTTAAATTGTATGCATCATACACACCCCAAAAATGTAGATTTGTAGCAAAATTGGCACAGGTTGACTGAAATTAATTCTTATATACAGTTTTACAGTATACAATAACGCCACTGTTTCGAGTGCATCTATATTCTTTATATTAAAACCATATATAGAATACTACAAAGATTTTCGCAACAATCCTACAGGGAATGACAAATAAACAAAAGCAAAAACGTTTTATAATTGTATGGTGCTTGTAAATAAATATTTATAACGAAACACTTACATTAACTATACGCACCATATTTTAATTCGATGTAGTGAAGTCTTATGAGTTATAAGTTATGACAGGGTAGGGGTGTATAAGCTGGACATATAAGTAATATTATGTTCAGTTGTACTTCAATGATTGAACTGAGGCGGACCGAGTCTATCTTCAAAAAAATATATTTATGCGTATCAACCCTTTTAATCGTATCCTGATCAATAAGACAATTAAATAATCAGGTATTCGCATATTTATTACATTTTTGCAAACCCTTTCAATTTTTTTCCCAAATAAATCACTTCTTATAAACATCCCGCTTGCAGATGCATATGACCGTACTGTGATGTGTGTATTATTAGGCCAATAGGCCTCTCACTAAAAGAAGAAGACATTTTTCCCTACTTCTTCAGTGAACAGTTCTCGTAAGAAAAAAAAAGGTTGCCAATATTCTTACATGAAAAAATTATGTTTTTTAGACGCGTTAATTAGTCGGCTAATATAATATATTATGTGTTCTCGCGTATTGATGGACTTAAAAGTAAAGACATTTATTCGGTAGGTCGAAAATCAATAAACACGCATGCACATCAATGAGCTTGCCACCTCCTAGTAATTTTGTTTTATGTTCAAAAATATCGTGCGAGACCGGAGCTCGTCTTCAATGTCCTCCTAAATTCCTATTAAGTTACATAGATACTATATACGGGTAAAATTTTATATTTTCAGCTGTCGATTTGAGTACGATAGAGATGAAGTCCGGACAGAGGGACGGCGATGGTTTCCCTATTCCCGTAGAGTTCGTGCACCACAATTACGATCGTCTTGTGTCCGCGTTGAACTTGATTAACGTCAACTATCCTAATATCACCAGATTATACACCGTGGGAAAAAGTGTGCAAGGGAGAGACTTGTACGTGCTCGAAGTGTCCACGAGTCCCGGACGACACGAACCTGGTAATGTTTACTTAAGTGGTGGGTGGGAAGTGTTTTAGATCCACCATAAAAAAAAATGTTTGTAGAATTTATTGTAGGTAGGTACATTATTTGAATTTTGAGTTGTTACAGCTAATTTAGTTTATTCCGTATGACTAAGTGGCTCACTAACAAACATATGTCGCATATATATTTATCACAATCATGGTTTAAATTAAAAGTTAAAAAAGTTAAAATGTATAGATCATAAGTCTATAAGTCTATGTCTAGTAATATTTGATCCATTCTATAACTTCTGGGGTGACGTTGTGGATACCTATCATTCCATTACTGTGTGATCTATTGTTATTGTCAATGAATCTTATTTTTGGATTTTTTTTTTTTAGAACCAGACATTTTTTGCAGACATTTTATTATTATATATATTCGTCGGAAATTTAAGCAACATTTTATTAATAGGTAAAAAATATCAAAAATAAAAGAAGAAGAATAAATGTTAATATGTATTTAAATCATAAATTAGAAACCGGCGAAACCTCGCATTTGTTTATTACTCCAACTCCAATTTCAAACTTATTGAGATTAATAATTAAATATTAATACACTGCCAGAATTGTCCTCGAAAACTTAATTCTGAAAAACCGTGTGTTATATAATTTAGGGGAGTTGTATGACGATATGTTGTCCTATATATATTAGGAAATTAATTTTTGATTAAAATAACAATTTAAAGGTTAAATGATAATTATCATTCAAGTAATAAAAATTAACAATGATAATTTATTAAATTGTTTTTGTGAACAACATTTCTGTTTTTATAGTCGTATATATTTTATAATTAGTTTAAAATGTAATGAGATAAAAATCGAAAATACGCTAAAATTTCCACTGTTGCAAAGCACAAAAAACGTTTTTTATTCTACATTTCCACTCACTGACATGAAATCATTCTCAAAGTTTGTATGGGACAACCTAAAACACCCTGTATGTTCATTAGGTGTCATTTGGGTCACTGTAATGGGAGGTGTTAAATTTTAATTCAATGATAAAATCATTGTATACGAAAAACAATTCTGAGCGAAGATGGTCTATATTACTAAGTATACCTATATTTTATTATATTAATGCTATTAAAGTAACTTAGTTAACTATAGTTAGTAAAACAGTAGGTTAATCTAATTTTTGCCGAATACATTGTATTTGAAAATAACATCGTACGTGTGTATAAAAATGATAGTATCTATGATATTAATATATTATATTTTTAAAGTTTGAAATTTTGAAGTATCCACGATTAATATTTTTGAATTACAATAAAATAACTTAAATCGGTATTGTTCGTTTAAATATCTAATTTTGTCCAAATTTTAACCTAAAATGTTTAGAAAGAAAACTTGTTTCATATTATTTTTTCTAGATTTTTTAGTTACAGTTAGAACTACTTATGAGAAATCTTGTTTTTAATTTTCAGTTCTTAACGCTATTCAAATTTAACATATTATACAATTTCAACTATAGAAAATAATTTTTTAATTTTCATGACTGGTGAATTATATCATTATTGATATATTATATCTATATACATTATTGAACGTTAAATGCTTAAAAAAAAAATCGTGTTTTTATTGTATCTTTAATATTTTTGAACTGCTGTAATATAATTACTTATAAGGAACCATGTATTACATTTTCAAGTTGTTGACCCAGTGAAAAAGTTTTCATCGATATTCATTTTATAGAAAATCTATAATTGTCCACTCTTGACTCACAAAAGTACCAAACTAAATAAAATTTTCTACAGTAAACCATATTCAATTGCTGAAAATTGAAATCTTCAAAGTATCGTCAATCACAAAACAATTCTCGCATTGTAATTTGTAAACCCAATACATATTAAACTAACTCCGTTATACAATTGTGGACGAACGTGTGTCCAATGAATATGTTTTCCCAGCAGAAATATAATATGTATTTGGTTTAGGCAAACCGGAGTTCAAGTACGTGGCCAACATGCATGGGAACGAAGTTATCGGTCGGGAAATGTTGCTGTTGCTTTCCCAGTACTTGTGCCAGAACTATGGCATCGACCAACGCGTCACCCGGTTGGTGGACGGAGTGCGAATACATCTGATGCCGACGATGAATCCGGATGGATACGAAATATCCAGACAAGGTATTAATATGTCATCGTCATTTTAGTGGGCTGCACGCCTGCACCTACAGCAGACATTTTTCTAAAGGAGAGGGGGGGGGGGGCAAAGATAATTAAAAAATTAATTACGATTTTATTATAAAGAAAGCTCTTGACTTTAATACCTATAATACCATATAAGGTCTAAAATGTTTACAAATTATAAATAATAATGTACCTAATTCATAGGCGCAAATAGCGTTTGAGATTTGGGGGGCCTAAAGCCCTACTACAGGGGTCACCAATTAATATTTTTTAAGGCCACATTAGGAATTTGGAAATTGTTCGAGGGCCATCAAAATTGCAGACGTCGGTAAAAACCAATGAACAAAAATGATAAATTACAACAGTAGAAAGTATTTTATAAATGGTTCTTCTTCTTTTTTTTTTTCTGCGGGCGGATAAAATTTGTCTGAGGAACACATGTGAACCACGGGCCGTCATTTGATGACCCTTGTCCCACTACCTATATAATATTAAATAAGCTTAAAACAATTGTAGAAAATGTTTGGGGGCTATTGGAATTTTTTTGGGGGTGCGGAGCGTAGCCCTTAAAGCCCAACCCTTATTTGTGCCTATGGTACCTTTGTACTGGGAACAGATAAAATTATTGCCTTAAGTTTTTGCTTAAATTTGTTGTCACGCATTTGTAAGACGGAGACCACAAATATCCGTGTATCGTCCTCTTAATATCTTTATAGTAGATATAATCTGTATAGTGTATAGTAGTTAAGTGTGACGAGAAATACTTTAAACTAATTTTCTTCATATAAAGTAACAGTTATTTGTTGAAAATAATAAGGCATCTATAGACTATAACATAGAATAGTTTAATACTTATAAGTAGTAATAAACAAAATTTAAAAGTATTAAATTATATAGATCACTACAAGAGTATTCCTATTTAATTTCCTATAATATACAATGTTGTTTACCGCAGGAATCGAAGACGTTAACGACGTGGTGGGCCGTGACAACGCAAACGGAGTTGACTTGAATCGAAATTTTCCGGACAATAGACATTCCTTTCACGTGAGTACCTATGTAGACACGCTACAATTATGAATAAATAGAAATAACACCAAAAAGTGCGATGACTTGTCGAACCCATAAATCTTTTGTGAACATGGATATTATATTATTATTGTAATATAGGCAGGCACGCACCTACTACTTTTATCCATTGATTAGGCATATAAATACTAGTATTTAATATTTATACTCAATAGTCAATAATGTAGTTAAGAATGGCCAATATAGTTTTAGAAATCAAATATATATGAGAGAAGCAATGTTAGGACTTTGTGTCCTCATTGGCAAACAAATTGAAAGGAATATAGTCACGTATCTACTTGGCTTTTATAGTCTATAGACTTGGAAAAGGCGTTTGGAAATGTTGGCTAGAATATAATGTTTCCTGCACTGCAAGAAATATAAATTGAACAACAAGACCTGAGGATAATACATTCCTTTTACAAGCAGCAGACAGCAGATATATCAGTAAGAGGAGACGACTGCAAGTATTGCAAAGATAAAAAAAAAGAGTGCGACATGTATACACTTCATCACCAATACCAAATAACTTATCGAAAAAGTATTTAATATAAAGAAGGCAAAGAATTGAAATAAAAATCTGAGGAGAAGCTATTTCCATGTTACGTTTTGTTGAGGATATATAGGTAGTAATAATAACAGAAAGTGAAGGAGACAAACATTGCTATCAATAAAATGGAAAGGACACTTAGAAGTTAGAACTACATTCAGAACGAAAATAAACAAAAATAAACAAAAATACCTATATATTGGTTTGCGTAAAGAAACCACCAAAACATAGCAGCTAAAATATTTTTAGATAACCACAAGCTCCACTAGTTAACTAATTCCCACATAGAGGTAGACTCGAAAAATTAAACATTAGGTAAGGAAAGACTCGTCAAAACACATGACGCTATAGCACATAGCGTTATACGATTGTGAAACTTTGGTTATATATGGAACTGAAAAAAGGTACTAGAACCACTAGATATGTGGTACTACGGACGCATGCAATGAGTTGGATTAAATCAACAATTAACCAAGATGTTCTCGGAAGAATCGGAGAAAAACGATAATTAATGGATACCACAAATGAGAAAATAGAAAATGGTAGGACATACATTTGTAAATCCAGAAAAACTACATAGGTAGTGCATTAATAGAGGGCACGATTGAAGGAGAAAACATCTGGACCCCCCACAATACATTTGTTTCATAAATTAAGAAAGATGCTGGAGTTAGAGGCTATAGATAACTTGAACAAATGGCGACTGACCATGAAAATGGTGAAAGGGAGCTGCAAACAATCCTACGGGTTAAAAAAATAATCAGGATAAACGTGAATCTATAGCTGGAATTTTACTTTTGAGGGAGGAAGCGTCTATAATCTATATATACATAATAATAAGTGATTAGAAGTTAGATTATAATAATAATCATTATTATTTTAACAATATCTTTTACTTTTTTATTGTTATTGTTTAAAAATATGTATAACAATATTTGTACCTGGAATCAGGACATTGGGTTTTTTTTAATCCTTTTGGTATGTGGTGGTACTTGAATTTTGAATAGTTTAAAAGGCTACATTACACCACTATAGGCAATAGGCTGCAATGGTCAACCCGTTCGGCCTTCTACAATTATATTACATATTTCTTAAAAATATGAAATTAATGCAAATTAACTGTACATATTAATTTTACTACGTCAGTAAATATTAGAAAAAAGACTGATGTATTTGTTGAAAGATTTTTCAAACATACCAATAATCAAATATTTTAATTTAAATTTTAATGTTTAATAATTCATTGTTGTATGCATGTTTTCTGTTTTTAAAATGTTTTATATTGACTTGGATAGTTTGAACATATATATATGCGTCTGTTGTTCGTAAACTTTTCAATATCCCCGTTGTTTACAGTTATCAATACAAGAACCGGAAACCAAAGCAATCGTCGAATGGATCAAAAGCATTCCGTTCGTTTTGAGTGCCAATCTACATGGCGGAGCTCTCGTGGCCAACTACCCTTTCGACAGCAGCACGATCGACGGTAATTCCAATCCACAGGCGTCGTATACCCCCGATAACGATGTATTTGTGCTACTAGCCAAAACATATTCCATGGTTAGTAATCAACGTTGACAATCGTTTTGGAAAAATAATCCGAACAGTTGTCGGTGGTATTTTTTCATTATAATATCGTGTTTAATGGAGTCATTTCGGAGGGTTTTTTTTAAAGAACAACATTGTAATATTGGTCTTTTGAAAAAAAATTCTTATTTGGTTCTACTTGTGACACTCTTTCCCCAATGACAACACTAATTTATTGTGTTGCAATCATAAGTCATGATCGTTTTGTTCGCAGAACCATCCGAAAATGCATTTAGATAGCAACAAGTGCGCAAACGATACGACATCGTTCAGAGACGGGATAGTCAACGGTGCCTCGTGGTACAGCGTGGTTGGCGGCATGCAAGACTTCAACTACTTAAACACGAATTGCTTCGAACTCACGTTTGAGTTGGGTTGCACCAAGTTTCCGTTTCAGAGAGATTTGGAAGGTTACTGGCTGGACAATCGCGAGCCGCTACTCACTTTCATGGAACAAGTGAACAGGGGTGTGAAGGGATTCGTGCTGGACGACAAGGGACACGGTGTGCGTAACGCGGACATTTCGGTCGTGGGCATTGAACACTCCGTGAAATCGGCTAGCGATGGCGATTACTGGCGGATATTGGTGCCGGGAGATTATGAAATATCGGTGACGGCATATGGGTAAGACGAAACGGCATAGCTTTGCTTGAAACTTAATACATTTTAATTTCTTTTTATTACATATGAAATTCCTTTTTTTCGTGTTATGTACCTACTTTATTCATATTGTATTGTTTATATATCTTAAAATTTCGAATCACTATTCCCTATAGTCACAACTAATTATATTACCCTTCAAATTGCAGTACTTCATACAATTGTTTTGAAGTTATAAATATAACGGTCGTCACCTATTGACTAAATATATTTATATTGTGTGACCTAACCCTTACATTTTTATAAGCCTTAAAATCAACATAATTTATTTATTTATATAAATTATAAGAGACAACCCAAAATACGATTACCTAAGATTAGTACTAAAATAAGAACTGTAATAACTAATAACTACTGAATAATTACATTTTTTCAAACAAAATTAGTGCTCTAAGATATGTTTTGGATTTATCAGTTACCCAGTGTATTTGGGTTTATTACTAAGTTGTATGCTGAAAAATGAAAATTTAAGTCCTTTTTGAGACTTTATTTCGACCAGGTTTAATATTGCGCTTCATTGTTGTGTTAATAGGTACAAAAGGAAGACTCAGTCTGTCCATGTGTACAACTCCACGACACCCTCTTGGTTGAACTTTACATTGCTCAAGGAAAACCTCGATGAATGGTCTCAAGTCAACGATTTTGGTTTGAGATCAAACGTGATTAGAATGAACAATTACAGTACGAGAGCATTGTTTCTGAACAATCTTAAAGAATTGGAAAATAGTTTGTCGAATGTAGCCGAATTAGTTGTGATGCCTAGTTCTTTAGACCACGGTTCAGCGGAAAGTTCAACAATTCAGTTTAAAGTCACTGAAAACGTAAGGATGAAATTGATGTATTTAATAATGATAGCAATATGTGATATAATTTAATACATTCATACATTTTGTCCCTGTGTAGGTGGGGTCGCCCGATGAATTCAAATTCAAAATTGCTATTTTGGGTGGACTATACGTCAATGAACCAGCTACTCGTGAAATATTATTATTTTTGGCTAGACATTATGTCGAGGGTTATAGAAAAAAAGACAAGGACATAGTTTCGTTTTTATCAAAAGTAGTGTTACATTTTATACCCTACTTCGAACAAAACGAGAATTCTTATGAAAAGATATGTTCGACGGACGATCAAGCAGCAGTAATTACCGCACCATTATTGATAGCCACTAACCAACAAAATGAGCAGAAGACCACTGATAACTTATGGAAAATGTTACAACGAGAACAGTTTGATATGATGTTCAGTCTGGAAGGTGGATCTATTTCAATAAAGTTAGTGTATTTCATTACTTTAAATCATATTATGAGTTCTATAGATATGCAAGTTTAACAGCATTTAATGTTTTATAAATTTATTCTTTTAAAGGGGCCCAACAATTCATCCAAGGAACACAATTTCCATAATATTACAGGATTATGAAGAGTTATATTATAGTAACTTAAAAAATGTAAGTAATCTTAGTAAATAATATAATTTTAAAATTATTATAATTTTGTTATATGTTTAGACTTGCGGTGAGCAATTAGATCGTAAAATCAACGATGTTAAACAAAATGTGTTGGATACATTCAATAATGTATTAAAAACTAAAACTGTAAGTAGAAAATTTATAATTTTATTCAAGTCATAACTTAAGTGAACACAAAATCTGCATGTACGGTCGTCTTACAAACCTACAACACAGCAAATCAAGAAAAATAAATTTTATGTTTTTAGTATTTAAGGGATTGGTGTGGGCAGTTTATAAGTAGTTCGAAATAGGCATTTTTAAATATCATGAATGCGATTCTTGTAAATGTATGCGTAGTAAGAGAGTATGTATAAGAAATAGTGGGGCGTTCTCGCACGCGCATGAACAAGTCATCGTCTCGGTGAGTGGACGATAAACAATTTATGCTCATTAATTGTATGTACTTTTTTCCATCCTACCGATCGACCTTATAATGAGATAATTTTCAAAAAATTTATCTAAATTTGTTATATTGTCGACTTGAGATCGGTCAGTCTACATTCTAAGATTCCTGATTTAAATTCCGAGTAATCAACGTTTGAAAATTCTGAAATGAAAAATGAAAAAAATTATAGTCGGTAGGGGTGGGGGAGGTGAAATCGGGAGTGGAAGTGACCGATCTCAAGTAGACATAATAACGATTTCAAATCAGTTTAAAAAGTATTATCGCATTACTAAATTGATCAATATGATGGAATAAAGATTGGTATGTTTTGGCTAAAATTACTGTCCACCTCCAATCCCTTTAAGCTGATTTTAGTCATTCAAAAATAAATTATTTTTAGACCCTCCACTGTAAGAAGATTGTGAGACTTAGGATGGTTCAAATGTTCGATTTGTATACTGTTAAAATAATAACATTTCTTAACATCTCCTGTAGAAAACCACTGGAGTATTTGTTGAAAGTTCAAACTTTTGACAATATTATATTATTATACAAATTTCAGTTTTTACAACATTTTTGTTCAATGTATTGAAGAAATTCATATTTCTAAAAATTCCATGACCGTACTTTAGAGGTTATGCTGGATTAACGTATAGGTAGGGTGAGCACGTGCCTAGGGTAAATTAAAGTGGCCGTCAGAGGAGGGAATTTTTTTTAGAGTGGTACTGTGGCAGTTTAACTTGGGCGTCCTTGGCGAATGTCTTAAATCTTAATACAGTTTTTTGATTACACCTGTAGCAGTGCAGCTGCTTTGATAATTGATACTGTTCATGACAATTTAATATGATAATGTACCTGTTTTATAATATTATCATTCACTAAGTATTAATTATTATTCAAATGATTGTGATTTGTGATTAATTTTGAATTTCTGTTTTAATGTTCGTGAAATTATATTTTGTTTTAAAATGGGTAAAAATATTCCTTACAATCTTCTATGTCTGAGGAAAGGTTAAACGCTTTGCTCTATTGAATATTGAAAATGAATTATTAAATGTTATTAATTTAAATGAATTAATAAATCACTTCACGCTTCAGCTCTAAAAATGCAAAAAAAAAGTTGTGAATTAATTAAATCTTACCATTTTTATAATTTTGTTTTTTTTTTTACAATGGGCTATAAAAAAACATTTGCCTAGGGCTATGGTTGGTCTTAATTTGGCACTGTTTAGAGGAGGTGTAATAAATGTTATGATTTTTACAGAATTTAAATCACACCAGCCTCCTATTTTTTCAATTCACTCTAATGTCAAATCTAACAACACAAAATAGGTTCTGCTGAACACAGATTTGTCATGTTGTGCATTTGTAAGACAACGACACAACCACGTCATGCAGGTTGGGTGTCCTCTTATTTCTTAATATAGAAAAACTAAAAATGTATTTATTTCAGATGGCATTACGTTTAACCTGTTGTAATTACATAGATCCATTAGAAACAGTGTTTGTTTGGATGGAGAGTTTCCACATGCTCAAAGTCATCATAGAAAACATTCAAGGTGTTCAAGGATCAGTTGTAGACAAATTAGGCAAACCTATTCGGAATGCAATCGTCACAATAAATATGTTTGCTGACGTTTACACAGTCACTCCTAACTCTGCTGTTTTTAAAGCACACTTACCAATAGGTTTATATAATATTCATGTGAGTTAAATTATTTTAGACTATGAGAAATATGATCAAAAGTTCACTTGTGTTTATTTAGGTCAAGGCAACTGGATATTTGATGAAAAGTATACCAATAAGTGTGCACCGTGGAATTATTACCAATATCAAAGTTATCATGTCTCATGTTGGCCATGGTTCTGTAACTCTAGAATCAAGCGCTTTGGTTAAGGGTAAGAAATATTTTTTGACCTTTAACGAGCATTGTCTTTAAACATTTTAATGCTATAAGCTGTATTGAATTAGGTTCTGTTATGGATATTGAAAACAGACCGATAGAGGGTGCAATCATAACTGACGATTTATCTTCTTCAGTATCCACTAGTTATCATAATGGGACTTATAAGTTATCAGTTAGAGAAGGTGAATCTATTATTATTTATACATAAACTTAATTAGGGTCAATTATTGGATTGTAATTATATTAAATTTTATTATGAAGGTACCAGAACTATACGAGTAAACGCTCATGGTTATTACACTTCCATAAAGTCAATAAATATTCAAGACGACAAACCTCAGACAGTGATTTTCAAATTAATTAAAGACGAGAGAGTTTTTAATATGCCAAGGTTGATGTTTATAGTTCTAACAGGTAGCTGAAATCAAAAAATATAATTTTTCAAGCAAAAACTTCAAACTTATTTCTTATGTTTTTAGTTTTCATAATCTCCGTTATTGGAGTAAGTTGGTATCATTTCTATCTTAGATGGAAAACAGGAAGACCGTCTTCATTCGCCTATAGAAATGGTTTTGCATTGCTGCCACAAAAACCTTATCTTTTTGATGATGATGATGAAGTGGAACTATTTCGCAACCCAGTCATTAATAGTAAGTTTACTAATAAATATTTGAATATAATCTAGGCCTCAAGGTAAAAATGCATTTTATTTTATTGTATTTTATTGAAACATAAATGTAGTATTTACTAATACCATATCCCTTGGTGCATTATTTATGATTAGAGTTATGAAAATATATAATGAGAGACTTGTAATAAAATGTTTATGCCTATTAATTATCGTGCCCCAAAAGTGCTACAAAATACCAATCGAGAATAGGGATCAAATGATTTTTCAAGAGTTTTCTGCCAGTGTATTTTGGTTATTTTGGTATAAATTGTTTAACTAACAATTATTTAAACTTTAAATTATGAATTTACATATATTATTACTTGTTAGATAGGAGCAATATAATTTTAAAAATCTTTAAAACAGTATATTAATTGTTATATTGTTTAGAAGTGAATTATTATTAATTTTAAATAATTTTAAAGTGTCTATTTAATTTTGTGACATTCCAATTGAAACCACTGGTATGTTTAACAATAATTACATATACCTTTTATTGCAGTCAACTATAGTGCATTCAAGTTAAGTACTTTCTTATTTTTGTCAAACAACTAGGCATGTACCTATGCAACAAAGATCTAATTTATATATTTATTATCTATTTATTTATTTATTTATTTCTACATATTATTATGTGATTGATATTCATTGGGTTGAGTCTTTTTAGTCAACAATTCTGATTCGCTCATTCTACTTTATCAATCATAGTGTTATGGTCTGCTTTAAACATTATTATGAGTGCTATTTTTTTTAATTGTATTGTCTTCTTATTATTGTCAAATGTAATAATGCAACTATAATTTACAGATTCTGTGACTAGGCCATACCACGATGATTCAGACATAAGTTTCACAGATAGTTCAGAAGAATCAGCATCTTGTTATGTTCGGTAATCATTTAAAACTCACTATATTTTATTGTACATTTAAGAACATGTCCAATGTGCTATACTTCAAGGAGGCTAAGTCAAAATTTTGAATTTCCATTATATATTTATCAGTGAAAGCATGCGCTTGACATGTAATGGGAAATCTATGTTTTGTTAAGTAACACCAGCAGTGCAAGTCTTAATTGTTTAGTATTTAAGGTTTATTAATATTATTATACTGACCATTAGTAAGCGACATTTTTATTTTATAAATGTATATCTATTATATATAATATGTTTAACATCACATCTAATACGTGAAAATTAAAAAAAGTGTATTTAAGTCATTATTTAAGAAGTTCAACGATAACTTGCACAACATTTATTGTTACTTGTTAATTAGTTTAAACAAATTTACTGATCAAACCCTGAAATAACAATTCCGGTTATTAATTAATAAATTATTTATATTTTTATACTTAAAACAAGCTTGTCAAACAAATTGTAATGTTCAATTGTTAACACTAAAATTTTATATTTTTGATATAAAATTAAAAACTATTCGGTTATGTCTTCTTCTTTATTTGATTTCATTTCATGTTCCCTACTTAGATGGGTATCTAAAAACAGTTGTCTTCCAAATGCTTGACGGCATAGTAAACAATTGAATTTGAGCCGTCCATCTGCGTGCATTTTCAAATGTTTCTTATAATTACAAAATGACACAAATGAACGATCACAAATGTCACATTTATGCTGAACCATATGCTCTTGGACATGATTACTTCTCGACACCTTCAATAAAAAAAAAAAAAATACAATGAATAATAGTATGTTTATAATATTTTATGTAAATATGGCTTACCCAATTCTTAAAATATCTAGGACAATAAAAACATTTAAATTGCTTGATACCAGAATGGCCTTGTTCGTGATTGACTCTACTGCTTGATGCACTGAATGTTTTATCACAACCTTCATGACGGCATTTATAAGGGCGTTCTTTGGTATGTACACGCATATGTTTTTGTACGAGATCTTTGAGTCTGAAACAACGACCACATACTGGACAGGCAAAAGGTTTCTCGCCTGTATGCACTCTTTCATGGTTTACCTAAAATATGTTACATTGTATAATTTTTAGCCCTTGTTTTTTCAAAACATGAAAAAATTACTTTCTCAATAGGTTTAACAAAAGTTTTTCCACAGAAACGACATTCATGTAATCGTCGTAAACGTTCAGGGGGTTCAATATGTGTGATGGCATGATGTTTTAAAGAGTTTTTATCATTAAATTGAGCATTGCAAACATCACAGACCAATATTTCACGAGGTTTACGTCGCATTTCGTGTGCTCTTTGATGACACCGGAGACGAAATTCGGAATCATAACATTTATTGCATATACTAAAATATCTAAAGGTTAATACTTCAAAATAAAGCTATAAATAATAAGATTGTCATACTTGCATAGAAACTTTAAGTTAGAAAATTCTGGATTTTGATGAGCAATTAAATGTGTGTCCATCATTTCAGGTGCTACTGGTTGATCACAAAACGGACATTTGTTTGAATCATTTATGTGTACCATAAGATGTGTTCTTAAATAACCTTCTGAATCAAATTCTCCGCCACAATGTGGACAAATATGCTTTGATCGAACATTAGGAATTGTGCGACTATTGTTTCGGATGGCTGCATTTTTGTTTTCAACATTTTTTTTAGATTTGGGTGTCATTGCATCATCTTCTGTGCAGTTATGTTTGTTTAACTTGGACCAATGGTCAGATTTTACATTACATGCTACGCACTTCCAAATTAACAATAAACAATCCTCCAATTTTTCTTTTTGAGAGTATTCATTACATTCAGATGCTTTTTCTAATATTGGAATTATGTTGCAATTAGTGGGTTTATTTTGAAATAATATTTGCTCAATATGAAATGTATCTGTATTAGATTTTAATCGTATAACACGGATTCGTTTTTTGAAACTCAATTTACGAGCTTCAACTTGGAAATAATCATTAACCTTATCAGTAACTTGATGAAGTAAATAAACAGGAGTATCAAAATACCTATCGCCATATGAATCAGTGATGCAATGATTTGAATAAATAGTGGCAGAAAATGTGCTGGTAACATTTTTATGCAAGTTGCTTTTAATTTTTATATTTTCATCTCTTGGTTCAACTAAGTCTTCTGGAATAGTTTTCAAAGTTGTTATTTCTTTCGACTTAATATCAGCCAATTGTTTCATTGCCACATCATTATGGTTTGTATAAAAGTAGCCATTGCCCCATTTGATCCAAGTTCCCATTTGAGGAATCTGTTCGCCAATAGTACCAGGACTGTCCTTTAATGCATTATTGAGGTCATCTTCAATTACCTACACATAAAATATGTTTACTGATGAGCAAATTATTTATTTTTGAAAAACCAACCTGAAACACAATATCTTGACCTTTGTGACAATTATTTATATGTTCCTGAATTGATGGAAAATGTATATTACATTCAGAACAATGAAAAGGATTTGGTTCTTCGAGAATTTCTGTTTCTGTTGTTTCTGGCGGTCGTGACATTTTATTTGTATCATCAATAGTAAATTCTTCAATAAATTTCTTAACTCCAGTTTCTTCATCAGCATCAGTTTGCTGTTCATCATTCTGATAATCCTCTTCTTCCACAAGATTATCAAATTCCCCAATTTCGTTCTCTGGTTCTGGTTCGTCATCTAGTTAAAAAAACAAAAAAAAAATCAGTTGTACAATATTGGAACACTTGACTTACCATCTGGATATACGACGATCATTTCATTGTTGTCGTGCATGGATTTATCAACTTCATCTTCTTTATCGTTGCAAATCTTATCCAAATGAACGACTAATGAGTTAATGTCATCGCACTGTTTTCCACAGAAGGGACACTGAATGTTAGTGGTCAAACTTAACAAATGATATTTCAATAAGTCTTGGTTGGAAAACCTATCCTCACAGCAAAGTGGGCATGCGACGCTCTCCATGAAGACGCTGAAACAAATATTAAAGCAAAATATATCTAAAATTGTAAGTCTCCAAAACTATTGACAATCACCGACGGACATTATAATTTATTGATTGATAATGAACCCGCGAACTTACTGTTTCGGTAACCTCTGTCGTGTTAAAGTTCGGAAGTACAACTTGCCAACGATCCCCGGAACTCTGACACTAACAAATCAATTCATTTTGAGTGTGAAAAATCAATGTCCATACAATTTGATTTATAAGGAAATAGTTAATGTACCTGAATTTTTAAAATGTACCGCCTAAACGCGTTAGTAACTTCAGAAATGTTATTGAATTACTGACCCCTACGACGCGGATAGTAGGACGACAGTGTTGTTGTTTCGTTACCGACGTCAGACCTCAGACGAATGTCTGTTGTACCGCCATTGCCATGATTGTGACGTAGTTGTTAACCACTATGGTTACGTAGGGTTATCCAGAGTCCGGTATGTTGTATCATAGAACAATGGTTGTATGGTATATTGCTGTGGTCTTATATATACATATATATTATTCAAGGTTTTGATGGTCGTGGTGACGGAGCATGTTTGTGGTCCGGATTTGGGTACTAAGTGGACACTGGACAGTGGACTGTGTGGTGTGTAGTTCTGGTGACGGCGAATTGTATTACAGTCATGACAAATTTAATTTGTCATGATTACAGTGATGTATTATTATAAGTCAATATAACGATAACGTTGAAATCAAAAACCAAACTAGTCTTAAGACTAGTTTATTCATAATTCGTTAAATTCGCTTGAAACTAGTAAGGAATCATGTTAAATAGGATAATTGCGTATTTACGCTGTTAATTGTGCACAATCTGGTATGGTCTACGCACATGCGCAAAAATGAGGAACAGACTACAGACACGATGTGTCGCCGCGGGAACTACCACCATGCTCCATCTAATGTCTATTAAAACACAGAACAATCTAGATTTCTATATTTCATTATAGAAGATCTGTGATTATAGTAAATTAAGGTCTATTTTTTCAACTTAACAGCTATACTAAATATATAAGAAAAACAGTATACTCGTTTAGATCTATGTATCCCACAATTACTTTATTTGTTAAGAGACACTATGTATGATAGAATAATTAAAATAGCAAAAAATAAACCTAGTGATAGAATTAAAAGAATTAATTGCAGCCATAGAAAAAGCAAAGATTTAAAAGATGAAGATGTTAAACAAGATCCTGAAGACTTGATGATTTACTATGTTACTTCTCAGACAGTTGCTAATTATTATAAAGTGCATATTCTTAAAAAACATTGTACAGAGTCCCTATGCGTACTACGATGCTCAGATTGTAATGTTTGTATTCATACACACATCTGTACTTGTCTTGATAGCGTTATTTATTTAAATTTATGTAAACATATACACAAAGTTGGATCCATGAATCCTGCAACTGAAGTACTTGATGACAAGGAAAATGTTCAAGAAAATATTGGAGAAATAGAAATTCAGCAAACAAAGCAATTTTTAGAGGTTCAAACTTCAAACAAAGTGGATGAATTGGAAGAGATCAAAACTAAACTAAACACCATGATAAATTATGTTGAAAATCCATCAGGCAAATACTAAGGATATTTTAAAATATCTGGGTAAAGCTCTTTCTCTATTTAAGCCAGCTACCAACACAAGTGTCAAAAAAGCAGAAGACAACCCTCTTAAAAAAATTAGTCATCAGATTCGAAAATGGCCTAAGGCAAAGACAAGAAAGATTGTTACACAACTGTTACCAAAACCTACCACTGCCGAAAAAGAAAGCTGCATTAAGACTCTGAAAGGAGATAAATTAGTGCAAAATGTCCATATGGATTTTGACCATATTTATTAAATATTATTACTTATTATAAATTAAAATATTATTCTTACGACTCATATTAATCTAAATAATTATTTATAATATTATTACTTATTTACTTATTATGTATGTATGTGTACAATCATTTTTTTCTGACTGTATTTATTTAAAAAAGTTTTTCATTATTATTTGTTGTAACTTGTATTTAATAATGTGTACTATATTTAAATGAAGAAAATATTAATATTAAATATAATAAAAATGGGAATTTGTTAAAAGTGACTTATTAGTTATTGCAAATGGTTAATCAGCTAAATGATAACAAGATTTGATAAGAATTTGGTATCGAAAATTATCTTGTCACGAGACGCCTGTAAATATATAGGGTACATTTTATTACCCACCTGATAGGAATCTACCTGATAAATGATAATATACTGTTCGTATAATCGTATATTGAGATATTTAATCTATTCTGTGGTAGTGTGGTATAACTATAAGCAAGTCTCATGGGCAACGCCACACGAGATGTTTAATAAATAAAAAATACAAAATGATTTTGCTTCTCAGCGAATTACACCCAAAAATAGTTAATTAATCACAATTTTTTTTTATTGGTTATTTAGCTAGTACAAACACAAATAAATAATTAATAGAAATAACAATAAGAATTTTTTTTTAGAATATAATTAAAAACAAATACAAATAGGTATATAGGTAGATTTTAATGAATTAAATATATGAATGTCAATTATATTTATAAATGTTGTAATCAAAACAAAGAAGTATTATTTAATATTTATAGTTCTATTGAACAAAAAATGTTGGTACCTGTCAAGAAACAAGAACTGAAAAGTATTTATTTATTATTAGTAGTAGTACCATAGAACAATACGTATATATTAATAAGTATAATTAATATTACATATTAAGTAATAATATTTCCAGGTTATATATAGTTAAGTATGGTTATAGTTTTTCTAAGGATAAACGAGTAAGTTATACATCAGAATTATTTCTCAAAATAATAAACAAAATAAAATATAAATAATACATAGGTAATAATGTACATATAATAATACATAACAATATTCAATAGAATAAACCAATTCTTAAAGAAATTATTATTTATATTATACAAGTATAGATATTTAAAATATTTTAGGTATAATTTATTTATTTAAATATAATAAATTTGTTTACCAAATAATTTTATAGATTTAAGATATATAGTACTTAATAAATAAAAAGAAACGTTCAGTCTCTAATTCTACAAGACTCGCAATAAAAATCCGCTGTTCTTAAACTTATCAAAACACCTCAACAGCTTGACAAGTAAATGATTGCTATGGAGTCTATGGACCAAACCCATAAATGAAAGCTACTCTTTGGTAAAATTCTCCGAGAATGCGTTTCAACAGAGGCCTAGTAGCAGATTCCGTCAAAACTCTTACACCATTGAATAATACTGGTAACAATAACTTAAATGAGTCATCATCTAGCTGCGCCAATAAATCAAAAACTGAAATTAACATTTCTGACCAAACTGACTCGTGCACTTCACTGTCCTATAAATGGATTGTTACATATTTGTATTAGTTGTATAAAATTAAGTAATTCAACATCACAGATTTTATTAAAACATTTAATATTATACCTTGTTCATACTAGTCTGCCTCTGTTCTTCGATTTCCACTGGTAGATTTTCTTCACTTTTTTCAATAGATTCAGGCTGTCCTGGCATAGAGTTTGCATGTTTCCTTTTTTTATATTCTTCAATTAGATTATCTAAATTTTTGCAACTTGCTATAGCATATACAGCATCATCGTCATCATCACTTCCACTATCTTCACTTTTTGATGTTAATGGTGCATTTGGATATATCTTTTTAAAATCTTCAAACTTAAAGGCAGTAGGTTTCTCTTCAATTGTTTCAAAAATATCATCATTTTGTGCAACAAAAAAAAACACTGGTTTATCTCCTGCCCTATCAACAGCGCAATGTGTACCACTTTTATCCATAACTATTTCAACATATTTTTGGCAGGCATCATCAAATATACGTTTGAGTTCAAGTATAAAACTTTCAATATCATTAGTAGGAGATCTTTTTTCAACAATAAGTTTAATCTGATCAGGACTCAAGAGTGACATACGATTGATACATATTTCAAAAAGTGCTACCAATGAGAGCGTCCAAGCTCCTCCAGCCTGCTTATATAGATTAGCTGCTTTCTCTAAACCAGCAACTTTTTGAATAAGAAATTTCAAACCAGGCCTTGAATCAAATTCCCATGATATATTATACGTCATATTTAAACACGAGATAAATGTATGAATCTGAAATTCAGTTAGTGAGGACAAATATCCAGGCATATGTTGTTTCTGTGGCTTAAACGATTGTTCATCCATTGGTGTCATCAAAGAAGACTGGAGAAGGATATTGGCTAAGCTGAAGGAAATAAATAATCTTCAATAATAATAACTATAACAAAAAAAAATATACATGTTTATGAATCAATACCTTGGAATAGCTTTGTTAGTACCCTTTACCAACACATTTCCAATCATTTGTAATAACATTTCATTTACAAATAACCCAAGCACTATATTCTTGTAAGGAACACGTTCTGGTGATTGCTGCCATTGGTTGTCAATTTCCAAATTACACCAATGATGACATAATAAAAATATAAAACTTCTTTCGTCATCAACAATTGTATTACTTTTAACTCTTTGATGATCTAACAAAAATACCTGAAATATTATAGTTAAAATTTTAGTAAAATTTCATTTCTGAAATACTGATTATTGTGTAAATCAATTCATTAGTTTAAAATTAGCATTTATACATTTTTTCTGTTACTAAATAGTGACATACTATTTATTTAAACACTAACTATAGTTTTAAAATAATTCAGTAAAAACAAAATTTAATTAAATAGTTCTCTATATTATTAAATTGTACTAAATATTTAGAAAAATTTAAGTTTAAAAATGCATTCAAATGTTTTCAAGAAATGTATTTAATTGTCGACTGTTACATAATGAGTAATCAAGTTCAATATAGTAATGCACTTTAATAATACTGCATTAAAATAAAATCATGGAGAGTATAGTAGTACCTTTGGGATTCCACATAGATGTTTTGAAAATACATTTTTATGTATATATAAAAAAAAAACAGATTACCTGTTGGGATAATTGTTTTAAATGCAAATTGTCTTCTATTGTACTATCTCTTCTTGCAGCCACTTTAATACCAGCTGCTAAATCCCCATAAAAACTATCTGAAAATGGACTGTATGTCATTGATACTCTGGTTAATGGATGTAAAGAAATAGCACAAGCTCTGTGTAAACTGAAGCTGATTAGGTCCCATTGGTTTGTAGTGAAGTTATCTCCAGCGCCCAAAATAAAATGTCTCAAACATGCACATCCTAAGCGGACAATGTTCTCTAAGGACTGAACACAGAATTCATTTAAAACGAACAATAGTTGTTTCAACATAAGTGTTATTTCTTTTTCAAATTTCAATTCATAGTTCTTATTCATTTTTAGATAATTGACAATCAGATCAGTTGAATTTCCACACAACTGTTTGAAATTTGGTAAGTCACTAAGGTCATGTGTAGACACAATCTTTCTTGCCCACATTTGTATAGTAGGAAGAAGTAGCCGATTTATGCAGAAACAACCAAATATATAGCCTGTAATTTGTTATTAATATTTATAATTTTTAAATACTATTAGGTTTCATGAATAATTAAACTTTAATTTTAACTTCAATTTCATAGGGAATTTTTAAAATATTAAAAATAATTCTAACCTGGTGTTTCAGGAAATGCCTGTAATATGTCTAAGAGTAATTCAAGACTTTGCCTCTGATATATAGCTGATGTACCAGTAATTGCAGTACAAAGTCCTTCTACAATGCAGTACCACACTCTTAATATACCACATGGTTGATCAATTTCCTCTAAAAGCATTGCTTCATTTTTTGAATCCTCGATAGATAGTTGATTATAGTTTTCATTTTGAAGACATTGTAATTCAAGTACATCATTATCGACCAAAGCAAAGACATGATTTCTAAATAAAATGTATGTAAATATCAAGAAGACACCACATCAAGGTTATCTTTGTCTCTAAATTGTAAAACATAGCAAAAACCAGTTCACAAAGATCTGTCATATACATTGAACTATTTAATATGTTATTATTATCTATAACAATATTTCTGAAGGTGTCCCACATACATAAAAATATGTATTTTAATTTTCTAAATACCTATGTAGCCAATATTAATAATAATAATATTTGATCTACTTCTTTTAGTAACCTAGAACAGGCAAGACTTTTTGATTCATAAAAAATTAGACAATAAACTACTAGATACCTTCAAAAATAATGTTTTAATTCATATTGTTTATATATTAATATGCAAGCAATTTTTTTTTGTACCAATAACCACTTATATTTATACTATATACTATATAGTAAGCAAACAATTTATGTATCATTAGAAATATATTAAAGAGTAGATTGGCAGATAAAATACAAAAATAGGAATACACCAGTGGCCAGCGTCATTACCTATTAAAGTAGAATTAAAAAAAAAAAAAATGTTTTCCAGGTAGTCTCGAGCAATACAAAATATAAAAAGCAGTAACTTAACCAATTTATATAGTTAAAGAAAATTATGGTTAATTATTGTTTGTTATTCAAATGTACATAAAATGCAATGTTGTTAAGTTTATAGCTTATAGACTAGATTATTCTATTCTGTACTTATAGACTCAAAAACTTAAATATGAAATACCTGTTGTTCTCGTATTATAAAATGTCAAAAGAATAAATGGAGAAAAAGCACAAACGCTGATACAACTGTATGTGCAATAAGACAGTTTTACATTTTAACTGGTTTTGATGGTTGAATTTTGACCAATATACGATTCTAGTATATTTAATAATAAGTGGTTTAGCTTCAAGATCAGTTAAAATTATTAATTTAAGACAAATCTTTGTGAATTAATTAAATATAATACAGAGTATAACATGATATAGGGAGTGATGTGACATTTTCTTTTTAAGCCCAATTTAATTTTGAATTAATTATAAATTTTAAATACAGGATGATCCATTAACATACACTCATTATTTCAAAAAGTATTAATGTTTTTGAATATATTTTTTTAAATTTTAAATGTTCTTCTTTAATAATTAATGACATTTTTTCAAACATTAATATTTTTTGAAATAATGAATGGGTCATAAATTATGATAATAAAATCACCTGATATAAATCAAAAATTATTTCATAACCCAGATCTATCTATCTATTCATTAACAAAGATTAAAAATAATTTTATGGATATGGGATCCATCATCCATGTACTAAGATATTTGGACAAGTACTAGTAATAACTTACCGTTTAGGTAAATGAAATTTTGGACAAGCTGGCATAACATACATAGACCTTAATATTAAACTGCAATGCTGTAAATGTTTAAGGGCAGCTTTGCACAGTTCTAGTCTAGTATCAGTATCTGAGTTGTCAATATCTAATCAAATGTTAAACAAACTTTGTGGTCAGTCTCATTTTATATATTATGAAGACAAAAGTACTTACTAGTTCCTCGTACGTGTTTAATGAGACAAGCTATACAATCAACAGCTGCATTTGAGAAAGCTAATGTGTCATCAGTGTTCAGAAAGACTCTGAATACCTCTAACAGAGATGATAAATGACTGCTATTGACTACTTTTAGAGCACCAAATAAAGGTCTCCAACCTGATCTGATATCTGAACGGTTAGCTTCGACAAATTCACATAAGCAACTGACAATCTTTTAAGAATAAAATTATTAATGTATTTGTGTAACATAAATATGTAGTAAAAATTAAATTACTTGGTCTTGAATTTCTATGTCACATAGTTCTAGACATAAAAGATTTTCAAAAGGCTTGAATAGTGATTCGTTGATATGGAAATGAGAAAGTTCTGGTTGGTCATTAAGAAAAGCTAAAACTGTATCATGAATTGAAGCTATAGCTTGTTTAGACAATGCCAAATCTTTATGACATGATACCTGATATAAAATTTAGAAAAATACAGTTTATAAATGCTATTAAGTAGATATTATTTAACATTAAATATCTTTACTTCCATCAGACATGGCAAAACAATTGACCATATTTTTATCATGTGGAATAATGGGCGCCCGCTTTTGATGCATCGTAACATAAGTCGAGATAATCGTGTCAAAAGAGTGGCATTGTTTGTACTGTTGTTAGACTTCTTCTGATCTGGTGATTTAAATAACTCGTTTCGAATAGTTTCACATAAGCTACGTACAAATTCAGTAAGTGCTCTCAGATTCAATTTTAATGCGGCGTCTTCAAATAATCTATAATAATATGTTTATATAAAGTATTAAAAATTAAAATAAAACAATACATTTCAATAAAATGTATAGTATATATACCGATCAACATATTGAGACAGAATACAGACTATTTGTGCAGCATATTCTTGGTTCAATATACCATTGTTTTCAATATCTGCTCTACTTTTATTTACCAAAGTTGATATGGTTTCTGTCAAATTATTGGGAGAAGTTGGCGAAGACAAGAAACTATAGACATCCATGCTAAAGTTAAAAGCAGATTATAGTATTATACATTAAGTATTATTTATCGAAGATATTTCTGTTTAAAATTAACCCTTTCACTGACGTACTATTACGTTCCTGTATTATAATTATTATCATTTACCTGTAATGATACAACTTCAGAAAACCATGACTTACATTATTTTTAACTTAAATTATTAGATCATATACATCTCAACATTTAAATTAAAAAAAAATAAAAGTAAAAAATATTTTATTTTATGTAGCATACACAATTTATAAAGAATAAATAATGTTAGCAGTGAAAAGGTTAATATACTGCAGACATAATATTATATATTAAATAAAAAGCAACAATAGTTTTTTTATTTATAAGTAAATGGGTAGAATAAAGTATATGTCTCACCAAACTTCTTCATCACTATCTACAGATGTACCAAAACTTTTGTTTAAATTTTCAGTACTTAATAACTTAGGTTTAACCATCTTTAAGGCAGCAACCGATGAAGACGTCTGTCGAAAAAATACTTGTTCTAAGTATCCAACATATAGAGCACAGCTAACAAATTAACATTATAGTTAGTATAATACTAGTATATACATATAGGTATATTTTAATCAAAAGCTGTATCTCATTATATACTTGAAAATATGTGGCCAACATTCTTGTCCGTGACATCCAAATTCTAAGCCACGTGAGAGCATTACATCCATACTCAAAACATGTGATGTTATTAACTTTGGTTGCTTTTTAATTATGCCCGAAAACCAATTTCCATTTCCTTTTTGAGCACAAGAAGCTTTTACGAGTAGAGAGAATATACCTTCACAGCGATTATGCATACCTAATAAAAATAAATATAGTATTAATATAAACAGTAAATAAATATTTAAATTAAGCACAAAGTTCAAATATTAAAAACAAATACAAAATGTTAAAACATTGGAATTCATTATATACCTAAAACATTTGCAAGAGTAGCTGCTCTTTGTAAAGCATCTAGACTATGTTGTACTGACATCTGACGAATAGAATCTTTGTTTAGTTCATTCCGTAACATTTTTTTCACCTGTATATTTTTTGAATCGTTGGACGAATCAAATTCAAGAGGAACGGCCAAAACATTCATCATACTATCCCAGCAACATGTAACGATTCGTCTACTTAATTTTGTACCTAATAAAAATAAATTACTTGATCATAATATTATTAAGATACATTTTTATATTCTATTTAGCTCAATTATAAATTGTCTATTTTGGGTAAGTAAATGTAAGTTAATAAATTTATATATTATATTATGTTAATTGAAATTATACCTGCATCGGCATCAGGACTTGTCTCTGATCTACAGACTGTTCTTTCTAGGCGAAGACAATCTGATAGTAACCAATTAACTTTATTCTCAGAACTATAGCCATCAATATCTAAATGAACAACAATTTAAATAAAATCAAGTGTAACATAAGAAGTCAAATCTTAGATTTGAAATTTATGTTTAAAAATTATTATAATTTATAATATATTATTTTTTTTGCGACATTAAATTAGAAGTGCATGGACACTAACACACTGTGATGTAAGTACATGCGATGTATATCACACTTACATATATATTTTTTCTTTTTGAAAGCTCGTATTTAAAAAAAAAATAAAAATAGGTATGTTTAGAAATTTAAAAGTTTAATCTACGACCAGTTTTTGCACATGATGATTTCTTATAATTTTTAAATAACCCTAAAGTTGATTAAATAGTTAATATAATGTTTAATTTTATGTATAATAGTGGTATTTTTAAGTTACTGTGAGTTTATATTTTAATCCACCATATAAAATCCAAACCATAGCAATATCTGTTTTTATTACTAATAAAGATGATATGATAACTTATATCTAAAACCAAGTGCCATTTGGACAAATAAAACAATTTGTAATACTGCTACTATAAAATAATAAATGCAAAATTAAACAAAATATTTCTAAAATATATTTTAGAAAAAATAATATTTTAAATAATTTGTTAAAAACGATAAGTCAAAAATCAAACAAAAGAAAGCATTGCAAACAAAACCAAGCTCAAATTATAAATGTATATTAAATCAAGCATGAAGCAAGACCCCATATGAACCTGTTAACAGATCTATTAGTGCCAAATGACCAGCTGCTTGAGTCTTGTAACTGGACAATACCAAAATATTAGTAACGAGTACATGTTGATAGAGTTCAGCTAACCAACTTCTAGACACATACATCAGCATGCCACTGCTGTAAATTTCTTCAACAAATTGATCCTGCACAACAACCCACCCACCCAATGGTTATATTGAATCTTGAATAATGTAGTATACAACACAGATGTGTGATTTAAAGCAGTAATTGTTTGATACAATTGTACAAATAAAACCCATAGTTAAAGTTGCCTAACCAATAAAAATATACAGTCAATTACAAATTAATAATAATAATACAAAATTAACAAGTTATAATAAAAATTAAATGTTATTGTTATGACTTTATGAGTATGTTTAAAATCTGATGTTACATAAAACAATTCACTTTATAATTTTTACGTTTTCAATTTTGAACATTTTAACTTCAAAGTTTTACACTGAGATTTATTGCAAAACATTGATATGTCAAAGTGTTGAAATGAAGAGATATTGGCTACATTTTTGACATTAATAAGAATATACAGGTGTTTCAACATATAAATGTTTTGACTATCTGCAATTCAGCCATAGTCCTGAATATTGTAATATACATTTGTTTTAAACTTACTTCAGACATGATGGGTAGTATAGAAGAATCATCATAATAATTTTGATTGATTAACTTTAAATTAAGATATAGTGACATAATTGTTGCTACGTAAACACCATCTGCATTTATAATTATTGTACCATATTTTTTATTATCTTGACGTATAATTTCTAAATGAAATTAAAAATAATTAGAAATTGCATAATTTATGTAAAAATACTATTACATTTTTTTCTAAATTATTAACATACTTAAATATAAAAGTATAAAGTCGCTTTATCCTAACGTTAGACTTTTAATTTATAATATCTTTAACTTAAAAGTCCAGTCATTTTGAATAATTTTTCTTTATTAATGTAATAAACATGAAAATTCTTAAAACGATAATGTAAAATAATGTAGTTCATTGAATATGTTAGATGAAAAATTATCTTAAAACCTTTTAGGTGTTACAATTGTTTTAACAATAATTGAATATAGATGATTAAACTATTGTAAAATTTTAAAGATCCGTATAAAATGTATTATTATAAACACAATTTTAATATTTTATAAACTTTATATAACTATAGCAATATAACCTTCGCAAAAGCTGGAAGAAAACCTTTGGATCTCTTCATCTACTTGTAATGTACTTCGGAGTGGTAACAATGTAGGTAAAAAACTAACCAAAGTCTGGACAAAACTACCAGCATTTTTTCTTTCCAAGTCCAATAATTCAACAGACTCCTAATAATACCAAGTACATATTGTTATTAATTGAGTTAAAAAACTATTATATATAATATACAATAATACAGCAAATTTAAATATTTCATTGAAACAAACAAAAGTGATGTTAAAAATGTAATTGTAATCTAAAATGTAGTGAATGTTTGATATCAGTTATAGTAGAAAATGTTTGTGTGCGGTATTGAGTACAAAACCAATTTTTTTTTTTGTTACAGAAATATTTTTACATTTTGACTATGTAAATAGTACCTTTAGTTGGTGGACGATAGTACTATGTATTATTTTATATAAAAAATGATATAAATGGATGATAAAACTTACTGTAGTAACTTGAAATACATTACAAGTATTCAACTTTTTTGTGACTAGTTCTAAACGAAATGCTTCTTCTTTTAGGTTTTTTTCAACTGCTGCTTCCATTTCATCAATCTAGATTACAAATTATAATAATACAAATTTACTTTGGATTTTTCAAATTTAAAGTAATAAGATTTTATATTTTCAGGCTTATAAGCTAAAAAATAAATTGATAGTTAATGATTGATGTTTTGTACACAAGTTACCTGTGGATCATTTTGATATCCTCCTTCAGGACCTTCTGTATTACCACTACTTGGAACTTCACTACTACTGCTTGTACTGTTAATACGACTTCTGTTTCCAATAGATGACTCAGAAGAAGAAGATAATTGTTCTCTATAGATATTTGGTAATCGCTTCATTGACTCATAAGTCAAAGGTCCCGTGTAGTCGCAACTAGCCAATGACAGGAATTTTTCATTTATTTTTTCAATATAAACATCATTAATTCCTTTTCCAGTAGATAAATCAAGAAGGGTTGAAAGAAGAGAAAGTATACACGAAACACTTATAAAAACAATTTCCCAATCTGTACATTTGGAACATTCTTCAATAGAATCCATCACTCTAAAGTATAAAAAAAATTATAACAATACATTTGATTAAATCATACATAGAAAAATGTATATTATTTTATACTAACAAACGAGTCAATGCCATATCACTCTGTTGACACATTTTATCGTCTTCCACAAGTATTGGTCCAGCGAAATCCACTATTCTATTTGGACTACTCAATAGCTGAAATAAAATGTATTTTAAACAATTATACATGGTATAATATATTATATAATACATTTGACAAATACAAGTATTACTAACTATAAATTACTTTTTAAAATTTTAATATTTTTAATTTTTAAATGATTAGGACATTCTACAAATTGTGGGAAGTAGTTTACATTTTTAAGATTGTTAAAACTATTTTTAACCAGGAATAGTTTCAACAAAAATTTCAAACCAGTTAAAATATGGGCTACGTTAGTAAGTAGCGACAGTTGTAGATTAATGATGCAGAAATACCAAAGAAGCCAGTGGAATTTTTATTTCTGAATTTGGAAAGTGTATGAAGAATGTCATTCGGAGCGTAGACAACATTAGACGAAAAATGGTATACAGAATAAAAAATATTTTAAAATTTTACTCATTACTCGATTACTCATATTTATGGGTACTCAAATTAATTAATTTAGAAAAAAAAATGGGAAATTGTACTACATATTTTACTACTAAATAATATTGTAAAATCTTAACTATTTTCCATACAATAAAAAAAAAGTAACATGTATTAACTCATGTACAAAGCTTATAATTTTTGGCCAACGATAATAGTTTGATGTTATTCAATAAGATAGTTTTAGAAATGGTTATTAAAAATGCTTGATTTTTTTTTTTTTTTTTTTTTTTTTTATTGATTATCTATCTCTTTTAAGCTAAAAGCTTGTGTTAGAGATAGAGAGTAATACAGTCTTAAATAATAATTATAAACATATATAAGTATATAACAAATTTAAAGTAAACAAAAGAAAACAAGTTTATACAATAAGTAATCAAATAAAATACAACAGTAGATTTAAAAATATTTTAAATTATTTGAGAGAACAACCAATTATACACTAACTTTTTAGCATTATTTTCAGACAGCTGAATATTTTTTTATACTGACATGGCATAGAGTTAAAAAACACAGGTCCTAAATAGTTGACAAAAGATTGACCAAAAGATTTGTATGGGTAATCAACAGGTATATTATACCGTCTATTTTCTCTTTTGTCCACAATATCTTGACCGTCAAGGCCTTTACTGAAATTTTTAAAGGTGAACAGAACAGCAAATTTTTTATATAAAAATTTAACAGGTAAGACCCCAAACTCTCTATAATTATGCGAGGTAGAACCCGATAAGGAAAGTTTATTTAAGCAAATTCTAACTATATTATTCTGATTAATTTGTATTTGATTTAAAAAACAATCAGCCGATCCTCCCCAAATTAATAAGCCATATTGAAGTATGGATTGGTACAATGCAAAATAAACTACACGCATTGTGTGTTTTGGTACCAGATCTTTTAATTTATAGAATTTATAGGTTACCTGACGTAACATTCCTACCAAATTATGAATGTGAAGATTCCAGCGTAAATTATTATCAAAAATGATACCTAAATATCGCGTACTAGAAACTTCTTTAATAGTTAAGCAAATATTTAAGTCACTACAACTCTTACCATCGTTACATCTATGTATTTTAATATGATTAAGTGTTTGGAAACTTTTATAAATTGAAAAGGTCATAAACATTGATTTATTTTCGTTAAGCGTCAGATTTCTGTCACATAGGATTCGGTATATATTATTTAATCCAACAGTTGCTTTATGATGAACGCCGGTCCATGTTTTATCAGTAAAAAGCAAGCAGGTATCGTCAGCGTAAGAGACCACCAAACCATCAATAATTAAATCACTTACTGCGTTGATATATAATAAAAATAAAATTGGACCTAAAACGCTACCTTGAGGGACTCCATATTCAATTGAACCTACCTGGCTAGTAATGTCATTGATCCTGACCATTTGTTTCCTGTTCGTTAGGTAGCTTTTAAACCAATTTAAGCTATGATTATTAATACCGAAGTTCGGAAAAATTTGAAATAATATGGTATGATTGACAGTATCAAATGCCTTAGTTAAGTCCAGGAATACGGCAATTACTTTATTACTGTTATCTAATTCTCTATAAATAAATTGAGTTGTTTGATATAAAGCATCTTGAGTACCTATACCTGGTCTAAAACCAAATTGGTTTTTTGATAAGAGTTTGTTGGCTTCTAGAAACGAAATTAATCTTTGTTTAATAATTTTTTCAAATATTTTCGCAAAATTAGTAAGCAAAGAAATAGGCCTATAGTTATTAACATTTTTTTTATCTCCAGCTTTGTAAATAGGTTTGATCACTGCTAGTTTAAGATTATCCGGAAATATACCTTGATGTATACTCATATTGAAAATGTACACAAGCGGATCTGCAACAAGTTCGATAATAAATTTTAATAACTTGCAGGTAATCCTATCATGACCAGCGGCTGTGTCATCTTTAAAGTTCTTTACAATGTTGATAATCTCAGAGTTAACTATCTTTTCAGAAAAGGAATTATCAAAAGAAAAGTTATTACTAGCATTAATAGTTTCATTTTTCAGAACATAATCAGCTTTCTCTGCTAATTTCTTTCCTATGTTAATAAAAAAATTGTTAAAAATGTTTGAAACCATCGTTGGATCTTTGCTTGTTTCAAATTGATTTAACAAACAACATTTTATAAAAATAATAATAAATATTTTTTTAATAACTTATTTAATTACTTAGAATAAGTTAAAAATCAAGAAAAATTTTATTAATACAAGTCTAATAGATAACAATATTACTCAAGTATAAAATAATAATTATTAATAACCAATTAGTTAATATTTTAGTGTTTTTAAATTAAATTAAAATTGTACCTATTCATTTGTACTTTAGTTAAAGAATGTAAAATATTAAAGACTTGTCTGTTAAAGCATTAAATAATAATTTATACATTACTGTTTTTCCTGAATAAATCTAAATACCTACCTCTTTTAAAGCTTTTAAAGCATCTATTCTATAGAGAGGCGGTGGATACAAAAGCATTCTATGAAAGACAGACTCCAAAACAGGTCTAAGAGAACTCACACATCCAACCAGTCTCACTAGTTGACTTCCAATACTAAAATTCAAATGCATGCTTTATATTAGTAGTGTTAGTAATTAGTAATAGTCTAAGCATGGGAGTTGTTATTATTAAAAATAAAATTATTACCTATATATTATTTTAGATTGATTACTGTTGAAGCTAGGAGCACTTCCTAAGACACCAGATCCTCTACCAAATTTAGTGACTTTGTCATCGTCTCGTGACACTATTTTTTTATCTACTCGAGGTGATCCTAAAAAGGCTATAATAGCTGGACATAGCCGTTGCCACAAGAACATAGTAAAGTGACGATTGTCATGTACTTTTTGGGGTAAGCTTGCAACAAGAGCATGAAGACACTCGAGATAGAAGACAACAGCTAGACTGCAACGATCTCCGCTATTAACATGATAAACATAAGTTAAACTCAGATTTTAAACATGAACAAAATAACCTAGGCAATATATTTACTTTTGAGTCTCATCTATTTTACTAACAATAAATTGCAAAATTGGTAATGCTTCATTAAAACACAATACTCCACCAGCACCATTGTCTTTCATTTTATTAATTTCTTCACATTCTTCATCTGGAAGTAAAAAGAATTATTAAAATAACCTTTTATAAATAATTGAATATAATATTATCGAAATCGGTGAAATACTAAGTAAATCATAATAAAATTCCTAGAATAGAGATTTTTTGTTTTTATATGCTATTATATTGAGTAAACAATAAACATGCAAACACACAAAAATTATATTTAAAATGTATATGACTGTTGTCTATGGAGATAACATGGTATATGAGATTCATTAACATTACTTTAGTCAAGGATAACCGTTTGAAAATATAGACTAAAATAAAATAAAATATGTTGTGCAAGGAAGCAGTTTCTCCTATTAGTTAATACCTAGTCTTTTACCGACTCGAATAGAAATAAAGTACCTAATTTACCGAGAAAATTGCAGAAATATCGTAGTGTCTGACTGACGGCAGCTTGTGCAGCAGATCGAATTCCTTGGTTTCCATTTTCATATACTTCACAGGACAGTGTAAGTATCTGTATTATAATACGCCCATTCATAGTCCAGTATGAAGAACACGCAACATTCAAAAACACCTATAAATTAATTTCAAATAATCAATCTCGTTTATACAATATAAATAAGTAGAATCACCTTTAACATATCTATTTGTGTGTCGTCTGACTGTGTTAAAATAGAACTAATCGTATGTAAAATCTGTGACGGCAACCATAACGAATCATCTTCTGGCTCAAAATTTGATTGAAAACGATCATCCCTCAAAATTTTCTAGACATATTTTAGTATTAGAATTTAGTAATAATCAGTTATTAATTCATTAATAAAATAGAAATTTTACATTTAATCCACACAAAGCTTGAGCCACTAATTTGCTTTTTTTGGTTTCAAAGGCCAGTTTAAAAACATTTAAACACTTTGCTCTAAGTTCATGAGCCGGATCACGCAGGGATCCCTGTTGCTTCTCCAAAAACACTGAAATGGGAGTACAAATTCTAATTTAAATATTTCTTCTACAAATAAAATATTATGTCTATCAACTGCACTAGATTGATTGACCGAAATAATTTAGAATATTGATGTAAAATGCTACCATATGCTTCAGTTGCTGACTGACTCAGGCTGGTCAATTTTGCGTTCGCCGCATCTTTCGATATCTGAATCAGTAGATCTTCCATGTTGATCGACTATTTTTGTATTATAACATCTATACAGACATATCGTATTCCTGCGCGATATTCCAAAAATGATTTTATCGACTGTAAAATTATACGACAAACGCAGCTCATAGAATACACCAGAGTAGGTATATGTTATCAACGATTGTCAAAAAATTGCAAATTGGTATGAAATTTGCCACTTAGTTCGTCTCGAACATCGAAAACGAAGTCGGCGTCACACAAAGAAGGCTCAATTATTAAGAAGACAGTTAAAAAGATGTTGAAGACTAACAACGATTGAACGATGTGTGACTTTCTTGATTAGGTATTCGAATGTTATGAATATGATAACATTGATAACTGATAAGTTGAAAACTGTTTTTATCATTTCTGCTATCATTAACACTACCCTCGCCGCGCGCACAATACTCGTAATTCGTGGCATTTGAATATATTATAATATAACACACATATATTGTATATACGATCATAGATTAAAATGATTAAATATACTAGTATATTTAATCTATGATACGATATACCAATTACAATTTCTAGGTAATTTCATAGACCTCATACAAATAATAATAATAATAACTTATTATTATATTCTGTGCTTCAGTGCTTATACTATGAGTAATTTATAAAGTTTTTTTTTTTTTTTTTTTATTTTATTAAAAGAATAATTACAATCTATACAAATATTTTATACAATAAGTAATTTTTTTATGTTGGAGAATAGCGTTGATGTAACATGAGAGGGAAGGTACTCAGTAGTACCACCCGACAGGTCAAGCAAGGAAATCTCTAGGCCAAGATCGTTTCAATCTTCTTCTAGGATTATCGGGAATTGTACAAGAAGACAGACGTTTAATTAATGGATTAGTATGGTGATTTAGCTTAGAATGGAATGAGAGGAAGTGGGATTTGGTTAGCTGAGAAAGTGTGGGAACGTTTAAGTCTTTGTGAAGATTGGCGTTTTTCATATACCAAGGGGCAGAGACGATTTGACGGAGACATATTGATTGGAAGGCTTGTATAGTTCGCAGGTTTGAGGGTTTCGCGGAGCCCCATATCTGGATGCCGTATGCCCATACAGGTCTTAAAATAGCTTTATAGATTAACAATTTATTGCTGATGCTTAGTTTGGAGCGGAGAAGTGGACGGAGCAAGTGAAGTCTAGAGTTTACAGATTTCCTTTTGTTTTTGAGGTGTTGAGCCCAGGTGAGTCGCTTATCAAACGTTAGGCCCAGGTATTTGACTACAGGGGTTGTTGGAATTAAGTTATTATTGAATGAAACTGGAGGGCAGTCTCTAGGTCTTAGTGAAAAAGTAATAAAGGAAGATTTGGAGTCATTTATTTTTATTTTCCATTTTTTTGACCAGATCTGGATCATGTTTAGATGATTTTGTAACCTAACAGACACAGTTTGAGGGTTGTCATTTGAGGCCAGGATTATTGTATCGTCGGCGTATGTGCCTAATGATGTAAGCAAAGTTTTCGGAGTGTCATGCGTAAATATGGTGTAAAGGAAAGGCGCTATGTCGCTTCCTTGAGGGACGCCAGCCAAGATAGGAAAGTTAACCGAGTAGCTGTTGTTCACTCTAACTGAGAAGGTTCGATTTTCAAGATAAGACTTAATTATAAGGTAATATGGAGCAGTGAGAAATTTTTTAAGTTTATAGAGTAGGCCATCATGCCACACTCTGTCGAAGGCTTGGGCCACGTCTAGCAGGACGGCAGCACAGTAGAGCTTGGATTCCATACTAGCAGATATTAAGTCGACAGTACGAAGGAGTTGGTGGGTGGTCGAGTGTTTAGCCCTGAACCCAAATTGGTGGTGTGGAATGATGTTAGCTTTTTCTGACAGTGGGAGAAGTCTTTTCAGAAGTATTTTTTCAAACATTTTTGAGAAAGTGGGAAGGAGGCTTATTGGTCTATAAGAGGTGGGAAGTTGCGGTGGCTTGTCGGGCTTAGAGATAAGAATTATATTTGAATGTTTCCAGATACTAGGGAAGTAAGATAGGCGAAGTAATGAGTTGAATACGAGGGTGAGAAAGAGGACAGCTTTATTAGGGAGATTTTTGACTATGAAGTTACTGATCAAGTCGTGGCCTGGGGCTTTTCTAGTTGGAAGTTTTTTTATAATGTGCATAACTTCGCCTGGGCTAGTGTGCTTAGCAGGGAGAGCCATAGGAAGGGGGGAATTTAGTGATTGCTCAATACGTGTGAGTTGAGTTTGGTTTGGACAAATGTCATGTGGCTTGAAAACATTAGCGAGGTGGGATGCAAAAACATTTGCTTTTTCAGTGTCTGAGGTGGCCCATGTATTGTCGGCATTGCGAATTGGGGGAGGTGGCTGCTTGTGATTTAATAATTTTTTTGTAGCCTTCCACAGTGACGAATCTTTGGTTGAGAGGTTTTGAATGTAGGAATGGTAACTTTCATTTTTGTGATTTTGGAAAGCTCTGGTTAGCTTGTTTTTTAAGTAATTAAGTCTGGCTTTGTCTATAGGGTATTTGAATCGTTGCCATTGAGCTCTAGCTCTACGCTTTTCGGCTATTAAACTTTGGATGTGAGGAGGGATTTTCGAGTTTTTTGGGGGATGGAGGTTGTATTCTGAGGAGGCCATGGCAGCATCTTGGATTGTGGTGGTTAAAAATTGAACGGCTTGGTCTATTTCAATAGTAGTTTTTAAGGAGAGTTTAAGGCTGATTTTGTCAGAGACTATGTTTCTAAATTTAGTCCAATTTGATCTGCCAGGGGTGAGAGATGGTCTAGTTAATTTAATAGGCATGGCGCCGAGCTCCATAAAAATCGGGGTGTGATCAGATGAGAGATCGTCTAGGTTTGTTACATTTGTACTTAGGTGGTTTGGGATTTTTGCGATGAATATGTCTAGGATATCGGGTAGTCGATTACTATGAGAGGGCCAGTAGGTAGGACCCGGGGGGGATAGTACTGAGTAATTTTTTGTAGTTAAGACATAATTGAGAGTACGACCTCTCGTACAAGCTGATCTATTTCCCCAGGTGGGGTGTTTAGAGTTGAGGTCACCTCCTGCTATAAATTGTTGCCCTAGGCTGGAAAAGTAGTTTTTAAAATTTTCAGTAGTTATTTTTGCACCTGGGGGACAGTATATGGAAGATATAGTAATTGAGTTATGGATTTCGAGGTTGATTGATATATTAGTGGCTTGAAGATAGTTTTCAGAGTAGGGGGTTAGTGGGTGATGGGATAAGTTGTTTTTTATATAAATAGCGGATCCAGCATGAGCTGTACCGTCAGGATGGCAAGCGTGGTAAACTTGGTATCCAGGTATTGTTACAAAAGATTTTGGAGTGAAGTGGGTCTCGGAAATTAACGCGACGTCTATATTTTTTTCCTCGAGTGTTAATTGAAATTCGTTTTTATGATTATGCAGACCGTTTGCGTTCCATGATAGTATTGACAGGACGGGACAAAGGCTAGTATTGGGTATCATTATTAGTGATAAGTTTATTAATGAGTGAGGTAAGGAGAGTTAAAAGAGGGGTTATGAGTGACTGGAGCTCATTGATAAATGATGATAAATGTTTGGAGATGGACGTTTCGGGAGGCGGATTGAGGTCTGAGAAGTGATTGTTTTTTTTAGAGTTACCTTTGACTGAGTCGGCGTACGAGAACTGTCGGATGGTAGGACTGGTTGAGGTCTGGTTTACATTGTCTAGAGAAGTATGGGCCGTGGCGTCAGGAGAGTTTCTATCTTGTGTGGGATTTCTTGAGTGATGATGGTCCTTCCTTTGGTTGAGGTCGTTGAATTTGGAGTTTCTTGATCTTTGTAGCAGTTTGTGCTTGGTACATCCTTTGTAGTTAGCAGGATGAGCTTCCCCACATAGTGCGCAAGTTGCTGGAGTGTCTTTGGGTTTTTCGCAGAGGTCCGAGAGGTGGCAAGCACCGCAGCGGACGCACCTAGGCTCTCGATTACAGTAGGTCTTGGTGTGACCATAGGCCTGGCACCTGTGGCATTGAGGTAGGTCCCTGCGAGTGTGGGGCTCCTCGATTTTTATTTTTGTGTAGCATAGTGAAGACAGGTTAAATATATTTACATTACTAGGGTCTGGGTTCAAATCAACGAAAAATATGGGGAGGGCTGTCTTGGTTATTTTGGACTTAATGTTTGTGATGTTTCTTACCGAAAATCCGAGTTGAGACAGTTCATCTTTGATAAAGTTTGTATCGGTTGTTGGATGAAGGTTTCTGATAGCGACACGGTATGGTTTGTCTTCTTTAGCTTGGTAGGTAAAGTATTCAATTTTACTTTCATTTAGTAAGTGGATTATTTGACGATAGGAGCTGATTGAGGTAAGAGTAAGTTTTAAATGTTTCGTAGTAGATTTGAATTCGAATTCATTTTCGCCAACAAGTAGAGCGATTGATTTTGCGAACTCATTGAAATCCAGTGGTGAGGATATGAATATTGGTGGTGGAGGAGGAGGTGTGTCATTTGTAGGCTCGTGGTTCATTTCGTTGTTGTCATCAATTTCCGTGTCATTTAGTGGCTCAAAGCGGTTTGGCGAGGTAAAGGCAGATTTAGTTTCATTTGAGATTTTTGGCTCTTTGGATGTAGGCGAATGGCCAGGCGAAGATAGGCGCTTGCCTTGTTTGGTTTGCCATAGAGCTGGTTTATCTGGTAATTTATTATTGGATTTTGTTACGTTCAAAGTTGACGGCCGTGATATATTATTGTTCTGGACGGGTGTGCGTAATGAGCTGTTGTTTTTATTAGTGGACGTGGACTTTGATTGCGTCGGCATAGTCAACGCCGGTGAAGATAACGACCTGCGGTCTGTAATTTAATTACGCCGATAAGGCCGTTTATATAACGAACGGGCGGACGTACGACGCACTGCCACCCGAATTAGGTATAATTAAATTTGTCACCAGAATTGAGATTTTCGTTGATCCACTGATCCGGCAGAAGAAATAAACAGACGCAAGAAGGCGTGTTTAGTTTGGGACGATTTTCGTTTTTAAACGAAGAAAAACGAATGAGTTAAACGTGCGGAATAAGATAAAGTACGCGGAGCGACAAAATAGCGATGCTACTCGGACGGCTGGCATGGCGCGACTAAAATTTATAAAGTTATAAAAGTTTTTAAGGTTTTTTTTTTTTTTACAATCTGTATACATATTACATAATAAAACAATAAGTAAATATGATGACATTATAGTAATAGACGTGACAACTGACATTGACTTTTAACAGTTTTTGGATATGTTGTAGGTACATATTTAGTAAGACGGATACATCACATGCGAGTAGAACGTGGTCTTAAAATGTAAATATTTAAATAATTCGTTTGTAACCTGCAGGCGAACTTCGTTCAAAACTGCATATTTACTACTCGTTCATAACCGTACATGTATTTATTACTCAGTTAACACCGCACACATTTTTACATTTTGTCTATTGTTAAAAATAAAAATTATTGGAGGGTCGATAATTCAAAGCCACACACATATTTTGATTGACAGTTAACAATTAAAATTCACTTATTAATTATTATTATTATTAAATAAAACGTTGTAATTGATAATTGTATTACCTACCTAATGTAAGTTGATAAAAAACTATAGATATACATATACCTTAAATAATTTATTTCAATCTCTTTCCAAGAGTTTTTAAATATTCAATTTAATTTATTTCATTATTTATGAATCGAATACTTACTTGTCTTATACATTTAAAATGGCTATTTCTTTATCCTTATCTGTTTACATGCATCGGTTAACGTACTTTACGGTGCTTTGTCGTATTTTAGATAAATTCATACATAATTGATACCTACATCTTTCCTAAGCTTCAGTGGCACTCTAGTTCTATTGAGTTTTTTCCTAATCTATTAAACTTATATAATTTGAATAGGAATTCTTATATAAATTATCAATTTTTTTCAATTTAATAATTTTTTCAATATTACTTGTTCAATGTTAGATTTAATTCTTTCAGACTTTAATAATTTATCTGTAAATAAATCTGCAATTCTTCTTGTTCCATGCGATATTTATTATCATCCATTACGTGCAGCCGACCGATATACATGTGCAGTATTCCCGGTTCATTGACTATTACATTTTATATAGCTTTCGTCTTTCGATAGCAGTATTAAACACCGCAATTAAGAAGGTATGTTCATTTATTTCGTCCTCAAACAACCATATTAGGTACCAAAGTAACCACTTTCGTCGACGCATGTCCGTTGATGTGGACACTCTTTGGTTTGAGTAACCATCTCAACTCAATTCCCTCACAACCACAATCTAATGTTAACAAAATATTCGCAGAAACAACCACAAACTCAATTCCCAAAAAAAGATCAAGCTATAGTATTGTCTGAGGGACAATTGAAGATGTCCCTCAGATTGAATACATAAAAACATTAAGTCAAATAACAACTCCAAAAAATATTTAAATTTGTATCATATATCTCCAACAACAGGTTTTGCATATACTTCGTCACTATTCACCGACATCAATGTCACCAGTCACCACTATTGGCTCCACGGTCCACTTTAAGTTATAATAGTTTATATATCCCCCCCCCACCCACCAATGAAGAATCCTGAGAACGCTACTGATCTACTTGAATTTGATTTTCGAATGCATCATGTACCTACAAATGTAGTAAATACGAAATTACACGAGAGTGTAGACTTAGAGACATCTTCCAATGAAAAATAAGCGTTACCGGTAAGTCAAAATTAGCAATATTAGGTAAATTGTTATCAATATTTATATACATTATAAAGAGTTTATTATTCAATTGTAGGTTATTTCCTTTGGCATTTCGTTACCAGCACGGTTTTTCCTAACACGTTTCTAAAAGTTACAAGGGTTTTTTTGCTAATAAATATTCAACATGTTAAATCTTTAATGTTTATTATTATTTTCAGTAAGACACTTTTTCGGCATAAACTTTGAACGGGCACGAAGTAACAAAAATGTATTATCATTATAGAAGCACTAGTACCCATAACCCATTAGATTTATATTTAACACGAGCTTTTTTTCTTTTGTAGCAGGATATCTTTTAGTTATTTGGTAGTCTGGTGAACAATGGCGGATAGATAGAACTCAATAAATTATAAACTCCACACTATATGATGTGCATTATACATAATTTTCTTTCAAAATTATAAATATAATATTTTTCTACAAATTACAATACACATATTGTATATGCACTATGCAGGTAAGTTTTTTTTTTTTTTTTTTATTGATCTCAATAACATCGACAACAAAGGCCATTAGTTACAATTATTTACATAAAGTTATAGGATATTAGATTAAACAAATAATAGGTATTAGTACAATTAATATAATTAGGTTTTAAATACTATTGAATAATTTTGTTTGTTTTATAAAATTAATTAAGTCGATGATTTTTTCTTGATTGGGTCCAAGTGCGGTGTCTAGATGGTAGGATATCCTATGGTCGGCGCGTTCATGTTCATACATTAGAGTCATTAGACAATCGGCAATTATGTGTTTGACCGTTAGTGCGGTGCCACAGGTTTGGCAGATGGGAGCATCCTCTCTGGCCATAAGGAAATCATGAGTGATTCTGGTGTGTCCTGCAGGTAAGTTTACTGAGCGCTCACGCAAATGAAAACACCTATATAGTTTATGATAATTATTATTTATTATAAAAATGTCGAATTCAAACCATTATTATTGTTTGGAGAGTAAAGAAGTGTACAAATTATCTATAGATAGTTACAAAATACCTAGTATTGGGCCTTGGCACTTATTATGTTTATTTATATATTTTATAAATAAAATATTAAGTAGTAGGTAACTAAAATATTTAAAGTATTATTGAAAATATTAAAAATATATTTGTATTATTATATTATTGGTGTTTTCATATTGTTCATCTGTGTGTAATAAGTAACAACGATAACATGGTGCGTAGATAGGTATATAATATGATTTGTAATACGTAGTGTGTTGTATATTTTTTATCATAATAATGATATAATTATTAAACTACTAATACATAAATGTTGCTATCATACGATTAACCTCTTTTATTTAGATTTTTTTTTGTCTGTTAAGCATTTATATTAATTCTATCGGACTATCTCTATTAGCTTTACTGACTGGTTTAAAAATACAAGTAAATAAACATTAAAAGAAATAAATGATAATATATAATTATACAGAGATAAAAATAAATACTTGTATTATCTAACATAATGTACGTAATTTTCGTATAAGCGAACAGTCGAAAAAACTCGATACCAGTTGAACGCTAGTAGGTACACATAATATATTATGTACTCTCGTCTGATTATTTATTAGATTTAATCGTATGTGAAATATTTCTTTGCTTATTTTAAACTTGAAATGTTATTGTAGCTATTCAAGTTTTTTTTAAGAAGTTTTGTTAATTTTGTACATGTAAATTCTGTATTATTTATAGTAATATTTTAACTAGACAAGTTATGCAAATAATTAGTACATACTTACATTTACATATGCTATTTGAATAAGTGCCAAAGTGAGATATTATTATTATTGATTTAAAAAATAAATTATAAGTACCTATTAAAGATGGATACATAATATATTTTATATTTTTAGTATAAGTATTTTAGAAATTGCTTACAGATAAGTAAGTAAGTGATAAATATTTTTTGAATAGTGAATTATTATTATAATAACTGTAAAAATTATTTTATTGTTTACCTCATATTGTATTTTGCAATTCATTACTACGATGAGTATTTTTGAGAAGGTTTAAAAAATTCTGATAAACATTAACACAGCAATAAATGTATATACAGTTGAGTATCGATAACTCGAATTATTTTTTTGTCCCTAGGAAATTATTTTAATTATAATTCGAGTTATGTAACTCGAAAAATACATAAGTCAAATTAATTTTTATCACCCTTGACATTCGAGTTATTTTATTTTAGATAATTTTTAGCATACAGCTGCCATTTATAGTTAATGTTTATATACCTATCTAACTTATTCTTTTTTTCCATTTTCTACTAACCAAAGTTACACATAAACTATGCACTCTAAGATTAATATGTACCTATACCTATCTTTATTATTATAGTTTTGATGCCACAAATATGAAATATAATAAATAGGTATTGCAGATTAAATGTCTTGTTAGTTGTTAAGTATTTTAAACTGTATTGCTTTTAAAATAAATAATATGACTAATATTTTTATTTTTAGAGAGTAAATTATATTAGTTAAAATAATTAAAAGTTTCATGTACCGCCTTTGTAAATTGTAAATTAATTACGAATTGTGAGAAGTAATTTTTGAAGTTTCTCAATAGTTTTCGCAGAAACAGAAAAAATATAAAATAATTATCATATAGGTAATACAAAAACGCCAAAACTTTGAAATATATACAAGGCAATTACAGTTAACAATAGTTGACAGTTCGTTTTATTTTTTCAGTAACAAGTAGAAAATATTAGAATATAATATGTCTAAATACTTGTTATATATAAATACTTTATTGTATATTACCTCAATATAATATACACAAACTCATAGTTGTATGCACTTAATTTTTGGCTAACTAACCAATATTGCAGTAACCATTTATAACTGCTTATAATTTTATTTGCTTCATAAGATAATTTCAAGGCTTTTAAATTAATTAATTAAGTTTATAGTTTTATACATATGTATAACTAACATACAAAGTTATGTCAATTGTATGGATGATAAATGATTTAAAACTTATGTCTGAAAATATCCAAAAAGAATATTTTGAAAAAGATATTACTATTCAATCAATAAAAATAAGTGATATTTTAAAAAATTGTAAAAAACAAACTTTATCTACCCTGTTCCAAATAAGACCCAACCAGGCGGCAACCGGCAAAACCGGGTTTACTACGTAATCTGGTGTCTTCTTATTTGGAACATGGTATAGCTCCTTCACTTAAATAAATGTTTTTACTAACAATTTTTTTTTTAAATAAGATTTACGAATTAACCAAATTAAAATGTTTTCACTCGGGTGTACAGTACCTAGATGTTAAGTATTCGTATACCTACCTTATCATTCAGTAGGTCACTGTAATTTAACTATGTGTTAAATTTGAATTCGATGATAAATCATGCAATACATCTGAGCGATATGACTAGCGTCGGTTTATATTCCTCAATAAATTTCGTAATATATTTTAGATTCTGAATGGAGTGATAAATATATAGATTTTACAATGGTGTGTGTTTCCTTTTTTAATTTTTCTTAAAAAGCATCTTTTCTGATAGAAATGTGAATCAAGTTGGTATTTTGGTGGTGGGGGGGGGGGGGGGAGCAAAAGTAAGTTAATAAAAAAGTAAAAAATGTTCAGTAGTTTTTAAACGGAAAAACGAGGATTTTATTTACATAAAAAAATTATTTTTGTTTTTGGTGTACCTAACTCTAAAACAAATTATCGTAGATACATGAAAATTTCACTGAATGTTTATATTAGCATGTTCTTTACACCATAAAATTTTGTGCTGTTTACGGACATTTTCAGTTTACAATTTTTTATTTTTTTTTCTATCAATGTCAATAAAATTTTACTCGTTGGTTCAAAAAGCTTGATAATTTAATACAAGTTTCTTAATATATTGCTACAATGGCAGTTGAAAAATATCAAAAATTCATATTCACAATTTTTTATAAGCATTTAAATTTTGCATATTGACAAAATACGTAAAAATCACGAAAATGTACAAATTATGTTGAGTTAGAAAAGAACTTTCTTTTTAAATCTAAGATATGAACATTTAATAAATGATTCCTCATAAATTTGTACACCTGTTTCAAAAAAAAATATCTACCTGAAAATTTAATTAAGTTTTTATGGACGCTTGAAGTTTAAAATATTACAAGATTACAAGATATATTCACTCGATTTTTATACAACTCAATAATGGACATTGTACATTATAATATGTACTATGTATAATTTAAAAAGAATTTATTTATTCGTAATTCCTAAGTCGTAACTAACAGATCGACGGACTAAAGGACACGACGAGGATATATGGTGTTCTAAACTTATGTTTAGAAACTTAAATCTAAAAAAATCTAAATTAATCTAAACGAAGACGGTCTTACTTTTTGCTGGCCACAGTTCCCAAAAAATTATTTTAATCATAATAAATGTTCATATATCTATTCAATTTTTGTTTTTCCTGGCCATTTTAAAAAGTATAGGTTGACCTCCCAAAAGTACAAAGTAGATCTAACTTGCTACCAAACACTGAGAAACCTCCATCGAAGTTGATGATCAAAGCATTTATTCTTCTAATAAAAGTATCTTTAGACACAAATTGAAACAATTAATAAAAAAAATCATTGTAAAATTAGTCTAAAAATCCAATTTAAACATGATAAAATTTTATTTTATTATTTGAGATAATTTTTGAAATCATCACATATTCACATCAAATAATACTTCGGCACTTAATTTTCCTAAGGGAATAATTATGTTTATTTAATTAAAATTTTTTATGCATTAAAATAAAATGGTTTAAATATCAATTTCATTATAGAAACATAATTATATTATACTAATCAAGTAAAATTATTTTTTATTTTAGATTTAAATCATACTAAAAAGAAAAATGAGGACTGCATATAATGAATCTGATCGTTCAGTGTTTAATGACTATGAAGAATCAATAATATTCGATGAAGATGATCCTGATTTTAGACCTAGTGATGACTTGGAATGTAGCTGTAACAAAAATGGTAAGTTAATTTACAAATTATCACATACGAACAAAATTACCTAAGTAACCTACCTATGTAATATGAATATTTTATGCGTTATGCATATGTTGGTAGGTATCTTATATTATGCGTATAATGTTCAATGTCCGGAAATGTCTACATAATATGGATAAACTCAACATTATCCTTGTAGAACATTACCCTTGACAGTGGTTTTTGCTAAAATGTGGGTAATGTAATATCGAGAGATTGTAATTTGAACCAAAATAAAGATATGTATTTTGCACCATCATATAGATAGTCGAAAATAATGTTTGTAATTTGCACTAAAATGAGTATCCTATGTATCAAGTATTTTGGTGGCACCTTATTCGTTGACGTGTCATTTTCAATCCTTATTTATAAAAACTACAACAATTAGCAAATTTTCATGATTTTAATAAATTTTGATAAAATTTGATTCTTAAATACTTAAAAAAAAACCGTTCCTGTAGGTACGTATCTATTTTTAATATTTTTGAACTGCTATTATGACAAGTAATGAGGAACCTATTGTACTACATTTTCAAACTTTTTGACCAAGTGAAATCGATATTATTAAAAAAAAAAACTAAAAAAAAATCAAATTTCAAATCAAATTTCTACAGGTACATAATTTAAAAATAATCAAAATATTTTGATAATATTATCAAGTATATATAGAAAATCATAAAAATAAATATTTGGTGAAAATTTCAAGTACCCATTTACGATTAGTAAAAGAGTAAAAAGTACCCAGTAATTTTCAAATGCGTCGGGAAAAAATCTAGTTTTTGACATAATAGATTTTATTTTTTAGGTCTTCAAGATAAATAAATAGGTACGCAAATTTATTTCGATGTTAAAGGTGTAACATAAAAATGAATACTTGTAGCCCGAGTACTTGACATTTTCACCAAAATGTTTATTTTAGCATTTTCTATACATAATAAAATGTTTAAACATTTTAACCATTTTTTTTTTAGGCATGAGACATTTTTGATTTTTTTTTTAAAGTTTATACTGTTATAGTAAATTAATAATTTTTTGTTTGGTTAAAATTCAATACAAAGTTTTATATAATAGTTGTTATAAGTGTAATTAAAAAAAAAATAGTCAAGCGCAATTCAACAATAATTTTTTATGAAAATGTAATACCAAATTCTTCATAAAGTTGTCTACCTATATTAAAAAAAAAATAACAGTACCTAAGTCACATACATTTGTATGATTGATTGAAGTCATTTGAAGTAATATTAAACACTACATATCTAATTGTTATTCCCGCGTAATACCTTTTCACCTACATCGATTTTTGTTATTTATATTGTCGGAATTCAAAAAATGAAAAACCATGAATTATTATTTATTATTCATGTTTATCAATTATTTTTATAAACTAAAATATTTTCAAAATATTTTTATATTGATAAAACAATATATAAGATATATAAGATGAAATAACGTAGATATTATATAATGTTTAGATTGAATTGCATTTACATTCAAGCATTTCCAAATATTCAAATTAAATTATTTAATTGTTTATGAATCGGTTATAGATCAATATACTTATATACCTAATAAATGGCTGTTTCATTATCCTTAACTACTTTACGTGTGCGGTGAACTTACTCTTTTGCGCCTATTTTAGATAAATTGTATGCATTATTATTGATACAATATATCAGTGTGTACGGTATCGACGTAGAGAAATATGTAGATTTGAATGAGTAAACGACGACTTTTTTTAAAGTTTGTAGTTATGAGCTTATGATTATTGATTACCACCTTTTTAAACGTTAAAAATATAATTCTGAATTAGAACATTACAACAAATGTTACATGGGGACGTGGAGCTCAAGATAATATTGTTACCTAAACATTTGTTAGTATATAGATCAATTCACGCTGATATTAAAACTAAACAGAGTGAGAGTAAGATAGATTCTTTTAAACGTACAATTTTCTATTTTATGCGTTAGTAAGACGAAGACAACACACTTTCTCGATTTAGATACAAAAGAAGATTTAATTTAAATTTTAGATTCTGAGTGGAGAGATAAATTTTTTGATTTTTACAATGATGCATCATCATCCCATGGGATTTTTTTTTTATTTGTGCCTATGTATATGATAAGTAGTCGATAAAATGATTCGATTTTCAACTTCAGTATCTTTTTCGATGGGAAAGTTAATCTAGTTGATGCGTTGGGAAATCAAAATTTTTAAAATCGCTTGAAAAAACCAAAAAAAAAAATGTTAACGCAAAATTGGTTTTTGACGAAATTGATTTTGGTTTTTGGTGTAACTCTAAAAAAAGACTGTAGATACATGAAATGTCTATTGAATGTTTGTATTAGCACTTTCTATACCCCATACAATTAACAAATATTTTGACTCAGGTTGAGCTATTTATATAGACACATGCAATTTTCAATTATTATTTGTTTATTTTCTACAAATGTTAATTTATACTAAATTAAAACTTTAAAATGTGGCAAAAGGTTACTTATAATAGTTGTTAGGGGAAAATAAAAAAATGTTGAGCTTAAATTCACAATAATTTTTTATAAGCGTCTGAATTCCAAATTTTGTAAATTATTTTGAGTTAGAAGTTCATAAACATTTTTTTTTTATTTCTAAGATTTGAAAATTTTATACAAGATCCCACATAAGTCTTCCTACCTTATCAAAAAAACATCTTTTCTCAAAAATCAAATTTCTATGACCGTTTAAAGTCCAATTTTGTACAACATTGGATATTCAATCGAGTTCTCATATGCAGAGATTTTCTTATTTTGTTGTAATTTAAAAACAAATAATATTGTAGACACTTGAAATGTACGTCATATGTTTATTTTATCGTTGTCTATATATGATACAATTATTTTGACTTGTTTCGAGTTGTCGACAGACATTATCAATATTTTTAGATTTTTTGTCTACAAATGTCTACAAATTAGATATTTATCGAAGAAGATCGATTTTAGTTTTGTGTTATAATTTTAAAACATTATTCGTGGGTGCTTGAAACTTCTAAAGTATATTATTATATACAAATAATATTAATTCAACTTACCACTTACCGTCTAAATTATTAGGTATTAATAATAACAACATAAATAAAACTTGTCTGTAAAACCGTCTCCTTTCAAAATCATTTTTAGTAGGTATACAATGATATACATATTTATTTATTTAATATATATTTATAGCATTGAATTCAAATTTAACACCATCCATTATAGTGACTGACTTGTAACCTACTGTACAACAGATAGCGACATCCACTCACCCGCTTTTTTTTGAAATATCTGTTTACTATAATTAGAATAATGAAGCAGCTTAGTTATATATATTGCTATTTAACAATAATTTGAACCTATAGAAATTTTCTATCTTAAATGATTATTAAGAAAATAAGAAATCAAGGTAACCTTCAAAAGTTCTGATACGGTTGAGATAAAACTGCAACTGAATAGAAACATTCAAACACGGCTATAAAACTGTTCAGCTTATAATTTATAAATACATATATTATAAAACAGAGGTTAATCACTTTCAACCCATATGAATAAAAAAATATTATTTAAAATTAAAAATAACATTGAGTAAAATAATAGAGTGTTAAGTTATTATATAAAAAATATAAATGTATAATTCGTAAAATTCGTATCAATTATTTATTTTTCCTAGTTCATCATAAGCGTCAGTTTTCAAATAATGTTTCTACATACTTACTATACCTACATATTATTATTATAACACATTATATAGGTGCTAACTCTAATACTATATAGATATAAACAATATAATATACCTAATAGATTTATAGCAGTATATTATATTATAGTTAAGTGCATAGGTACTATGTATATATCATGTATATAATATCGTAAGATACATACTGTAGAATTATTTGAGGATCAAATATTGTTATATTCATTTTAATTAAATATATAGGTACTTATAAGTAGGCTACCTATAGATGTTTAGAACAACTATAGTTGTAATATTTATACATATTAAGTATTACTGTATTAGGTAATACATTACCTTAATAAAGAATGATTCAGTTGTAACTATAAGAGATCCGGGGCTAAGTGAGAGGCTCATATATCCCATCAGAATACATGTTAGTTAGATTCTGAACTGAGCGATCAGAGCCGTATTTACATGTTTCCCGCGTGTAGGCCTGTGGAAAATTGCGGAACTAAATAACTAAAATAATAACAATAACAGAAAACGTGAAAGTATTACATTAAAAAATTCGCCCCCTTCAAAATGTAGGCACGTGCACAATGCACATAGTGCCTGCATATAAATACGCCACTGGGAGCGATGAATGAATTCATTTTACAATGATTTGTGTTTTAGATTCTGAGCGGAACGATGAATGTATTGATTTTACAATTATGTACCTGTTTTTTTTTAATTTTTATATTTTTGTGTCTGTCATCACCTTTTGGGGCAGTAAAACTACTTCAATTTTTTTCAACAATATCTTTTCTGATAGGAAAGTGAATCTATTGGTACTTTTTTTTTTTGGGGGGGGGGATCAAAAGTAAAAAGTACTTAATATAGTTTTCAAATGCGCAGGGAAAAATAAGAGAAAAAATTAAGAAAAAACGGGAATTTTTATGCCAAATCGGTTTCCAGCAAAATCGATTTTGGATTTTGGTATAACTCTAAAATAAATGAACACAGATACATACAATTTTCCCTAGTTGTTTAAATTAGCATTTTCAAAATATTTTGAATTGTATTAAACTGTTTACGGACATACTCATGAGTCACTGCAGTTTCCTATTTTTTTAGGTTTTTTTTCTTTGAATGTCAATTAAATTGTATTTGTTAGGTAAAAAAGCTTGACAATTTAATACAAGGATCCTAATATATTGTTACAATGACTCTTGAAAAATATTAAAAATCTACTGTCACAATTTTTTATTATAAGCATTTAAAGTTCAAATTTTAGCAAAATACGTAAAAATCACGAAAATGTGCAAATTATTTCATAAACATTTTTTCTTTTAAATTTAAGGTTTGAAAATTGAATTCAAGATTCTTCATAAGTTTGCCTATCTTTTTAAAAAAAATAAATGTCTACCTGAAAGTTGAATTAAATTTTTATGATAGCGTCTGAAGTTCAAATTTTTACAACATTGAAAATTCCCTCGATTTCTCGATCTAACAATTTTCTTATTTTGAGTGCATTTCCCTGGCACCCCCACCTCCGAATTTTGAATTCAAACCAAGGGCTTTCGTTTGTGCTACGTTTGTGCTGGATTGTGCTCGAATTTCATCGTTTGTGCTGCAACCCTTAAGGAGTTATAAGGGATAACGATTGGGGGTGCCAGGGAAACGACTGCACCCCCACCTCAGAATTTTGAATTCAAACCAAGGGCTTTCGTTTGTGCTACGTTTGTGCTGGATTGTGCTCGAATTTCATCGTTTGTGCTGCAAACCCTAATGAAATAGAATGGATCTTTAGTGGGGGTGCCAGGGAAACGACTGCACCCCCACCTCCGAATTTTCGAGTTTAAATTATGACATTCGTTTGTGCTACGTTTGTGCTGGATTGTGCTCGAGTTTCATCGTTTGTGCTGCAAACTCTAATTAACTACAGGGATCATTAGTGGTAGGGGGTGGTATATGGAGCCATAATGCAACCACAATTCAAAATATTGGATATCCAAATGAGCCAATCTTTAGTAGTTTGCTACTGATATCCTGTACCATTTTTTCGACATCAGTACTCTACTCGTACTTCCGGAGTTATCCTTATAAATTTAATTAGGGGGTTGTAAAGACGTGCCGACACCCCTAGTAATGAATTTTTTGGTCCAAATCAGTCCCATTGGTTTTGACTAAGTTAGTGCTTATTTATTTTGTACTCTTTGTCCCCTTCGTTATTATTTCGTTGCTCATAAAAAAATGATAAGCCTTTCTTACGAGGGGATGCTCTGAAATGCCTAAAACGAGGACAGCCCCTAAAGTTTTATCGGAAATTGCTTGAGATTGGATGGTAAATATTATCCTTAGGTGTTCATTAGTTATTTCTCGTAGTTTTTAGGTTCAAATAACTTACTTGTAGGAGTTTGATTTTAAAATTTACGTGATTGTAATTATTGTGAGAATCAAAATTCTCAAACGTATGTTTTTATCTTGCTAAACTATTAGAAATAACTAAATGGCTAATATGGATCATTTTTACTTTTACCAAAAAAATATGTATCCCTAACTCTGGAATCAAAAAACAAAACGAAATAAATTTAAAAAAAGTTAACCAAGGAAATACGTAATACGCGTGATTAAATCACTCAAAAATCAAAATATACTTAAAAATTTAGTAAAACACTTAGGTATAGTTATTTAACTATTTTTGAAGTTATGTAGTAAATAGTAATAAAATATGTTGGCTTCAATAAATTTAATTACCTTAGTTACCTTATTAAACTTGTGTAGGTAGTATAGGTACTTATATATTCCACAAGGCACCTACTTGTCTACATGTACATTGTACACATTATATAAAACTTCACTGTTAATATTTATTATTATTTAGTAAGTAAGCACTAAGCAGTAACAGTATAATACAATAATAATTATTAGGTAAAGTAAATTATATACAAAATTAAATACAATAAACAATTTTGTATTATATTATTATATTATAAATAATTATGCAGGTTATATATCAGTTCAACTATTATTTTATAATACTTACCTATAGGCTATAGTATTATGTAAAGTGTTTTCCTTGCCCAATCCTAAAGTGTTAACATTATTAATTTTCATTAACAAACGTCGATTGGATGGTAAATATTATCCTTAGGTGTTCATTAGTTATTTCTCATAGTTTTTAGGTTCAAATAACTTACTTGTAGGAGTTTGATTTAAAAATCTACGTAATCGTAGATAAATTGTGAATATACTTGGGACAGGCAGGGGAAACGTTTATAGTTTAATTTTTCAACCCATATAGTTGTATCACATCATAAGCATTTTGTTTTGGCTAACGATAATTTAATATTATTTTTAATATAATAATAGTAATACAATTTTTTGAGTTAAGTATTTCTCGGCCAGGTTTCAACTTAAGGGGACCGTTTCTTCACCAAACGTTTCGGTTTATGCTCCTCTAAAATGTACTCCCAGAGTCGGGGGTCCTCAAACCCTCCCCCTTGTGTATTTTGGAAAACATTTAGTTTTTGAACCAAGTTTCTGAAACTCGAGATTTGGGTAGATTGGAAGTTGATGATCGAATTTGGTATCTTGTGGCGTGACCGTGGGAGCCGTTTTTCCCCGTCTTTTGGGGCATCAAAAATTCTAAATTGCCGATTTTTAGGGTTCTTTTGCACGGACACTTAGATTTTGGGCG
>JANEHU010000314.1:0-22456 GCA_027563435.1 Nasonovia ribisnigri | reverse complement strand
ACTACTGCGTGACGTAGTCGTAAAGATAATAATATGTTCATTGTTCATGTCTGATATGACATGTATCAAGTTATTGATTTAAACTGAACACAGGTTTTTATTTTTAAAGGCTTAATTTTATTAGTAGGTAGTCATTGATAATATTTACTAAAACAATCAAAAATATCTTTAAGCATTAAACATTAACTGTTATTTTAATTAAATAAAATAATTTACACGCATTTGAAATTGGTTACGAGTGATTGCCAATGAATATGGTACATTTTTATATATATTATATTTAATATGTATAAAATGTTTCTAATGGCAAAACAATGATAGTACCTATATATTGTATTATCTACAATTTTGTTTATCATGAGGAAATATTGATCAATGGCATGGGGCATTGCAAATTGTGATTTATTCGTAGAATAATTTGTAACAATATTAATATTTTGCATCTGATGGTATGATGTTTTGTTTAAATCTTATTATTTTTACTCTTTTAACAGCAATACATATTTTTTCTATTTAACATGCGATTATTTATTTTTTTTTTCAATGCAAAGTCAGAAATGAAAAGGCGTACACGAATGTTTGAAAAAAAAAACTGAAAATATATTATGCACGAGGCAACTAATGTAAACAAATTATTCGCATAATATAAAGTTCTTCGAATAGCAAATAACAACGTCAAATAATTTATACGCCAATCTAAAAAAAAGCTTTTATTATGATTCTCTACTTATATAAAACTAAACGTCATAACTTGTAAGTTTGTTTATAGGGTTTCTTAATTTTACTATTTGTAATGATTACTTAAATTCTTATTGTATAGTGGGTAGTCATAATAATATGTTGTATATTTAATCTTTAATTAGGGTTTATACCATTCATCAATATATTACATAAAATATAGGTACCCACTGTAATGTAATATTTTAAGAGTAAAATGTGAGCATGTAGGTAGTTTGATATTAGTTATGACTATTTTCAATGTTTAGGTGACTGGGTTATCTTGATAATTCCCATAGTAGTGTTTATAAATAATAAAAATCACAAAGGAGAAGTGCAAGTTAACCAATAATGCATCCATGTATACGATTGTAACTTCAATCGTAAATGAAGTTGCTTCGGGTCAGTTTATCCATTCCTCTCACCACCTCAATTGCAAGCTGCAATACACAAATTATCTATTTATTTAAAAACGAGTTATTTTGTATACAGTCGAGGCTAAAAGGTTTTATTTTAAAAAATTATTTTGACGTGACTTATCTGACTAGAGAGTTTAACTTATATTAATTTAACCAAAAAATATATTTATATAATAAAAATATATTAATATAATCTACATATTAAACTCTACAACAATAAAATAATAAAATCCTCCCAATATGTTTGGGTTAGTGTCTAGGGAGAAAGTGTAACCATGTTAACAAATTATATTAAATATATAACAGTTCTGTAAATCCTACATATTTTACAGTAGATAATCTGTACTGTAGAACAATATTGAACAAGTGAATTCATTATTTAGATTATAATAGTGCATTTTATTATTCTGAAACGATTGACCAGAACACACAGAATAGAACATTTTCTATAGGTGTGGTACCTGTTTGGCTTAACTTCAAGAAGAATACAAAGTTTTTGTATCTTTAGACTGTTAAGATTTTTGTACAAAAATTTCGATTGATGCTTGTAGATCGATTATTTACAAAACTGCAGCACAAATAATTATTTATAAAATTATTTTAATTACCTAGAGTTTAAATATTATTATGATTATTAAAATTGTTTTTGTAAAAATTAACTTTATTAATTACAGCGTAATACATAATAGCAAAAATATGATTTTAAATTTTACAATTTATAAACGTTGTTAAGCATGAAAGCTAAATATTTTAATGAAGGAAACAATATTCACGATAACGGAGAAAATAGCATTATAGATAATACCTACTTGTAATAAATTAGTTGATAGGCTTAAACGATATTTCGTTTACACTTATAACTAAATATAAGCTATTTAAATACCTACCAGCCCAGCCCAGCTTTTTCTGTTAATGTAGGTAGGTAATTTAAATTATTATAGAATAATTAAATCAGAAAATTTTAATATACCTGGAAAGTAATATTTTATGACAATGATAAGTTCATACGAAAAAAATTAAAAATACTTATATTTTATTATTATGTTCTTGTATAATCATAATATAATATTAAATTAAAAAAAATAGTTAAGATGAATAATGACTAACTAAAAAAATTAAAATTTATACCTACAATTTTAAATTTTTTCAATATGCCACAATTCAATGAGGTACTTTATAATAAAAATAGACCTGCAAACAAGTAGGTAAATTAAAAACTCACTTAATCATTTGACAGGTGCGAATAGACAGTGCAGCGTGAGACTAGGTATCTTTTTGTCACATGATTCTTATATTATAATATCTGTAAAAAAAATAAATTAAACGGTTTAGTACCATTATATGTATATATCATATAATAATAGTTTTAGAGCCATAATTCAATTTTTTAATTGTTTGTAACAGATTATATTTAATCATCTTTCGTTGCAGCAAAAATGATATAATATAGTTTTTTTTTTTAGTTTAAATATATTCAGTCTGTTTATAAAATAAAAACATTAAGTAATAAGTATTAGAAGAGAAATTATATTATACAAAGATGAATCATATGAAGAGGAGACCATTCATTAACAGAACCTCAGAAAATTTAAATATAGCACTATAGTATTAAATTATATATAACTAAACTATTAAAAATAATACAAGCATTTTTAAATGCGTTAAAAAGTGTTATCGTGTAACAGTGAAAATGATAAACACAATTTATATTGTACAGCGATATTGAAAAAGTTATGTGGAATATACATTTGTATTCAAATCCCTGAATAGTGGTGTTATATAATATTATTATCGAATGAAAATTGAGACATTTTGTGACAGGTTAAAGGGTTATCCATACAATTTAAATTTGTTTACCGTATTTTTAATATATTTCTTTTTATTACTTAACTAATAAATACAACTAATATTATTATTAATCGTGATTTTAAAATTACATAAAATATTTATAATTTTTATTATATTTTATTTTTACATACACTTTACATTTTTATTGGCAATCGATTAAATTTAACTTGGATATAATTTAAACAAGGAATTATAATCTACTTGTAGTTTATATCAATAATTTACTTGCTCATATTTGATCCACCCGATCAGAGTAACATGTAACATATTCGGGAAAAACTTGATATTTTAATGATCTGGTTTATTTTTAGTATTCATGATGCTTGTTGAAAAAAAAAAAGAATTTCATTGATATCACTTTCATGGAAAAGTCTATTTATTTTTACAAAATATAATAAATGAATAGGTACTTGAAAGTATATTTGTCACGGATGCTTATATTAATAATATTCATCGTTCAAACATGCTGATCATACTAAATTATAATAGTGCTGAGAACAGAAATCCAGAAAAAATTGAATTATCATTAAAAGTTTTGGATGCATATTTCATTGTGTTTAAAATTTTATAAAATTGTAAAGCGTATATTATCTAAGAATTTGAAATTCCAGGACCATATATTTCGCCCAATCGGCCATATTATTTATTTATTTGATATATTGAAGCTTTCATTCCCATAACTCTACTATAGGTGGTACGTGATGATAAGTGGTCGTTATTTTGTAGACTATACGTAATACGTATAGTATTTGTGAACGGGTTCAACTTTTAGATTGATGGGTTTCGATTTGTCAGCTCCAATAACCGTATTTGACAAATTAAATGACAAACGATACGGCGTTTGTGGCCACCTACTTGGAGAAATTACTCTTGCTAATTAATCTTCGTTAACCACAAGAGAACATAATGTAGCTGTGCATAATTATTATTTAGGTGCAAAGCTTCTTGGAGTTAAAATAAATTAGGAAAGAACCCATTCAACATTTTGAATATTTTTAAAAAAAAACATAGAAATCTCACAAATAAATAAAACATCTTAAGAATTAAGCAATATATTAAAATAAAAAAATCCTGATAATTATATTATGCTTCATGTAGTGCTGTTAAATTTAAGTATACTATATCCATGCATCTAATGTTACCAATTGCGGTTGCAATGTCCGAAATTCTATACTTAGCAATAAATCAAGTGTAACGGAGAAACTCACATGATTGCTTTCTCAGCTTTAATTATATTTATACAAAAAAAGGAAAGAGTGATCGTTTCTATGATAATTTATAAATTCTATTTAAAATTTCAAGACTGGAAGAAAAAAAAATATCTTACGCCAATCAATCGTTAACGAATTCCATCCTTGGTTTAACCTAGTGATGGGTATACACATAAGAAAAAATAATATATAAATTTGGTTATTTTTTTTCATCGTTATATTAAAATTATATATTATGAGATTATCAATAAGTTATACTTATAGTGACAGTATTTCCTAATCATAATTTTGAAGTTTAAAATTCAATAAAAACAAATATAAACCATAAGTATATTATTATTAAAACAGTAAAAACGTACCTAAATAAAATATATTTGACACGGTTCCGAATAAAGTACAATTGTATTTTTATTTTATGAAGAATGAAATATTGTTGATGGATTCAAAGATCAAAGTCACAAAATAAGACGTACGAAATCAAAAATTCGTCGTTGTAAACATAAAATATAATTATAATTTTGTTTCGTTGTTTTACAATTTACATGCATCACATAAAATAAACATAAATTTGATAATTATACTTAAAATATTACTTAAATTATAGTATTTAGTATAGTATTATAGTTATTATTATTATTTTTAATATTATTAATGTAACATGCACTGTATAGGAATATATTTTGTAACATTCATAGAAAAAAATTGTTTAATTGTACTGATAAGATTTAACATTGTTTTTTTGGTTCGTTTCCATTTGTTTTTATTTTACTTTTTTTTTTGTACATTAGTGAGAGATGACATAGTACAAAATATGAACAAAAGAATTTTTACTTATGATGGAAAAGACAGCATTGAATTGGACTGAAACGCATTCAAACAAAAAAGGGCACAGTGGTGATTGATGCGTTGTATCCTGCCAGATGATGAAATATAATATTATGGTTTAGTTTCACTGAACAGTGTATATAAGCGCGTTGTTTCCAATGTCACATTATTTATTGTTGTAGAAATTATTTATCAACACAACAATTTAGGTGTACTAATCTTTTAGATGTTCTCAAAGACACTTACAAATTAAATTCAAAATCGGCAGTCAGTACTAATATATCGAGAATTACATTGTTTAAGCATTGTCTGTTACATCCAATGCAAGCCAGCCATAGATATTTTATTCAACTTCTATAGGAATAATATTAATCAGCGCTGCACGAGAACGAACTACGACAATGGAAAATATATAGGTAGTCAGCGTTTAATACAATATGTAACCCAGCCAATGTATTATAATTTATAAGAGCTTTTTAAAATATAAATTTTCATTAAATGCTTTTTAGATACTTAACGAGCAATGAATATAATAGTTTCTCAATGACATGCGTTTTTTATGAATGAACACATATTTTATAATAAATGAAATTCTTCAATCTCCAATGTCAAGGTTTTATATTGTTAAAAATAATATTTAGTTGGAAATTTGAAAGGTAAAAAGTAAATTCCTGGCATTTTTTATAATCATCAAGAATAATGGGAGTATAATTAATATAAAAATTCAAATGTTGATAAAATTGGATATTTAAACAAAAAGTAACGATTTAAGTTATTTTGTTGTTATTTAAAAAATATTATTCGAAAAAACTTTAAATTTACTTTATTATGTTTAATATTAGTAGTTACATACTATCTATATTCTATATACACATTTTTTATTTTCTAAAATATTTAGTTAGGTAGAAAGATATTTGTTTTTGTAAAATTATATTCAACCAAGTACCTACTGTATTACTAATATCAATTTACATAAGTATAGTATACTACAATATAGGCTGATAGACTGTCTCCGCTCCGAATCGTTTTTCGTATACAATGATTAATCATTGAATTCAATTTTAACACAATATCCATTACAGTGACGAGGAATACTTGACACCTGCTATGTAGCAGGTAAACCTCCCAGGTTTTTCTTTTTGTACCTAGTTACTTAGATACAATTTGTATTGATTCTAAATGTATATATTATGTAGTTTCGTATTTTTGTTTTAGAATTTAGTACATGTTCAATTTGGAATTTTATTGTATTTGCATGTGATGAAAAAAATATTTGAAATGTTTTGTCCAGAGGGATTGAAGAAAAAGTATTACAGTCTGTAACGAATCATCGAGGGATGACATATCTTCCATGTAGTATAATATTATAATAATAATAATAATGTATACTGTATAGTATAATATTAAACCGATATTATACGGTTTCAGGGACAATGTATATTGCATATTTTAATTAATTTGACCACGACAAATTGTGTACTGATATTTTCATCTAGAAGGTTCAAGGTTCCTTGAGTTCCAACTAGGTGTGACATTGATAAATATAATTAATTAGTTAGCACCAGTAATATAATATAGTTGTGTAAATTTAGTTTAATTTATTCTATATGTCTATGCAGTGACATATTATTTTATTGATAATATTACTAAAGCACGTCATAATTATATTATAATGCACAATATCATTAATTTAGATGTCTGGGTTCAATATGATTTGCCTGACTGTGTGTATACCTAACCATTGATCATATCAAAATAATCGTTTATATAACTCACCAAATAATGAAACCAAACTTCTCTACATCGTTTTAATAATATAATATACGGTGTAACATAAGGCATAATATAATAATTATGCATTTAAATTGAAGACTTCCGACACTTATGAATAACCTATTATTTCTCTCGTGACCTATAAATATATGTTATTTTTATAATGTTAAGTTTTTCGCAAAATAGTCTTCTGTTTTAATTCTTTGTTTTTAAACAAACCATTATTTTAAGGCTAAACTTTTCATATTTTGTTATCAACTTAACAACTAAACTCGGAAAGGTTGATTCATTTCACAGAAGACATTTTGATGTGTTTTAAGTAAAAATTTGATTTAGTAAATTTGTAAATCGATAGTAATGTCATCCCGTTATATTCCTGCAATTAGAACAATAAAGTAGGTACTTAATTGGAAAAATAAGTTTTTGCTATAAATCTGCAAGTAAGTGAATAGTTAGAAATTTAGTTACAAAAAACTAATTTTTTCAAATATTTAATTAAATGAAACCAACGATCGTTTATTGTAAATATTGTGGTCTAAATAAAAACAAACCAAAACTTTTTGTGTTTTGTTCATTTTATGAGAAATACCTACTTAAGTAAGACGAACTCAATACAAAAAAAGTTGGCGATATAATATTTTATTCGTCTTGGAGACAATGAAAAAAAACATAAAAAAAATAATTGTGTATTGCACTGAATAGAATAAATTTAAACATTTTAAGTAGCATATTCAAACTACCGTAATTATTGTGATTTGTAATAATATAAAATATAATATTTATATAGTCTACTTGGTCTTTGCGGGAATCATAATAGGTATATAGTATGGAATGATGTTGACTACAGTCAAAAATTCTTTGGTTTATAAAGAATACACTTTACGTATAAATTATTGTTTAGTGAGTTTTTTGTAGCCAAATGATGAATAATTTCCTATATTTGTAAGTACCTATATTTCGTAAACAAACTTGTATGGGTTTGTATTTCCTTTAAACAGATAACTAAATGTTATCCAATTACCTATAGGCAAATGGAAATTTGTCAAGTCACACAGTGGTTTAGGTACAAACCATAAACGCCACATATAGCGTCAAACTTTTTGTTTAATATGGTTACTAGTAGTGACCGGGTGAAAAGTTTCAGAGGTAGAGTCCTTTAGTAGTGATATATTATTGTTATTAAAATATATCAGTCAAAAAATGTCAGCACAAGAGTATTGACATTTCAAATTTATAGGTGTTCGATGAGGCTCGTCTATACCGACGACGACATTGGGGAAATTAAATACGGCCGACTTGTCCGTATAAATATTGATGCGCTCACCGGAAGTGTGTCCCTAATAGTGGGTGTGAGAAAATCGATATGTATTCATACCTTATTTTTTTTATATATTTATGTTCCATATAATTTTTATGACAAGCATTTTTTCAACAAGCGTTAAAGCCATCTACGGGTGTCATTGATGTCTGTTTTTCTGTGCATATTTTAATAAATATATAGTAAATTAAAGAAGTCATATATAATCATACAATAAAAATACCTACACAATAACTTGTTGGTGGACTGCACGAGAAAATTGTTATTCACATGTTTTTTTTTTACTCCCATTTTTTACTATTGTTTTATAAAGATAGGTACACAGTTTAGTTGAATTTCATTTTATTAAGAAAAAAAACCAATAGTATAAATTAATACCTTGGTCTATTATCATGATCATTGCTCATCGAATAAGTCAATAATACACATTATTTAATAGTTTAAGATTTATTTGATCAAAGTACCTACTTCGTCAAAAAAGAATTGTATACAACATATTGCCGTTGTATTAAATAAAAAAGTTTAAAATGCATTTTGCTTGATTTAACTAACCCAACTAGGTATACACATTTTAAATCTGGTAATGCCTATAAAGTAATTAAAGCCATATAAGGCTTGTAGCATTCGTACAAAAGGCAAATATATATGTATATGAAACAAATATCAGCACAACTCTGAAATTACTGAAATAAATTTACATGAATTAATTTAACTAATTAATAATTGTCATTCGATTAAGAATTCGCAACAACGACATTTACACACGAAAATATAATACTTTTTTATACAGTGTTTGGAAATTTAACGAGTAGGGTTTTTTTAAAAATCTTTTTAAGTATTTTATATTTTTCAAGTGTTCAACTTGTAGCTGAGTACACAAAGAAGATAATATATAGTATTTAAAGTACAACACATGGTTAGAATTGTAGATATTCATTTGCATAACATTTTAATTTCATATTCTTTTAGAGTAATAAATAATAATAAATCATATAGGTAACCATTTTTATTTATTCTGGGAGAGAAGAAATCTGAAAATCCATCGTCCATTCTCTGTTGACGGTACAACCAGGAAAAATAAAACAATAAAAACCATGAATTAAAAAAATAATACAAGTCAAACAAAAATGTATTTTACTAAATTTTTTTTAATTAAGTTGTAAACGTAGTGATATCAAACACATAACGTTTCTAGAATAATACAATTTCAGAATTAATTTTTAGTTATTGAGTTAAGAATAGAACAATACATTAAAATCGTTATGAAAATAGTAAGTTATCAAGGTAAGTTAGGAATTGAAGAGGTTAGACATTATATGAATGAAAAATACGTCTTATACTTTAAAGTTTAAATATTAATTAGTTAAAAAATAGGTTATTAATTATATAGGTAATACATTTTTATTATGTAAGTTTTCACTTATCGCCTCATTATTGATATATGATAGAAATCAAAATGATAGTTTAATTTAAGCAAGCAGTGTACATTTTATTGAACAATAAATTGAAATAAAGCATTTTCAAATTAATGTTGAAGCAAAAATGATTAGGTTTTTGTAATAGCAAATAGCAATAGGCACTTGAGACGCATTACACAACAGCATACAATACTGTCGATTTTTTTATTAGGATTAAATACCTATACATTAAACTATGAAATATACCATATATTATGTATATTGTATATGTATTTTAATCTTAAATAATGGGAAGTATTAAGTATTATAAATAATAGTTTATTCATATTTTATTATTTAAATATAATCTTTAAGCCTGTGGCTCTAGCTACAAATGTTTTACAACCACAAGGTAGGTTCCTTATACCTATCATATCCTGTCCTAGTGTTAAACACACAGAAATAGTATATTGTAGCAGAAACAATAATACTCATCATACTATCATAAAGAATATTTGGTTGACATCAGTAATATTATAATTGAATACCTAAAAGACTACCAAAAATATTACCCGAAAAATGTCAATAAATTAATTTCATATAATATAACAAACGTAGAACTGAAGGTGTGCGCGCGCATGTGTGTATGCGTGTGTATGTATAGAGATCTTCTAAGCGCATTATCTACACTCGAGACACGCTCACAAGTCCCTCGGGGAATATAATCATACGTGACAATGGGCACTTCCTACTTATATATATACATGATATAGGTATATAATATTTATACACGGTTTCCCTGTATACCAGGTATATACACGCACGAACCCTACGTCCCGTGCATAAAATAATAACATATTATGATATCGATTTGCGGCCGTTTATGTTACGAACCTATAGAAGTCCGTTTTGACCGTATATGTGCTGTTAGTGTTCGAAAACGGTTTTAATGGCGTTTTAATCCTTGCAATATTATTATGGCATAGGTACTTACGTTGATTGCCAAACTCGTGACGACGTATAATATTATATTATATACCCACACCGATAATATGGTATGCGCCTATAACTTTGCTATCGGCTATCGGCTAATATAAACATCAGTATAGGTACATATTTTGTAAAATTTATTGAACTAAGATCATTATTATTATTTAGCTGTATTAAACATTTAGTTTAATATATTTTATAAATTGATCCTAAGACCATGTGCCAGTAACCATGAAATTTGAAACTGATGGTCGGGGATATCGCCAAATATATTATTATTGTATTGACTGCAGATCATTTTTTATGCGATATTTTTTGTTGACCAGTTTTCTTGTTGTCTTAATACGAAAATTGTATTATTAATATTTTGTATTTATTATTAATATAAAAATATTATGTATATTATAATATGTTATGCCCTCTCTACGTTGAACTATGATGAATCATTTCACAATTTTGTTTTGTTTTGTTTTAATATTCCGTTCAATTTTTTTTTGTTTTTAGTAGTAATTACGTTATTATAATGTACGTTTGCATACATTACGACTGTCACTGCAACATCACGCAACTACAAACTTATAAATTGTTCATGAGTAACAAAAAAACTAATTAATTTGACTCTGAGAAATAATTACTGAATTATTCATTCCTCATGTTAATAAAAGGAAATTACTTAGTGCTTAATGTAGTTTTTAAATTAAATAGTATATAATATTTTTATATTATGATGAGATTTAGTTTAAATTTATTATGATTTACGAGGTATTATAAAAAAAAAAAATGACAAAGATACGACTAATGCAAAATTAAGAAACCTGTGCGAATTTAAGTGCCTCCACTATCTCTATTAGCTTTTCTGTGGTTTTTGCTACATATCTTGTTGGTGCATTTGAAAGGTCAAAATAGTTTTCAAAAGCGCAGGAAAAACAAAAGAAAAATTAAGAAAAACGGTAATTTTTACGCAAAATCGGTTTTCGACAAAAAAAATATATTAAGACATCTCATATTTTTTTAAAGGCCGATGGATGTATAATTTATTATTGTTCTATGATAATATGCAAGCAAGTAGCAACAACAAACTTAAGGTGACTAGGACACTAGCGCCCTCTACCTTTGTCTTATTTCAGTGTACAAAAGGTCAGTCTATTTATCTATTATAGTCCTTATAGTATAAAGTCCATGTTTATAATAATTAAAACAAAATAATCGATCATTTCTGAGATCTTGATTGTTATGTTAATGTGTTTAGTAGCGCAACTAGGGTGGGTTGTGATTCCCCCCCTCTGACATTTTTGTGAGGTTTTTAAAAATTCAGCGTAGGAAAATAAATTGTGAGGTTAGATTTTCAATAAAATCAATTTTGGTTTTCTGTGTACCTAACTTTAAAAAAAATGACAGTATATTCATGAAATGTTCACTGGTTATTTATATAAGTATTTTCTATACTGATAAAATTGATTTGTTTTGAACTGTTTATGGACATTTTCAGTTTCCAATTTTTTTTAGTTTTTTTTCTACGAACGTCAATAAAATTGAATTTGTTAAAAAAGCTTGAAACGTTAATACAATGCTCCTAACATATTGTTACAATGGCATTTGAAAAATATTAAAAATCCATTGACACAATTTTTTTTTTATCATAGTTTAAAGTTAGACAACATTTATCAAATTTAAAATTTAAAAATGATTTTGTAGTTAAAAATTGATAAAATGTTAAAATTGTATAGCTAATTATTGAAAATTTAAAAAAAGTTCCACGTAAGTATACTTAGAGTATACTTATATACCTATAGGTTATTTTGCAACCAAAAAATTTCAAAAATATAAATACACAGTTTTTTTTATAGTTATTTTATGTTAAAATTTGGACGAAATTACATATTAAATAATCAAGAATAACGTTTTAGTTATTGTGTTGTAATTTTATAATAGTAATTCAACTTTCCGGCGAACGTATTAATAATAAGTAATAACATTATACATATAACATAAAATATCCAAACTGACAAAGCTCAGATTCGTTTTTCGTATACAATGATACTACTGTACCTACAGCAGAGCGACATCTACTTGCCGCCCTTTTTATTAATTGGTATATGAATAACTGATGAAAAAACTTGCCTTACAATTTCAAGGCTTCTCTGACAGATTTGTTATAGATATTTGAAGTTCTAATATTGACGATATTAAACATATTGGTAAACGAAAAATAATGATTTTCCTCTCCTGATTTTAGATAGTAATATTATGCTGTATTAAAAAAATAACACTGTGTTAAACTGACTTATAACTTATAAGTTAATATTAATAATATATGATTATAATCGGTTGGTTCATAATTAAAGTTATATGAAAAATTAGTTCAATTTACCGTACTTTATTAGTTTAACTATCTTATATAGTAATGTAAATAAATAATAAAATACCTTTAAGCTAACACGTTTCTGCATTGTCTTTCACATAAAATTATTAATCATTGAATTTAAATTTGGTAAAGCCCATCAATTACGGTGACCAACTCAATGACGAGATTCACTGAACATCTACTATATACTGCAGACCAATTTTTTTTGGATTTTTTTTAATATTAAAACCGTCAATATCATGAGTTCATTTTAATTTGAATTGAGAATATAGATTATATGTCACAGATGTCAATGACTGATTGAAAACTACTAAAATTTCCTGATTTGTTGGACCTTAAAAAATCTCACAAAATATAATAACTTACTAGTGAAAAATATGTCTTATCGACTTCATTTTCATCTAAAGATGACGTCCAATATTATTCAAGTGGGAATTCGTTTATTATCGTATTTCTAACGTTGTTAGAATATAAACATAAATACAGCTTTATTATTCCGTCGTGATACGTTTGAGCATCTAAATCCTTGGCAACCTATTTTGGATCCAATCTACTTTTGAGTTTTGGCCTCTCGAGATTAACAATTTTTGAGTAATGGAGTCATGAAAAAATGATATTATCCTCTTTATTTTAATTAAACAACTTGTACTTAGTAGATATTTTAACATCGTATCATGTAAATACATAAATGAAAATCATATTCATTTGAAGAGCAGCAAACATAATTTATTTACCATTTCTTGGAAATCCAGCTTTTCATCATAACCTAACTAAACACATGAACTGATCGCACTTACAATACATTTATTATTTATATACCTAGTAATACATTTTGTAAATAAAAATATATTCAAATAACAAATGTTTAAAGTTGACTGTTTAAATGTTTCATTAAAACTATGTTAATCATTTGTGGGACCCTAGGCAGTTAAAATTTTGGCTCCCTTAGAAAATTATTACCTACTTATGACTTTGATTCTACTATGTACTCAATAATTAATATAAGTAGTTTTAATAGTAACCAACTAATTTGTATAATTAAAACAATGTTTATTAATATATTCCACTAAAATTCTTATTGATTTACAGAAAATTAATTAATATTTTTAATTTTCTAGTAGTAAAAGAAATGAATCTTATAATTACAGAAAATTAATTAATTTAAAGTAATTGTAATATTGATTTTAAAAATGTGAATTTTTAATATTTACGGTGGTCGATGAAAACTTGTAGCATACGAGTGCACAACGGTATAATGTTCGTCACCATCACCATACAGTATGATATTCATATTGAATTTATTCTAATAATCCATAAAAAAATGGATAGTAAAAAAAAAATGATTTTCCGTTTTTACGAGGCAAATTTTTAACGAGTGGGACACTGACTAAGTTGTTTGTATATCATATTTTGTAATGTTAAGTTAAATTATATGAAAAATAAGTAATGTGAAAAATGTATATAGGTAAATATGCTATTTTATTTTCGCAATATATTTACTATTAATATTTCTAACTTAAACAAAAATAAATCGTTTTGAATCTAATGATGATTAGGTATTCTATTTTATAGTGAATATAAAATATAGTTGGTTTTCAGTAAAATTATAAAATTAATAAGTTTTAATTTTTGTATTCATGAGGTTCACTTTCGAGTGATAGGACAAAATATGGATTGATGAAGAAGAAAAAAGCATAAATGTCAGGAACCTTGCACTATAAAAGTTTCAATTAAGTCGAAAGAGAAATATTATACGATCTTTGTGAAAATGACTTGGCAATATAATATAGAAAGCTGGACAGTATAATATATTGCATTGTATGAAATTGAGTAAAAAATTAATGTGGTGGAAAATAAATAGGAATTTTAACATTGATGTAATGCGATTGGGTACATTTCTGTATAAGTTATAAAGCAACAAAACACAAATTTTGATTAACAGTTTATATTTTAAATGCAATAGTGATTCAGCTTAATTTAGGAATGTAAAACATGGTAAATTTTATTTTTGTTATATTTTTATATTGTATTGACTATATTTTAATCTTTACCTACTCTTTAAGTTTATTTGCTAACTGAACACAATTATTTTTACTTTACAATTAATAATAAAATAAAATATTTAAATTTGATTTAATACAAAAAATCGTGCAAACTATTTAAATTATAAATTAAATTAATAATAAAACACACAATTTAAATAAAAAAGGTCCGGTTATGAACAGAAAAAAAATTGAAAAACTCTACATATTTTATTTAACAACAATAATGTATTGGTAAAATTATATATGTTCTTAAAAATAGATGTCTAGTTATCGATTACTGGTTATTTATGTATTATTTGTAATTATTATTTATTAATGGGTACGTAATAAAATATTTATAATATAGTTTTTTACAGCCTTATATAATATATTTGACAAAGTAAACACTTGTTAATATTGTTTACCTTCTATTTTAGATCCATGTACCTATTTGTCTGGGTATGATATTCATTATAACTGATAAATTTACTCAAAAGAATCATGTTAAAAAATATGATATAGGTAAGTTTTTAAATAAATATAATATAGAATTTTGAACGTAAAGTGACTTAATTTAAAAAAAAAAGAAATTGTTATACTTGAATAATTAAAATTTCATAATTTTTATGAAAATGTAGATTTTTTTAAAACTGTTATGCCGATTCAAACATGGAACGACTGATTTAGCAGAGCTGACAGGTTATGGAAAATTAATTATTTAAAATTGTATTTTCTGAAATAGTTTGGTACCTATGCCTACAACATAATTTAATAACTTAAATGTTCACAACTATGTATATATTTCTTATTCAGTAAACACGTCAAAGCAATCTGATTTATGATTAGAAATCAACGTTACTAATGATTTAATGATAAATCTTAGATGTTTACAGATTATATAAGGACTAAGGTCAGTATACGCTTATGGAAATAAACTACTATTTATTCTAATTAATTGATTTGGATTAAATTTTAAAGATTTTCTTTTTGTATACCTAGTTTAAAGTATTATAACTCACTCTGTTTTCGGATAAAAACCTGATCAGAAATGGATTATTTCTGCACATAATTCAACAGAGCGGAAAATCTCTTCAAATGATTTAGCCAAGCCAATGATTCATTATTTTTTTATTATTAAACTCTTACACTCTTTGAATACCTATATTTAGTTATTAAATACAATTATTTTTACTTTTCAATGAATAACAAATGAAATATTTGTATTTCATTAAATTTAAACAATTGACGCATAATATATTTTTTTTAATTTACAATATTTTTTTGACGATTGCTATTTTTAATAACGTACATGAGGAATAATTTAAAATGTAATATAAACTATTGATATGGAAATAAATTAGAAGAAACGTTGAATTTATTTTAATAATAATAATAATAATATTTAATACAATAGTAAATTATGTAACCATTATGATTATAAGTGCAAATACTACAAATATTTGTACCTAGGTACCTATATTAGCAAAAGTGTGTCAACATTTATTTCTTTTTTATTCAAATTTGTTACGTTATTTGTTTTTGTGATACGTTCCGATAAGCACTTGAATTTTCAGACCCTTCGTAATAAGTTAATATATAGAAATGTGGTAAAGAAAAACCGGAAATATTGAGAACTGGTTACAGTTAAAAATGACTTCTACATACTTACAATATTAATATAGTAGGTACACAAAATCATCGTAATTTCTTAGAAAAAAAAAGTCAGTCATGTATATTGTGTACGAGAGATAAATGTTTGAGATCATTTTTGCATTGCTCTCGGATTTACATAATGCCTTTAGTATATATTTGTTCCGGATATTATCCAATATTGTAATTTTCTCAAGGGACGAATTATTTATAAAAAATATTATAATATAGGAATGCTGAATGACTGGGTTTCTTGTACACCTATAATTGCCACTCGTTGATAGTATTGTAGGTAAGAACTTACATATTTTGTACCTAGTGAATATTTTGGCAGATTACAATACTTAATTGTTTAATGTTTTTAATGCTTAAATTATTTAAACATGCAAACACTTACAGACACAATAGTTGTTAAGCAAAATGTATATTTATTACTTAAAATAATAAATAAAAGGTAATCAGTGTCACAATACCATTACATTACATGATATTTCTCGCACACATTTAATATGGTTTTGTCATCGTTGAAAAATCTGTAAGTTATTCTTAATGATTCGTTATAACGTCTTAAGTTGGAAAATGTAAAAGATATTACTATATATTTTTACTATAACATTTCATGTTCTATAAACATTATTCTTGTAACTTTTAATACTCATTTATAACTGTTTACATTCTATTCAGTCGTATTGTAAATTATTTTAAGCATAAGTGTGCAAAATACCCAAATATTTTAACGATTAGTAACTAATAAAGATAAATAGATATAAGTTTATAACTAGTAAGAATTGTTTATGTGTATTACACCATTTTATTATTTTAATGTAATCATGATATTAAAATTATAATGATGAAAATCTGATCAAATTTGAATTCTGTTTAAATTTTAATATTAAATTAAAATCTGTTTGGTTACCCACTTTAAATTTACAGCTATTTTACAATATTTAAATAAATATGTTTATATTCATTCACTGAATTGGTAATAGGTATTCAAAGTATTTACGTTTATTCTCACTGTTTTTTTAAAATTAATATCACTATTTTTCTTCATACGATGAATTTTAAAACTATATTTATACATTTAATACTCTATACAAAAAATTAAGTATATATTTGTAAGTTATATTATAAAGATAATAAATTGATAAATTTTATCACACTTTATTGCGCATTTAATTGTACGCTCTCAACATATATTATTACAGTTTACAATGTAAACTTGGCGTGACAGTAAAACAACGTTTCAATTAAAAATACGACTTGAGCTGTGGGAATCATATTAATATGCTTTATCATAATGTTACAGTATTTTATTCTTATACCAAAGTGAATATACAATTCAAATATCAATAAATTTCACAGATATTCATGGATTTTAACAGAGAAGATAGAATAACTTTTGAAAAAGCTGCCTTAACATTGGCAACTATTGAGTCAACAGAAATACATGAAGCGTTAATTAAAATTATTGATTTACGACCTAACGTATTATACTTTTAACTTAACCTCGCAATTTCTTTTCAATATTTTTCATCATTTGTTGACTTTTTATTCGAAGCTACACAATTATTGTACTACAAAACTGTAAATATATAGCTACAGACTTGTATTTATTGCATGAGCTAAAATTGAAAATATAAATCTAAGTACCTATTTTATATTTTTTTGCTTTAAAGTTAAAGTAATAAAAAAAAATATCTGTCTTCAATTAATACTAAAAATTCATCAGTCAATATATATATATTTTAAATTATATATCTACCATGGTTGTGGAGTACTTAAAAACTGTGTGTGAGTATAATGGGTTAATGAATACCTAACACCTTGACCACCATGAGATCTTATATGTGATATCATCAAACTTTGTCCTCGTGGTTTTCTCATGCGTTTACATAAACATAGTTTTGTTAATTTAAAGAAATATTGATAAAAAAAAAACTAAAAAAATATTCGAAAACTTGTAACACCTACTGAAAGTGGCAACACTGTATATTTTAAAACATAATGAGAAAATACAGATTATTCTTCACCTTCGCCGAGATTTCACTGGAATCGTTTTTACTTCTTCAGTGAGCTTTTGTATGAGATCTAAAAATCCATGTTTAGTAATTTTGTAGAAATTTAGAGTTAGATCTCGATCTGGGTGGTGTAACTCACACAATTCACATAATCATAGCCAATAGGTAGATCAATAATTTGTATAGAATACAGAAACGACATGTTATCCATTTGAGTCATTTTTTTTAAAATTACTTTAAATATAATTTGAATTATATCGAAATGAATCAAAGTGGTGAAAAAAAAAAAAATAAATACGCATTATGTTACCAACGTGTTTTATTTATGGTTATTTAATAGAATAGGATTTTTATAAATCTGACAAAAAATAACGTTAAAGTGGTTTCAATTTCAATTTTAAATATTATATTACCACTTTGCCTCAAGTTTCTGAAAATATGATGTGTCTATTTATTAATACGGTTTTTTTCTTCAATAAGATGCATTATTATTAAATGGGTTATTATTATTAATTAAATTTAATATGGTGGTTAAGTTGTAATTTAAAATCTTTTAATTTTTAATTATTTTGAAAATATTGACGCATTTAAATTGAAGTTAAAAACTAGAATTTTCAGAGTTATTAAAATGTATGTAATTACTAAGAATAATTAAATCTCATTTATTTTAAAATCTGGTCCATTAGTATAGGTACTAAAAAAATCTAAAAACTCAAAATTTGAATTAATTAATTTTTAAAGGAAAAATGGGAATGGTAATCATCTGGTATACATATTGTATAGTATTGTGTGTTAAAAACTTTGTAAAAAAAATTAGTATCTAGCTGTTACATTCTTTAGAAAATAATATACCAAAAAAAAAAATGGAATAAAATAAAAATAACCACTCGTACCGTCACCCGTTGTTTCAGTCAATAAAAGATAAAAGAACTGAAAGGTTTATGGAGTAACAAACCTATGTGACTATGTACTCATGTATTTTCAGATTTTTGTTATTTTTGTAGAAATAAAGTGTAACACGAGTTACAACCATACGGACAACAATATGTCTATACAGGTATTGTATTATGATGTTGTATATGTAATGGGTAGAATGGCTACCACGCGTGTAATATACCGATAGTAATAAATAAAATCAACTTATTTCACCACGGTCTCGGTGCCGTAAATCTGTTAACCTTCCAGTCCCACAACTGCCGACACCTTTAAATAAATTCGAACGCAGGTACCGAAATACACCTCTCGGGGCCTTTTTAACCGAACTCTAAATCAAACGCGGCCACGTAATAGAACATGGGCTTAATCCACAGTTTCACATCGGCACTACGAAATACAATAGCTTAGTGTCTATGGTAGTCGAGTTTACGCCACGACGGTCACTGAAACACTATTATGTTTTAAATGTTATAGAATTTGTGAAAACAGGTTCGACTAAACAATTACACTATTCATAATATCTATAATACATCATAAACCTATACAAACCATAAAATATTTAGAGGCAATGTGCGTACATATAATATATATATATGTATTATTGTATTCAATTATTATTATTTGACCACCTGCAGTGCCATTAAGCTTATAATTGGTACGCTACTGTGAAAGTAATCTAATTTCTTATTGTTGGTACCTACAAAATTAGTATTTAAGTCATCATGAACGTAATCACACGCATTGGTGCAACTGTTGATGAGGATTCTATAATAGAGGATTCTAAAATTGTTTTACAATTACACAAGAAATTATTATGTGACAAAATATGTCGGTAATATTATACTAATAACAAAATGCAATACACTAAACTATTAATTTATTATTTATCAAACCATTCATCAATAAAATAATGCAAACATTTGAATTACAGAAATTAGATATTTCATCACTTATAGCGAATGTGTTGTAACTTGTAAGTATGCATTATTTATGTATTTTAAACATAAAATTATATTAGGTTTTAAACTGCCAATATTTTAGTATTCGTATTTTATTTTTAAGTAAATAAATGATGATTGTGGTTGTAAAACGTAAAGTACTCGTATTTTTATAATTTAACAATACAATAAAAAGTAATAAGTCAAGTATAATTTGAATCCATCATAAATCATATAATATAATATAATAATATATTAATATATACCTAATACTTACTCAGAGATACATAAACATAATATATATATATATACGAAACATTGTAAGATAGTTGAAAATATTATTCATAATTACTCTATTTAAACGTTCTAATTATACGTGATTCCAATTTGTCTGGCTTCCCGTGGCTGGATTATGCTTTGTATAATAATCCAACTGCTAATGTTTTTATACAATCTTATTTATATTATTTAGATTTAAAACAAGTAAACAATGTATATAATTTCTGTAATGCCTTTTTAGATTTAATATTAACTAATACTGATATTGGCAATACACGAGCTGGTTGTTCACTTACGGCTCTTATTGATTCTTGTCATCTGCCTCTTGATTTTATTTATTCTATTATAGTCTCGAAAGTGGTTTCTGAGTCTTTTTGTTCTATTATTCATAATTTTAAAGATATAATAGAATTTTTACCCGATAGTGATTTAAACTTTAATTGCTTATACCTATATTAAGAAAATTCTATTTTGAAATTTTATGATATTTAAACCATTCAATTGACATTTTTGTTCCTAAAGTAAAATTAAACCTTGAAAACCCTCATTCTATAATTTGATGAAATCTATCTCTTAGAAGTTCAATTAATTTAAAAAAGTAGGCCCATAAAAATGTTGAATTTCAAATACTCAAACTGATTTTATGACTTTTTCAGATTTACGTAAAAAATTTAAGGTTTTATCAACAAAGGTTCATACTAACTATATTTTTAAAATTGAAAATAACATTAATATTTTTTTTTTTTTTTTGTTTTGTTTTTATTTATATAATTTACAATCTGTTACATAGTAGAACAATGAGCAAAAGTGATCAAAAGAAAAATAATGGCTTGGGTGAAACACAGATTAAAGAAACCTTTCACTAAAGGCACTTTGACAGTTACTTATGTACATGAGTATATGGGTTTACAATATTATTATATTACAATTAAAGTTTTTAGATTAGCAGGTCCCGACACCACCGCCTTTTTAATCTTTTCCTTGGGTTACCAGGTATATTTGCTGATGCAAGATCTTTGATTAAGGGATTGGTGTGGTTTTGAACATTTAAATTGAATCACCTGTAATAGGTTCTGGCTACGTCAAGGACGGGTGGGATGGCAAGGTCATTATGTAAGGATTGATTAGATACGTAAAAGGGTGCTTTTGTAATAGCGCGAAGGGTTTTGGATTGGAAGCGCTGTATGCGGTTAATGTTTGAGATTTTTGCAGAACCCCATAACTGGATTCCGTACGTCCACATTGGTTTGAGGTAAAGTTTGTATATTAGTAGCTTGGTAGGTAAGCTTATATGGCTGGAAGTTAGAAGAGAGCGGAGAAGACGGAAACGATTATTTAAGGATAGTAGTTTGTCACGGAGATGAGGAGACCAGGTGAGACGTTGGTCAATAATAATGCCTAGATAGCGAGTGCTCGCTGCGATTGGCAGAGTATGCTCGTTAAGGGTGATAGGTGGGCATTTTCCCTTTCTAAGGGTGAAGGTACAGTGGGTCGATTTTGATTCATTTATTTTTACTCCCCACTCCATATACCATTTTTCGAGAAGTGAGAGATGTTCTTGGATGAGTGCCGAAGCAACAGAAGGATCATGGCTGGTGGCTATTAGTGCTTTGTCGTCAGCAAAGTCAGCTATGAGACTCGTGGGTAGTGTGGGTTGGTCATAAAGGAAAATATTGAATAGTAAGGGGGCAGTGACTGCGCCTTGTGGGACTCCTGCTTGGATTGGTTTTGGAGAAGAGGTGGCT